>VYZX01012570.1:573572-654099 GCA_013401335.1 Brachypteracias leptosomus
AGGGGGGGGGGGGTGGCGGGTCAGAAACAAGCAGAACTACAAAACAGTGGAATTGCAGATTTTGGCTTTTTGTGAGAGGAAAACCAGTAAATTTTGTGTAATACTAAGTTTTCTTCTCTGTGATAAGTGACTCATTAGACAAATTGGAAGTGTGCAGATGCAGGGGTCCAGTTTGGTCCTGGTCCTTGCCATGCTTGCTGCAGAGGGTCGGGCTGGGCAGGCTGAGCACACCTGCAACCTCTGCTGAGGCTGGAGAAAGTGCCAAAACCCTCAGCAGCTAGGAGGTGAGCTCAGAGGAGATACGGTGGGATAAAGCAAACTGCTCGAGCTCTGGCTTTGGGAAGAACCTCTGCATCTCCAGGCTCTCCTGAACACCCACCTCTTTGCTTGCCTTGTGCTCCACTGGACGGGGCTGCAGCAGTTGGACGCAGCAGATGTGAACCAGGTGCTTCACCCGTGGAGTGTGTGAGTGGTGGGTGCCCAGGGACCTGCAATGGCCACTGCAGCAGGAGAGGAGAGGAGAGCCGGGGGGTTCTGCTGCGACCTCCTCCTGGCTTGTGGTGGATCATCACCATCATTGCTGTGAGGCTGCAGCATCAGCTCTGCCCTAGTCCTGGGCGAGAAGGAGCATGTGGTGGGCAGTCACTTTGGGTTCTCTCTTGCCAGCTCTTACTTTGCTTTTGAGTGGGACTGAAGGATTTATCCATTCCTTTGTTTTTTTAATATGGAAAGAAACCTTATCCCCGTGGTTTCTGTTGCTGCTGGTCGTAGGCATGTGTGTAGAGATAAAGCCCCTTCCCCTGGGCTGGTGGGTCGGCTTTGGCCTGGCTTGTTTGTGGTGATTTGTGGCTGCATTTATATGCAAATACTAACAACTTGCTGCTGAGTTAATTAGCATTTTTTCTCTTTGCTTCCTGGAGTTTTAGCAAAAGGTCTCTATTCTCCCCATTTCAGTTGTCTGACCTGCTCCACCTACCCCCAGTGCCGGTGTCCTCAGTGCCGAGGGTGCCAGGTCTCCATGTCCCCTGTGCCGAGGGTGAGGCCAATGCATGGGAAGGATGGTCCTGGATGCTCTGTGGGAACAGCCACATGTGGAGATGGGCTCTGCTCTGCTCCAGGTTTCCTTTGGGGATTTCAGACCCCTTTCCATGAGCTGGCTGGAGACTGTTGTGACCCCTGGAGGAGAGCTGGCTGCTCAGCGTGTCTTCTAGAGCTGGTCAGGGTGATTGCCATGGCTGGATGGCTTGGGCTTCTGGGTGAGAGTTTTGCTGTCTGGCTCTGGAGGTGCTGCTTTGAGGAGGAGGAGAACCAAACCAACTTTTTATGTCCTGGAAATGCAGAGTGTTTGCTTTCTAATGTCAAGATAGAGCGCATTAGATGCAATCAGATGAATGATTCTCACCAGACGAGAGGCTCCGAGGGGCTGTCTGGTGACCTGGACATGACAAGGATGGAGTGGGAATTGCTGGCCTTTGACATCAGCTGGGAGTTTGATTCTGGCTTTTGTGGAGGGGAAGGCAGGCACTTCCTCCCCTCCCCTCCCGGGAACTGCGTCTTTGTGGCCTCACTTGGGCTCAATGGTTTTACTCATTTTGATCTTTCATTCCATCTTATTTTTGTGGTCCTTGTAGGTGTTTGCTTTTGCCAGAGCTGCATGAGTCACAGGTTGGAGGAGTTACTTGCCTTGGGGCAGAGGTGGAAGGTAGATGGGGCAGGAGCAGGTCCGGGTGCCGTGGCAGTGCCAGGGTTGTGGCTCCTGGCTGGTGTAGGAGCCTGGGCAGTTCTTCTGCAAGTGTCTCACAGTATCACCGCTCTGTCTGCTTGTCCCACCCTTCCTCCTTTCTGCCCTCAAGCCAAGGCTTTTCCAGTTACTGAGTCAGAACTCTTTTCTTTGCCTTTAAGCCTTTGTTTTTGCCCTGGGAGATAGGGCCACTGCAGGAGGAGCCTGAGCCTGACAAAGCCTCTGGCTCTTGCTGGGGCTCCAACTGCTCGCTCTGTGTGGAGGTGTTTGGATATGGAATAGAAAAGGCAAAAACTTTTTTCCTGGAGGCTTCTAACCCTCTGGGTGTTGGTGAGAAGCTGGTTCAGTGCAGCCCGTCAGTGCTGGTGGTGGTTGGTGGGCTGGGATGTGCAGAGTGCCAGGTGGGAGTTTCTGGCCTCAGGGAGGTTTCCACAATGATGGAGAAGGTATCCTTCAGTCCACATCACTCTGCTTGGAAGCGTGGAATTCTGGAGACAGGGTGGGAACAGAGGCTCCTATGTCAGTAGGAGACAGGCTGAGCAGTGTCAGCACCAGTTCCCGTGGGCGAGGTGTTACCCTGGGGCTTTGGTCTGAGCAGCACTCCCAGCTGGGCAGTGTGAGTAAGTGACTTGCCTGATGTCACCCCAGGGAACAGAGTTTAGATCCTGTCACTACAGTCAGATTGCTGTTTTGCTTTTCCTTTCCAAATCCTGTTGGAGGAAAGACCTGTTTACCTTAATGAGCAGCTGAACATCTCAAACCTCTCCCCAGAGGAGCAGGTAATGTGCTTCCCTGAGCAGCAGCTTTGAAGAGCAGCAGTCTGGGGGCTGGTGTCTCTACAGGCATTGGCTGGGAGTTGAATTCATGCTCTGGTTGCAGTGGTCGTGTTTAATTCAGCTGTGGGAGCCTGTGGTGAAAGATCCAGATTTTCCTCCAGGGTAGGACTCCTGTGAGATTTTCTTTAACTCTCGACTTCTGCTTGGAACCCCCCAGCTCAGTTGAAGTTGGGGCAGACAGAGTCACCAGTGCTCTCAAAAAGCATGTTCCTGTTGGCACCATCACCCCCAGCAAAGCTGTGGGCAAGGGGAGGTCCACACAACTGGGCAGCGCCGGCAGCTTGCGGGGACCAGGGACACTGGGGACCAGGGGTCTCGTGTGTCCTGCTGCTGAGGATCAGGGACACAGGGGTCTTGTGTGTCCTGCTGCTGGGGACCAGGGGCACAGAGTGGAGCAGACTCCGGCGTCTGGTCCCCGCTGGGGCCAGGCTGAGCTCCAGCTGCCGGACCCTGGGTGAAAAGTTCAAATCTGCATTTAAAAAGAGGAGAGCCATTGAGCAGTTGGGATGTCTCCAATCTGGTTGAAACTTTATTTACAGCTGAGTTGGTCCCTTTCGAAGAGGGGTTTGAGCTGATAGAGTCCCAAAGCTTAATTTGGGTTCCTTTTTGAAGGCAGCACATGTGCAATCTCATTTGAGCTATTACAGGGTCATTGCTACCTAGTGCTTTGTGAGAGGGATGTCGTGCAGTGGTGTGACTGCAGCGGGGGAGAGCGGGGCTGAGACAGGGTGGTCAAACTGTTTGTGAGACTCCAGGAGCTCCTGAAGCTGATCTCATGAGATTCCCAGAGCCGTCCCAGGCTGGTGAGGGGTGACCTAGCCCCATCCCCCTGTCCCTGCTGCTCTCTCTCCCGCTGAGCCCCTCTCCCTGGGTACCCCTTGGTGGGACAGACCCTCTAGCACAGCAGAATAGGGATCAAGCAGAAGGGATTTGGGGGAACACAGCTGGGGTGAGGTCGGGTTGTTGTCTTCTCTGCTCCCACCAGAACAGGTCCATCCTGCTGTCAAACAGCAGCGGGTCTGCTGCATGTCCTCTGTGGCCATCAGAAAGGAAAGGGAATGGTCCATGTGCTTTGAACTCTTCATTTGAGGATGGGAGATAAGGCTTGGGAGGCAAACCTCACCCTTTCTCCGTTCTTTCTTCTAAAATCCTTGTGAGCAGATTTCCAGCACTGTGGTGAGCTTTTAACTTCATAAAACTAAGGCTTTGTAGGAAACTGAGGTCAGCCTGAGTACAATCCAGGCCAGAGGGTCTGAATTTAGGATCTTGTAGTGTGAAATATGGCTTTTTCGTGTTCTGGTTGGGCTGGTGGGACTGTGTCTGTTGTAGTGGCTTTCTCAGTGCAAAGGTCTAAGGGAAAAAGCAACTTGAAAAGGCTGCGTGGCATGTGAGGAGGCAAGTTAGCTCTTAATCATATCATATATTAGCCTCCTTTGCAGTAGATACATCTGCTGTAAAATGCTTAGTGCTGAGAGCCTGATTGGGCAGCCCATGCTAAGTGTTCAAACTCCTGCTGCCTTTTTTCTTCAAACAATATCTTCTGGCTTCCAGATTTCTGATAAATTGATAAGAGGAATTGCGTGAGTCAATAGAGTTGTAGACACTTTGCCAATATAACCCTAGCGCTATTGATCTGCCAGTAAATTAAAGTCTTACTTAGAGGCTGCCGATATTTCTAATCTCCTGCCTCACCAATTACAACCTCCCAGCTACCTGGGAAAGACAGCAGAGCAGACGGGGCTTCGGAGGCTTTTCCCAGCGAGCTGGGCTGTGGAGGGGGCTTGGCAGCAGTTTTGGGGTGCAGTGCAGTGTTTGTGTTTGCGGATGCTGAAGAAGGGTTTCTCGGGGTAGGTTTCTCCTGCTGTGGTTCCTGGGCCATAACCTTGGCTGCTGGAGGACAGAGATGGTTTGGAGAGGTGGCGAGCCCCCGTCCCAGCTGTGTCCTGCCATAGCAGGGGTGCTCTGCCTCCAGCCTTCTGATTGCCTTCCATGGCACAGGGGGACTGATGCTGTCACGTCCTGATGCCATTGGGGTCACGTCCCTGCAGAAGAAGCTTGTGGGTCCTTGTGAGCAGAGGCGGGCAGGTCTGAAGGACGTCTTGCTGGAAGAGGAGGGATGCAGGGAACCCACTGTCCTGTGGCTCTTGCCCTGCTGCCTTCCCTGGGCTGACCCCCTCGGCTGCCCTTGGAGGGGCTTTCTGCTGTCCAAGGGAGTGGATCAGAGAGCTCCCGCCGGGCTCCCGGTCCCGGTGAGGTTTCAGCAGATCTCGCCGATAAGCCCCTTTCAAGTCTCATTTATGTTTGAAAGTCCGTAGTTAGCTTTGGGAAGAAATCTCCAGATAAATGCTGTGTTCTTTCTAATACCCCAGAGCGAAAATCAATGGGAGGGATAATTCCTTCCCTTGTCCTACACAGACTTTCATGTGTTTCTACCTCCAGCAGCACCTTTTAAATAAAGAAAAGAAAAAGCCCTTCCCTTCTGACTCTGTCTCTTGGGGCAGAGCCCAGCTCCCGCCGAATGTCGGGGGGGTCTCTGCCAGCCCCTTTGGTTCCCTTCAGGCTTTCCTTGGGTTGGGGAAGCAGCTGCAAGGGCAGCGTGTGGCTGGGTTTGCAGGACTCGAAGCAGAGATATTCCTGGGGATCCAGGTACAGAGTGGTCCGGTAGCTGGAGCAGAGGACCCGGCTCTTGAAGTTGGTGGTGGAGCAATACTGTGGTGAAGGGATGACTGAAAACAACCATTCTCCTTTCGTTATATCCAGTGGAGTGAAGGTGTTTGCTGTTATGAACTGCTGGGCCAGTGGAAGATGTGCCCATAGCGTTACAATTTTTTTTATCCAGAGCTGGTGCAGAATGCTCTGGGCAGTGACGTCTCCTCTGCTGGGCATCCGGCAGCGTCTGTTTCGAGGCAGATCCAGTTTCCAGAAATACCTTGGTAGGAGTTAGTGGCTGAGACTGGTCTGAGACAGCTCCTTCAGACTGCCCTGGAACATGCTTATGTCTGAAAGATGTATTCTCCAGAAATCAAGGTATTTATCTGGCCACCTCTGTGCTAGCTGTATTGGATTGTATTTTCCCTGATGTTGTGAAGTTACCGTATAGGATGTACATTAGAAGTTGTAACTATTCCAAGTGCTGCTGTTTTGGCAGGGATTTGCTGAGTCTCATGATCCATCCGTAATGGAGTGGAGATGCTGAGCTGCAGCAGGATATATTTACACCGAAAGCTTTCTCATGGAGGAAACATCTGAGCAGTCGAACTGTCTGAATGCTTTCTTTGGATTCCTGGTAGCTCCACATACACTGCTGGTGAAGGTAAAGAGGAGCAGCCTCAGGCACCCAGTTGCTTCACTGGCTAGAAGAGATGTAGCATTACTGAGATAGTAGCAATGGGGAAGCTGAAGAAAATCTTCAGTGGTGACCAGATCCTGAAAAAAGATGATGTTTAAAAGGTTGACGCTGACTCAGTCCTTTGTGCGTTGAGATATTTGAGTCCTGTTCACACCTGATGACACCAATGCCTGAGGCAAGGGCAGGTTGGAACAAGGTTTCTTTACTGTTTCTAAATAAGTTTTCAGGATTTGCTTGGGGTTTTTTGCTCAGTCTGAAGCTGAAGATGCAAGCTTTGTTTCAGCAGCTTGTGACTGTTTAGTTACCTCCGTAGTGGAAGGTCTGAAGCAGCTGAGGGCTTCTCAGGAGCGGTGCACTGCTGCCTCTTCTTGTTGTGGTCAGTACAGGAAAGGGCATCTTAGCACCCCTGAGTGCTGATATAATTCCTCTTGCTTGATGTAGTTGGAGTTGGTGTGTTCTCAGCCTGCCTCAGTGGTGCTGATCCCAGTCCTTGGGATGCAGGATGGTGCGGCTGAAAGGCACCAGTGCCCAGAGAAGACCCTGTGGGATGTCCAGGCTGGCTTGGGTTGTGCTCCTGCAGACCAGTGCCTGGGTCAGCAGACCACGTGTGGTGCAGCTCCAGGAGCATCTCCCCAACCTGCGGATAATGGAGCAGGGATTCAGCTTGTTTTTCCACAGGTTTGTGGAAAGGCTGGAGCTGCTCTCCACAGCTCTCAGCAGTGGGGAGTCACCCAGGGTGACTTCCATCATAAATCCTGCACAGCACTTGACAGGGAGAGTCAGCACTGGGATGAAAACCACTCATTAGCAGCACCTCTGTGTCTATCCAGGTTTGCTTTTAGGATTGGGACCAGCTGAAGCATAGTTCTGGTGGGTCAGTGGCAATTTCTCTCCAGCTATCAAAGAGACAGAGCGTGACTCGGCCACTGTCCTTTATGTTTCTTCTCCTTTGGATTCTGAAATATTTAGTGCTCTGTATGTGAACTTAATGACTGAGCAGGAACATTAACAGGTTACAGTCCAAAACCTCTAATTCAAATGTCACTTGACTTGCAGGAAATCTAAGTTTGGGATTTTTGTGCTCTCTGCCAAGGTTGGTAGTTCGGACAGTGTTCCTAATTTATTTCCACAAATTGGAGAAGGCTGCAATTTACTATTTTAAGAAGCACGTGGTTCAAAAGACCTTTAATTAAAAAAAGAAATTCAGTGCATGTATGAAACTGTAAGAATCACTGGACTGCATCAGAACAGTCACTTGTAGTAATTTGACCTGTGCAAAGTGGACATTTCTTCCTAATTTTCTTCTTCCGTGGCCTGTCTGCACAGCAGGGTATTTATGGAGTCATGGACATGCGGAGCTGGGAGGGGACTCGCTGTGCCGGGAGGGTGATGGTTACCAGAGGGGAAACCTCAGCTCCTCACCTAAAACCTGTCCTGTGGTGATGCAAGGATGCATGGTTTTTTTGTTGTTGTTTGGTGGATAATGAGTGAAACGGGTCACAGCTATTTTACAACAGTTATCTGTATGTTGTAACACTTGCTGCCCTGTCTCTTGGCCTCAAGTTGTGCCAGGGGAGGTTTAGATTGGATATTAGAAAGAAATTCTTTACTGAAAAAGTGGTTAGGCACTGGACCAGGCTGCCCAGGGAGACGGAGGAGTCACCATCCCTGGAGGTGTTCAGAAGAAAGTAGATGTGGTGTCCCAGCCACACACTCTGCACAGGGAGCTCCTCACAGCTCTGCTCCACCAGTGCTCAGGCTTTTCTCTCTCCTGCCGAGGGTACAGCTGATTAAAAACCCAGAAATGCCCATGGGCGGTCCATAGGCAGCTTCTTTGTGTGTTATCTAGCAGAAGAACAGTGTTTAGGATTTCTGCTGGTGTTGAGGCTGTCTGAAGCTCCTCACTCATTGTCTCTACGCATGGATGATCTAATTGTGTAGGTTCAGCTGTTTTCCAGCATCACTAGTATATTTGAAACAAAAACCACTGGATTTGGTGCATACAGTCGACAGCAAATGCTTTGCTGCCACGTAGGAATAAACAGTTAATTTATACTTCTTATGTTAGTCACCTAACTTCATATTTCACCTCAAATGTTAGAAAGGAAGTTGAGGCTAAAAGTAAAGCGTTGTTTTTGTGAAATAGTAGAAGTTGAGTAAAAACATACTCCTGCAGGAGCAGTAACTTCAGAGGGCACATGTTCACCTTGGGTTCAGACTGAAGACCCGTTGCCATCCATGATTCTGTCAGACCACGTTGGACCATGTCTGCACTGCTTGCCCCCTTTTTTCACCAGGCATTCCAGTATAGGTGTAATTCTCTGAAAGGCAGGTTCCCAGTGCAGGAGGTGGTGGGGTGGGGGATGCACGCCTGTGTCTTATCCCTCCAGTTAGCTGGGCTGGTGCAGCCTGTAAAATATTGTCCCCGGTGGCCTGGCGGAGGTGTGGTGTGAGCCATAAAGAGTGCGAGATGCCCAGCAGTGTATTAAACACTAGTTGAGTACAGGAGGGCAGCATATCACAGGAGAGAGATAAGCAAAGTTCTCTGATTGTGGATCAATAAAGGTTAGTGACATCATATCTCAAAGTGAGAGAACCTGCTTTCTGCAGAGCCATTTATCAGATTGCAGGCTGAAGCAGCATTAACCACTTCCTAACCAGGCGTCTGTTCCTCTCTGCCTCCCGACCAAGTCCCCTGCCCTGTCTGCCACAGAAGGCTCCCTGACTTTACCTTCACAACCACGGCAATTTAATGTTAGTGTGGCCATGCCAGAGGATCTATCCTCCAAAACCTTCTCTCAGCTCTTTGCTGCAGCACAACATGTCCAGGAGGACCACGCAGTGCTGTGCCAGCTGGGAGATGCTCATGGGATGTACCACCACTGGAAGTGCTTCCCACCTCAGTGCTTATCTGCCCCTCTCTTACCTGAGGCCGTTATGGCCTTGGTGAGGTGGAAGATGCTTCTCATCAGTGATGGAACCCAGCAGAAGTTTGTCATTTTGGTTCGACGTCTGGCATTGTGACAGGTGTCTTGGGATGTGGTTGCAAAATGTGAAAGGCATCCTTAGATTAACTTGTTTTCTATGGCAGCTGTGGCAGTGGAGTCATTGTGGTGTGGTCTTTAGGGAAAGTTGTATGGGGTGGCAGGAGGCCCTGGACATGCTGCTGGGTGGATGCCCTTCCTCTGTCTGTCCAGATGTCTCAGGTGAAGTGCTGCCTTGATTGAGATCTTGTGGCACTTTCAGCCCTACTTTTTCGACAACATTGACCTTGGAACACAGTGACAGTGTGTAAAATAGGGATGTTTGTCCACTTCTTGCTGTGTTTTGAGGTGTATGGGTGGCAAAGCTTTATTAGAACAAAAAGAAACACTCCCGTGTATTTGGGATCCAAAACAAATGACCAGCCTAATTTTCAGTGAGAGCCCCTCATACAATCATTGCAGTCCAGGTCAGTGTTTACATCAGAGATGCATATAAGATCACACACATGTAGTGGCAGAGAGTTAAAATGAGGTGCATCGTGCTGGGACGGGGCTGCCAGAGAGCTCTGGAGTGAAGACATCCTAGGGGACTTCCAGCGTTGGCTGTCAGAGGGTGTCCTTGGCAGCAGAGGAGTGTTAATGATCCCAGAGCAACCCTAGGCTGTAGTACAGGAGTAGGATGTAGGTATTTGTGCTGTGTGGGAGCAGGTCTCTGTCTTTCAGTGAATGAAAGAGGAGGCTTCTGCCTGGAGGAATCTGTGCTCTAAGTTCAGAGATAAGATAGCAGAGAAGGATGACAGGCGGAGGGTAAGGGGCAAGAGGAGAGTTAATTCCCTGAATGAACTTCTGTTGTCTAGCAAGGAAATACCATTTTTTTTTCAGAACCTACAGAGACTTGAGTTATAAAGACTTTTTGATTACCTCTCATCCTCTTTCTATTGGTGATTTCTCCTTGCAGAAGGAGCCCCTTTGCTGTGAGCCTCTGGGCCGTGCCCCGGGGGGCTGGGGCTGTGCCACTGCCTGTCTTGCAGGTCGGGGACGCTGGGATGCGAGCCTGGCTAATGGGCTGGTGGCCAAGTGGAAAGTGTATTTGCAATGAGGAAGTGCTGAGATATTAGTGGAGCCTGGATTACCCTGTGATTGTGCTGTCAATACTGCTGTATTGAGTCGGAGAGAGCCTGCACAACACAGGGAAACACTTAGCTCACTACTGCTGCTTATTGAGAAGCCAATAGCAATTTACTTGCTGACACTTGACATCAAATCCATTCCCAGAGGTGCAGCTCCTGCTGAACCACTGTTGGGCTCTCCTTCACACCTGCACCTTCCCTCAGCCTTGGAGCTGCAGGTGGGATGATGATGCTCCTCCAAATGCACCTGCCCATGGGATAGGGAGGAGAGACCAGTGCCTGCCCCTGTACATGGCCTTGCTCTGCTGGGACCAGCATGTAGGGACCAGCTTCCATGGGGCTCATCCCAGGATATTGAGGATATTTCTTTGAAGACTTTAGCTCCCTAGAATGAGAACTAACATGTGAAGGAGAAAGGATGGGATGAGGACAGAGCTGGAATACTGATGTGAGATGACTAGAGAGCGGAAGGAGAAAGTGAGGAGTCTGTGTCCCGCTGATGTACTCAGCCAGGAGCATCAGGTGCTGGTGCTGCCATTCTGTCTGGAGTTGGAAGACCCAAGTGGACATTCTTCTCATCCCTTGATGTATTGGGGCGATGAAACTCCCACGGGTTTTTAATTGCAGCTCTTGCTGGTTTAATGTGTTGCCTGGCAAACAGTTTTAAGCATTCTCTGTGTTAGCTGTTGACGTTGCTTTTCCATGCCCCATTCCCTTTGTGCTTCCCTTGTGTGCCTGGACCTCCCAGGATGGGTAGAAAACTGTGTCCTGAATGTAAGAGGAATCAAAGAAAACACAATGCATGAGGAAGGCACTTGGTGCTTGTATTTTCATTTTGCAGAAGCAAAATTTAGGTCATACAGCAGGTCGTGTTTTAAATATGTCTGTTGCTTTGTGCTTGCAGTGTGTGTAGCCTGTGTGCAGCTGCCTTGGCTCTGTGGGGAGAGGAGTAGAGGAACCAATGCTCTCTGGAGCATCTGCTCCCAGACCAGCTGTGCAGAGGGCACCAGGCTGTGCCAGGGCGTCTGCTCCTGACCAGGGGAAGCTGTTCCCAAACGCCTGTGAAATGGCAAGGGCAGAGCCATCAATGTTGGCTGGCCTGTAGCTCTGCTGAGGAGAGGGATGTGGGCAGCTGCTGGAACACAGGGACACAATGGGATGTGATGGGAATGTCTCACACTGTCTTCAGACTCCTGCTGGAGCAAGGCTCAGTCTGGAGATGGGGTGAGGAGGATGCTCTGAGTGCCCTGTGTCTGCCCGTGGTCCCAGCGCATGGTGGATCATGTGGCTTCGCTGGCTGCCACTCAGTGACCTGCTGCCTTGGTTGGATGCACCTCTCCTGCCAGGAAACTCCAGACATGCTGTGCCTGTTCCCCCGTCCCTGCCCAGCCCAGCTCTTGGCCTGAGGCAGATGGTCCCGTTTGTGGTCCTGACCCAGAACAAGCAGCAGGTGCTTGTCATGGAGACTCGCTGCTCTGTGTGGTGGCTGTAATCAGAGCGGAGAGATGATGTGGCCAGGACGCCTGTTTAGGGACCTCAGCTCACTCAGGGCTTTCAGCAATACTGGCTTCCCTCATGCACTTCAAAAACTCTAGCAAAAAAGCATACAAAAATGGGTTTGGTGAGAGTGCAGGGAAGGGCAGCAGTGGCACGTGATGGGTGAGAGGAGTAAGAAATACCAACATCTGCAGCCTTTTGACCATCAGTGGAGGGAGGAGCAGCAGGCGTGCGCTCTGGGATGCGGGATGGCAGGTACAACACCTCGGCACAGGCTTCTGTAGAGGTCCCTGTTGCTTA
Organism: Brachypteracias leptosomus; assembly: GCA_013401335.1. Lineage (NCBI taxonomy): Eukaryota > Metazoa > Chordata > Aves > Coraciiformes > Brachypteraciidae > Brachypteracias > Brachypteracias leptosomus. The sequence goes on from VYZX01012570.1 coordinate 585,410, forward strand.
TTATATTTTGTTCTACTCTGTTGCTAATCTTGTTCAGCAGTTGCTCCTCTTAATTACTGAAGTACTTTTACAGAGATGTAGCAGATTAATCCTTTTAGTTCTGCTTGCTGCCAGAAGAGATTGCCACCATTATTCTCATGCTGTGGAAGGAGAGGTTGGAGCAAGAAGAAGCAGGGCTACATTTAGGAAGCCCATGTGGACACATGTGTGGTTCCATGGCTGTGGAGCAGTGTACAGCCACGGGTGCTGGTTGTGGGCAGTAAGAGTGGGTATGGGCAGGGGAGAGATCTGGAGACCAGCAGAGCCTTGAGGGTGTCATGGCCATGCTGTGACCTGCCTGGGGTTCTTCTGCAGCTACTCTGCTCCTGTATCTATCAGGGAGGGCAGCTGCTGAGGCATCATGTATCTGATCCTTGCTTCGCTGGAACACAAATATTAACTGACAAACAGTTGCATAATAAATGGCAAAATCACTTTGGCCTGTTGACTTATCTTCCAGCGAAAGAAATAAACAGGGAAAAATTGGAAAGTTAACTCACAAACCAATGAGCTGTTATTGCACTTGTGTTAGCATGGCCTGGGGCTGCCACAATGGCTGCTGGACTGATGTCTCCCAGAAGCTCAATGTGGAGGAAGCGGAGAAATATTTACTTGTTAAATATACAGGATAACGTGATTGCTGTAGGTGCAGTGATGTAACATGCACACGGCCCATTCCAGCCGTTCGCAATCTCCTCGGTGCCTGTTTCCCTCCACTTTACAGAGCAGTTCTTACATCTCGCTTGGCTCTGTTCACAGGAACCCTCTAAATGTCTTGAGCAGAAGCATCTGAGGTCGAAATCTTCTCTGTCAGTCATTACTAAAAGGTGTCCAGAGTGGAAATGTAAATCTGCCAGAGCAGATCTTCTGTGCAGTTGGGGCTGCCTCTTGTTGGAAGTGTTAATGCTGGGTCCTTGGGACTCCCCGCTGCTGCTGGTGCAGACCTTGCTCTCTAGACATTGCTGTAATTGCTTCCTCCATGGGACGGGGTCTGCAGCCCGGCTGCTTCCATGGGGCAAGTCCTTCTGCTGCTGCACACGAGTGCTCGATGAGAACCACTTGGGGCTGTGCTGGAGACCATCCGTCCCTGCGGTCGCCCTGTGAGCTGCCTCCTCCATCTGTTCACAGCCGGGTTCTTTCTCCTGTAATGTGGTCACAGTTGTACACGCAGCCCCAGCTGAGGCCTCACAGTGCTGTTAGCGTGTTGTTTATTACTTCCTTATCTCCTCAGACACCCTGAGTAACATGCTAAGATCATGTTGGCTGCAGCTGCATCCCTTTGGCTCTGCCATCCCGCTAGCGCATCAGTCTGTCTCCTCCTTTGTAATTCCTGATTGGTGAGCCCTGAACTTACTGCAGAAATTCAGTTTTCCTGTTATATTCTTGGATTTAGTTCCTTTCTTGTTATTGTAGGGCTCAAACCATAACTTTTTCTTGTATTTTCTGCTGTGTTGGATGTGCTTCCCAGTGTAATTCCATCAGGTATCAGTGGTCTCTGCTGATCTGCAGCAAGGCATCAGTGAAGTTAGTGAGATGACTCCCATGGCCTTTCCGAATAACCTCCATCCATCCACCCTCGTAGAGCTGCTCAGGGCCGGTGGTGCCAGCCGAACAAAAGCTGGTGTGCAGACAGGAAGGGGATGGTGCCCTCCTGCTGCACCCTGGGCTGGAAAGTGAGAGAGATTTGTCTTCTCTCCATACTTCAATCTGAATGAGGCTTTAAACAAGTAAATTAGTATAATGAATAATAGAAGCTGAAATGAAATAGATGATTATAATTGAAACATTTGAAAGCACACAAATGGTCCTGAAGCAGCCATCCTTCTCTACAGGGATCTCCCAAATGCTACTGGAGGTGGCTGGGAAGCAGCAGGGGCTCAGGACCAGAGATCCCTTCACCCCAAGGGTTTCTTTGGGCACGTTCAGCACCCACTGTGTGTGCAGGGCAGCATGTGAGTAACTGGGGCGGGCGGTGGGAAGCTCCTCTGCACAGCCAGCAGCTGTGGGTCTGCTCTGTAAGTTTTTCCTGCTCTTCCTTTTAGGTTAATTTTCACTTTTTATTACCACTTCCCTAAAATTTTGTTGCGTGGATGGTCCATGATCTGAGTACAGAGGGTCACCAGATGGTTGTCCCGCTGTGTATTCTGGTGCCTTCTGCCTTGCATCTTTCTGAGGTGGTTATTCAGCAGCTTCCTTGTGTCTGGACCTCCTTGATCTCTTAAAGCCGGCTGCTGTTCCCTGTGTTCCTTGCAGTGCACACATGCCAGCTTCTGACTTTCCACGTCTCCTTTCTGCAAGAAGCTCCCAACGCCAGCAGTGCTTGATAGGTCGGCTGAGCTGTGGCTGTGACGGGTCATTCTGGCAACTGCAGCTTATGATTAAAAAGAAAATCAGTCACTGTCATCTTGGACCCCAGCACCAGTGATTTGACAGTCCACAATACATCAGCTTCTTCCTCATCAGAGGATCTTAGACTCAGGACTGTCCCAAGGGTTGTCCTCTGACTCAGGCTGCTACCAGAAAGCTCGTCCCATTTGATGACTAGCAGAGCCAGCCACGCGATTCCCGGCCCGGGGAGGCTGCAGGGAGACCCAGGGGACCCTCCAATTCCAATTTTTGGTTAGATCTTCTGGGCCTTAGTGTGTAGCTTCAGAAGACCAGAGGGTAGGAACTGCAATTACTGCTGCTGCATGATCACACCCAGTAAATTCTCTTCTACCCTTGGTCTTCTGGGAATTTGGAGCTGTCACATCAGGCAGGGCTGGAACTGTGGGCTCTGGCCTTGATTCTCACAGCTCGAGTGCAGGACAGCAGCTACAACTGGGACTAGAAAAGGGAGCTGCCTTGCAACTCTGCTTTCAGAGCATCAAACTTCACTTCTTGTATGACCACTGAACAGCAGCTCTTCCATGGTTGCCAGAGGTCTGTCAGTGGTGCTCATTGCTTCTTGCTGCTTAAGCTCGTGGAACTCCCAACAGCCCTGGTGGGGAAAAGGTCCAGCTGCTGCTTCACCCAAATCACTGGTGATCCCCAAAGGCCCATGGTGGACACGTTATCTTGAGATAATGCGCTCCTCAGTGCAAAGCACTGATAAGCTGATTTGTTTTCCAGAACTGCAGTCCTTGGGAAAAAATGTAGTCATGCAGGGTTAGTTTTCATCTTCCATCTCGTTTCCACTTTCTGTGGTGTGTTGAAATTGGATTTTAATTGAATAGCTTGTTCCCAGCTGTATCTTTTAATGCCAGTATTTGCTGTTGCTACCAGAAATGTTTTAAATAGGGTGAAGAGTCATCCATAGGATTATCTATGGTAATGTGCGGCCCACATCAAGAAGTGATTTAAGCAACAGAGTTAAGAAATGTCATTTGTAAAATGTCTTTCACTTATTCCATCCCTTTAAGAGTTAGGGGCAAGGAGAAGATTGGGTTGAGCTCTGAAGAGGTGGTGTGTTGATGTATGTAGGTGCAGATTGCAGAGAGCCCGGGAAAGGGTCTTGCGTCATCAGTGGCAAGAGACAAACTGTGTAGTCTACCAAACGCTACTGTCATGAGTTGGACAGGTTTCAAAGGCTTGACGGCTGGTTTTATGTCCCCTTGGAGCTGAGAGATCGAATGCAGGCTGGCCGGGCTCCAGCTGCCTCCTGCTATGGTTTGACTCATGGTATCACTGAGAAGGAAGGACCTGAATCAAATCAAGGATAAGGAGAAGGACGTTTAGGATGAGCCTGATGGTCAGACATACCCCACGTCTGTGCGTCGGGGGAGGTACCAGCACGTGAGTAGAGGGCAGGTGAGATTTGACCTTCCCAGAGACATTGTTCCTATCAAGTCACGTGTGTGAGAGGGGAAAAAATGGAGCTCAGCTAAGGGAAAACAACTGCCAAGCGTTTTTGATGCTGGAGACGGGCTCAGGTTCAGCTTTTCTTCACATTTGTAATGGACTTAGCAAACCTGATGTCAGAGCCTTCAGGGCTGACCTTGGCTTACCTGCAAGTCCCATGGCTGGTGGCTCAGCCCATACGGGCACGGTGATGGCTTGGAGAGGGGGAGAGGCACCTGGGTGTTGGATGCCTTCTGTTTGAGCACTCTTCTTCAGTCTTTAATATATAGAGTAATGTGAAATTATATTAAAATGCAGCTCAGGTGGTTTAGGGGTTTTTTTTTTCCTCTTTTTAGTGGGAAAGCTATCTGTAAATTCCTCAGCATTTAACAGGGATGTAGCTGTAAGAACCTGTGGCTTGACACTCATGTATTTGCTGGTTTTATTGATAACCAGAGCGTAGAGGTTTGTGAAAGAATGCACAGACTACTTCTCAGCCCCCCCTCCAGACTGATCTTCTTGGGTGTTGCTGATGAAGATCTGCAGTCCCTCAGCCTGTGATGCACAGGAGGCCAGGCTGGATGACAGGGTGATTCCTTCAGGCCTTGCTTTCTGAAGGTATCTCCTTATCCTCATTTACCCAGGTAGTTAAAACCTTGCCTGCGAGGAGATGGCAGAGTGCCCGCTGCTGCTCCCTGCCTGGCAGGGAAGGGATGTGGGAGTGAGGAAGAGTTTGTAAATTAGAGACTTGGTTTGTAAATTAGTTCGTTCTTTGTCTGACTTGTGGAGCTGGTACCTCTGCCCTGCAGCTGGGGGAAAGGACGTCGTTCAAAGGAGACAGCCTGGGTGATGAGCTGTAGCTCCCGGGTGAGGGTTCTTGGCAGCCTCTCTACGCTGGGGAATTGGACCTGCTTGGCTGCAAGATCAAGGACTATTGCTAAATGTTCTCGGACTTCCACCAGCCTCTGAAAGGTCTTGCTGAAGTATTGTCCTCTTGGTTGTTGTTAGGAGGGACACTTTGGCTTTGAATCCAGTGCTATGACGGTTCCATCCTGCTCAGGGGGAGAGAACAGGAAAAGAAGGAAAAGACGTGGCAGACAAAAGCTTTCCTGTGGTCTGGAGGACTCTGGAAGGGTTGGCCACAGGAGGCCAGCGCTGGCCCAGGGCTTCTCTGGGATGAGTAGATGAGTTTTGACGTGATTCAGGGGCACTTTTCCCTGGAGCAGAGCCTTCCAGGCTGCTGCTGGAGTGACCATGGTGTGTTCCCTTGGCAGGCTGGATCCCACCAGCACATCGGGGTGGGCTCAGCATGGCACTGACCAGCATCAGCCCCTGCAGCCCTGGGTGACCACGGGCTGTGAGATGGGTGTTGGGGCTCCTGGAGGAGCATTGTAACGAAGGGCAACACCTTCCTGGAGTTTAAACTCTTTCTTTTCTCCCTTCTTTTCATGTTGCCTCTTCTGCAAACCTTTGAAGAAGGCCTCCTTAATTAAGCCTTTCCCAATTGGGATTTTGCTTTTGAAAGAAAAATTGCTTTGCATTTGGGGTTTGATTTTGAAAGAAAACCAAGGAACTACTTTCTCATTTAACATCTATTCTGGCTCTTTCTAACTCACTTGCTAGTTACCGTATTGAATTTTCTCTTAAACTTCTGCTCACATTGTCTTGTGTATTGCCCCATTTTTTCCTCTCTCCAGAAAAAATCATATTGCTGCTTTCTGTGTTGTTATTACTAACTGAGGAGTTTTGCCATGATGAGCAATGGGGCTTCCTGAGTAGTGGGATCTACTGACCTTGTCTATATGGTGAAGTTAAAACAGTTGGAAAGTAAATGAATCTTCATTGACTTGTGATAATGAAGTTACAAGTCTTGCAAAAGCTGCACATTGTTCCAGACTATTTTATGACTGAGAGATTTTTATTTTTTTCCACTTAGTAAAGGTGACCTGTCTGACATCTACCACCTTCAAAAGTGATGGCCATGGCCATTGTCCATGCGTAGGGATGCTGTATTCTCCTGTAGCATGCTGGCACAGCTAGCTGTTGAGTGCAATTTAGGCAAGAGTTTCACGTGTCTTTTCTATTCTGAACCTTGACAAAGGGAAAGAAATAAGCTACCTTTAGAAGTGGAGACTGGATTTCAAGCCTCCTGTTCAGATTGCTTATGATGTAGAAGTGGGGGATTTCTCATGTCATTCTCCTCCATCGCTGTCCTTTGCTGACACTGGTGTGTACATCAGTTCAGTTGTTGAACAGTTTCTTTTTTTCACCTAACAGTTCTACTTATTTGTGGTTTTTGCTTGTTTTTCTTCTTTGATAAAGTCTTTAGTGAGCGAGAAGTTACTCGTACTTTGACACTTCATTTTTATTTCAGTTACTCAGTTGACTTTCATCAACCAGAAAGGCTTTTCCATGCTGTGTTGCATGGGTTGGTTTATGTGGCTGCTACCATGTGGGGAGAGGTCGGGCTTTAGTCTGAGCTGCTGCTCTGGGTCCTTCAGAGATCCCCCAACATTGGTTGCCATTGCAGGGGCCAAAGTCTTGCCTGAGATGCTTTCTTTGTTGGCTGTGCTTGGGGAGCCTGAGGAGCCCTCACCTGCTGGAGAGCAGCCCCATGTTTCTGGGGTTGGGAGCCAGCACTGTCGCCCCTGGGGCTCTTGGAGCAGCTCCCAGCTTCTGTCTATTCCAGTCTCCTCTCGCTCTGCCATGCACCTTCCCTTGCCTACAGCTACAACAAGGAGCCAAGAATTAATTGTTTTGTGTTTCCTTTTCTCCCCCTTGTTGCATTGTGGTCTGATCGGTATCTGGGCTCGTTGGGCACTGGAAGTGTTCACTTCCACTTCTCCAGCTGGAGAGCTGAGTAAATGGTTGAACCTGGAGCCAGGGGTGGGCTGAGCCAGGCTGGGATCCACTGTTTGGGCACTTGCTCAGCTCCCTGTGATGTGGCAGGTGGCAGCAGTGGGGTCACAAACCCAGCATATACATGAACTCCTGTCAAATTTCCATCCCATAACCCACGGAAGGGACTGGATTTGGGAGAGATGAGGTGGAAGCATCTTTGCAGCTTGTCCTGATGGGTTCTTCCCTCCTGGGGCAGGAGGAGGGTGCTGAGGATGCAAGGCCCCAAAGGACTGCCCAGGTCTGGAGTACTTTGAGAGCAGGGTATCAGCCCTGATTGAACTGGAGAGGGGGATGATAGATGTGGTTTTCATCAGTGATGACTGAGAAGTTTTGGAGCTTCATGGCTCATTTCTAATTAAAGCCTTGAATCTGCTGCTGGTGGTGGTGGTGGCCCGTGGGACAGCCCTTTCCCGCAGCGTCCTGCTGACATTTCACCTCTTGGGCTTTTTGCTTTCTTGAAAATGGCCGAGGCCGCCTCTTGGGGCTTTTTTGTGGATGTTTCTCATTGCTGGCTTTTCAGAGAAGCGCTTGATCAGGAGACCATGTTTCTAGTAATTATGCTTCATATAAACCTATTTTCTTATGCATTTAATAGGGCTCTGTCTTTTCAAGCTTCTACTTGGCCTGAACTCTTGAGCAAATTAAATCATGTCAGAGGCCTTCCACAAGTGAGAAGGGCATTAAAATCTTTGATTTTTCTCAGGGCAATTATTGTGACCAGGTGAGGAAGAGGAGGCTGTTCAGCGAGTGATGCAGGGCAGATGCGTTAAGACCCCTTCATTAGCAATACTCAAGTTCAGCATTTCAAGTTCCTCACTTCAGTAGCCCACTCAGGCAAGCAGGAATCCCAGGGTGACCTGCAGGCTTTGAGCAGTGCCTGAAGATACCCCTTCAAGGGAGTTCCATGTAACCAGGTGGCCTTTTAGCTCTGCTGAGAAAGTCATTTCTGAAGATGAGAAAAAAATTCCCTTAGTGCACCTTCTAATTGTTCATTTAGGAGCAGAACTTTCCTCCAGCTGGGAGGGCTTAAGGCTGCTGTAAAGTGCTAATTAAAAGTAATAGTGATAATGAAAACAGATGTTTTCAAGGAAAGTAAGTGGTGTTGGGGCACCAATCTGCTGTCCCTGGCTTCTCTGCAGGAGCAGTGCAAGCTGCTGTCCTCAGAGCTCATTTCCAGGAGGGCAGGGGAAGGGCTTGAGTCCTGGGCAGCTTGTTCTGCTTTAGCAGACGGGGATGGTTTTGATGAAGGGTGGAGGTGCAGCACAAAGCTTATGTCAGTTGGATGAGCCACCACTGCTGATTGTGGGCTGCCGAATGTGGAGGAGTGGGTGTGTGGAGGTGGATCTGGGAGGGTGCACTGGGGCTGGGACCCCTGTACCCTGGGACTGGGAGTGGAGTGGACCCCGCTGACATCACTGGAGCCTTTGAACGCTGTTACAGAACCGACGATACTTGATGCTGGTAGCAGTCATCGCTTGATGATGGCTTGAGGTGCAAGATTTGCTTGATCCACAGCAGAGCCAGCCAAGTACTTCTCCATCCAGCATGTCCCAGTGGCTTCCAGTAGCTTGATGCTATCACTGCTGCAGTCATCCTGGGGATGATGGGTTTTGGAGGGGAGGAAAAAACACTGGGATGGAGAGGAAATCCCATCTCTTGAAACTGTTTTTTACCCTTATTCTCAGCTGTAGTTTGGTTTATTGATCAGGTGGTGTTATTTAACTGAAATGGTTCTGAGTCTCTCTTTTTTTCTATCTCTTTTTTTTTTCCCCTTTTTTTTTTTCTTTTTGATACAAGCAGAGCCTTACACATGTATGTTACAGTCCCCAGTGATCTTTGCTGGGGAGTCTTTGTTTTCTGGTTCCACCACGGGTAGTGATTGCTGTTCCAGTTACGCACTAATTACTGTGCCTAGGACTAAAGCAGTTTACATGGGGAGCTTGGAGTTACTCAGCTAAGGTTAGTCTCTGGCTTAAGAGGCTTTCTGCGGTAGCTTTCTGAGTGCAGAGGTATTAACAACACAGAAGACAGAGAAGACCACTTGAAATTTCATCGACCCTTTTTTGGCTGCTGTGTTAGAGGTTTTTTTGTTTTGCGTTTAAAAGATTGATCTGTCTCTGCCATTGCCTGGGCTCGCTGGCTGTAAGTGGTGACCTCTCCAGCCTTGGTGGGAAAGTGAGGGTGTCTGAAGGATGGGCTGGCTGGTCAGTAGTCATCTGCAGGACTGTTACTCGGCTTGTCCTCTTGTGCTGTAGAAACAGCCTTCCTCCCTGCTGGAAGGTTGGTCTATTCTGGGGAGCTTTCCATAGGTGACTAGGGGATTTACTGCCTTGTGTTTGTTACTGGTTCCTCGACTCTTTAACCTGTTCAGGTTCTCTGTCCGTTGTTGAAATGTCCCTTCCCGTTGTAGGGAGAGGTAGAACAGAAGGGATGGCATTCAATGCCAATGAGAGAAGGCGTTAAGAGGAGGAGGAAGGGCTACAGCATTAGCCAGAAGCACCATCTGTGGTCCAATCCAGGTCGAGGCCAGCCCAAAGCAAGACTGCTCTGACTGGTGTAAAGTTTATTTTGCAAATGTCAACTGTGATTAGTTAAGAGAAGACGACCCAGATTGCATGAAAGCAGCCATTGAAAACGGTGGAGTTCTCACTGAGTACTGCCTGCAGCCCGGAGCATATGGTCCTTCGGGTTGATACCGAGATGAAGCTGTCAGAGCCTTGTCCATACTGGGAGATAATGGGACCCATACTCCGTAATTACTGCCCGTAGAGCTGCTGACAGAACCCTGGAGCTTCAGTCTTGTTAAACTCATTTTCAGCTGTCATTTGGCAGTGTTGGCAACATGGAGCCTGGTTATGTTATAGTTCTTATTCCTGCCCCTGCTGATGGAGGGTAATAGATGCTTTTGCCATGGCAGGTATCTGTGTCTGGCAGCTGGCACTTTGCTTATCTTCAGAGGGCCAGTTGATGCCTGTTACTGTGTCGAATCCAAGAGAAACGTTTTGATATTTGAAGCAACTTTAGGATCAGAATGCTGTCCTGCTTGATGATGGTAGATCAGCTGCTCACCGTGCAGGTGGATGCTGTCAGGGTGACCAACTGCTGTGTCACCTCTTCTGAGGTGTGTGTACATGTACCTGGTGGTACACAGAGGTGGACTTCCCAAACCAAGTGTAGCTGCAGTTCATAATTCTAAAAAAGATTTCTTGATGCATTGTGCAATAATTTAGGCCCTGAAGGGATAATTTCTGTTAATCCTTCTTAAAGTGATGTAGAAAACTGTAGAAAGTCTGGAGTAGAGGAAGAAAGCAATTGAAATACTGAAGAAAATGTTTCAAAGTGGGAAGTTGAGTTTTGATTTTCAGCTGATCAGGAGGAGGAGCCAGAACTGAAGTTACAAGTTTTGGTGCTTGAGTTCTTGCTTCCCTGGTAGGGGATGCTCCAGCAAGAGATGAACTTGGGAGTGGGGGTGTAAGAGTAAGACCATGGTATGGGGTGTATGCACAATAAATAGTTCAGGGACTGTCTCTAGTAATGTGACCTTCTCCATCCAGGCAGTAGCGTGGAGGTGAGAGTGGCTGGGGGTTACTGTTTGGCACAGCAGAGTTTGGAGGACTCTCACCCAGGTTCAGAAGAGCTTCACGCAGAAGACTCTGCTCTGGCAATTCTTACTTTTGTAAAAAGCTCAAGACAGCACTAGGAGCATCTTGCAGGCACCCTGCAATTATCATAATAAACAGTTTTATCATCTGCTTGGCAATCAATAATGTGGCTTATGCTGCTTTAGTATCTCACTAGTATTGATTACCTTAACAACTGTGCTGCGGTCAGCTCCTGTTAACCCCTGCTCTGCTGACAGGGCTTGTCCATTCTGCTGCAGGAGATGAAGGACCCAGCTTCCCACCCAGCCATGCGCAGATATTAACAGCAGGACAGCTCAAACCAGCTCTTAATCAGGCCTGACGGTAGGATCTTGATCCAGAAACGTGGAATTGAGTGTGTATTCTGTGTACATGGCCTTTTTAAATAGAAGGATTGAAATGTGTTCCTCACTTTGAGCTCAGATGAGTTTGTGAGGATGCTGTGCTGTCAGGAGGGGTTTCCTCTGGGCAGTGCATGCCCTGAGCCCCCAGCCCATGAAGAACAAGGGCTGCTCCCTCTGCAGCGAAGTTGTCCAGGACCTGGGCTGTAGCTCCAGGCATGTCTAACTCCACTGACCCCAGCAGCTGAGCCGGGGGAGCCAAACACTGCTGCCTCCACCAGAGACTTTGTCTCAGCTAAGTGACCCCTCGGGGGTGTTCTGACAGCGCTGCCTCCGCTTCCGACAGAGCAGCCGGCGATTAACAATATCAGGTTAGTGGCTTGCTCCATTTTGGGAGGAAGAAGGATGACTCGCTGTGTCAGCATCCAGATGGGACTTCAAGGAAGCATGGGACTTCCTGGGATTTGGGTCTACCTAGATAGTTGGGTCTCATGGCCCAGTATTTCTCCTAATGGAATTTCCCATCATTTACTGCCCTGCTGATTTCTGATCAATGAAAATAAAATTGCATTGCCTCCTGAGAGGCTCCATGTATGGCTACAGCCTCCAGCTGTGTCAGTTCCGGTAAGATAATCTCATCAGGCGTGCAAGAGGGTAATAGGAAATAAAAATAAAACCCACAATTAGCAAGAGGCCAAGCAGCAGAGTAACACTTTCAGTCCTGGAGGTCTGGGGAAGTGTGTGTGGCAGCCTCCTTCCCCATCTCCAAAGGTGCCTGCATCCCTCACAGGTGTGCTGTGGAGCAGCCCTCGCCCAGCTCAGGTGGCTGTGCAGGTCCACCAGCTACATGCTCTGAAACCCGTATTTATCTGAATCTGTTTTAGCTCTCCCTTGTGAGACGGTTAAACTTTCACAAGAGATGTTTGTTCTGGAGGGTATCAGGGATGTAGCGGCTGATAGAGTGGCTGTGGACGAGGAGAGCATGAACTTGAGACTTTGAGCCGTTGAGCGGTGTGTGGTTATTGACTCCTTTGGCTGTTGCAATCGGAGGGGCGGGGAGGGAAGTATTTTGACCCGATAAAGAAAACCCTTAGGCTGTATCTGAAGTCAGAGCAGGGCACAGTTTGGTAGCGGATGAGCATGCAGATGCTCTGTTTGCAGGAGCTTGGGACCACCTGGATCTGCTAAAGTTTGCCTGAAAGGCACTCCAAATGGGAAGGTTCCCCAACCGCACTGACATATTTCTTTACCTGTTGTAGGGTATTTTTAGGTTATATTCCAATGATTCCAGTAAAATGTGCTCCATATGGAAATATTGACAGCCAATCTGAGCACACATCCTGGTGACCTTTGCAATGGGGCTTCACCACCCCAGGGTGTATTTGGCACTGACGTGTCCGACGGCCGCGGTGCCTGTTGCAGTAGTGAGCGGAATGGTTACGGAATGAGCCAACGCTGCGGAGCCTGCTCTCCAAAGCATCAGCTTTCCCTGAGGCTGGGAAGGAGCGATGGGCCCAGGACTAGGCAGTGTCTGTTTCCTAACAAGGACTGGATCCGAGCCCTGGCAGAGGACATCTGCATGACTTATGAATCTAACTGTTACCCTCTGCTTGGCCCTTGACTCCAGTCTGCAACGCATATGTTGTTTGGGTAGATCAGTAGAAGGAAGGAGCATTGGCAGGACTTCTCCTCAGGCATGTGTGTCTGCATATGAAGAGTAGTTGAGCAGCAGAGCTTTAGCTTCTCGGGTTGGGCTTACTGAGGTTGGCTCTGTCTGCTCCCGGAGTCACCACGGGGCTGGTCTCGGGTAGCAGTGCAAACCTCAAGTGGTTCATGCTGGGTGGGGCCGCTCAGTGCATCCCGTAACTGGAAGATGGGAGGTGACGATCCATCAGCAGAGCCACAAACGCCAGCTGGAATCCCTCACTGTCAGGAGTCGTTGCTGTGGTTTGCGTCCTGCAGCCTTGCTATAAATGCTGCACTTTCTTCTTGGATTCAGCAACAACAGTCTGGCAGCTTAAATGCTGTCTTGGATTTGTTTATATTGCCTTTATGGTGCTTGAGACTCAGAACAATTCAGGGCTTCTCTCTCAACAAGTATGTCTCGGGGTCGGATGGATGTAGGTGTCGCCAAGTTCAAGGTCTTGGATGTGTGATTGCCCTTTGTAGTAGGGATCAGGTGGCCTGAACAGAACTGTGGGGACTCTTACTGGTAGAAGCTGCTGGACAAGCTGCAAGGGTGAAAGGGGCAAGCTTCAGAGCATGGCAGAAGGGGGGACAGCAAAGCCCCCTTCCCGAGGAACTAAAGTTTGTGGACATGTCAGGACCGTGGAGTCCGTGCAACGTCGTGAGGCAGTTTGTCCTCGACAGCTCTTTGGTTAGTTTTGGAGTTAGGTCAGCGCAGTACGCTGAAAATGCGAACCAGATGCAGCCGCCGTTATTCACGCAGCAGCACAGGCTGGAAACAGCACTTGACGAGAAACGTTGGGTTTTTAGAGCAAAGGGGTGAATTGCACAACTGCAGAGTTGTGGAATGTGTGATGTTTTGAAAGAAACCAATGTGGAAACAAAATCTGAAACTTCTGTGGTGCCCTGCACAGGAGGAGAGGTTTGTGCAGGACCTGGAAGCGAGCTCCGTGTCCTGGGAGCCTGTAAGTGCTGTGTCACGTATGATTGAAGCACGTGTGTTGCTTTGTTTTGTACAGCGAAACACGACTTTAGCTTATCCACCTCTGCCACAAAACCCTTCCAGTGCAAAGAGTCTCTCTGGAGGAATAAGTGCTCTGTTCCCCAGCTGCTCACTTAAAACCCTCTGGCACTCCTGGATTGCTTCGCTCTCAATGGCAGCGGGCTGATGGTTATATAAATATTTTTGTGTGTAGTACAGTAGCTGGCTCAATGGGATCAGCAAACTTGGAATAATAGTTCATAACAAAATGTTTTCTGAAAAGCTGCCTGAATCTTGTGTTACTCTCTTTGGCTCAGTTTTAGCTGGTGTGAAGGACAGAGGGGAAAAAAATGTGGCTAATGTAGAAGGTTCACCTTTTCAGGGAGACCCTTTCTCTTCGTTTCGTGCCAAGTGCTTGAGCCCTACAGCTTTCAGCCCTGTTTTGTTCAGCGTTTCCTTTGCTTCCTGCTGCTTGGAAAGCTGTTTATGCTAATGACCCTGTGAGGATCTGAGGGGCTGGCTGTGCCGGTGCTCGTGAGCTGGCGTGTGAGGAGCCTGGCGTCCTCTGTCCTGTCCACGAGCCTGCGCAGTGCGGGCCTGGCCTGTGTTGTCACCGTGCCAGGTCTGGAGCACAGCTGGCTGCCAAAGGCAAGCCCTCCATGGGGTTGTCTTCCTGCTGGGAGAAGACCGTCCTGTCCTTTTGAGGTGCCCGATGGATCTTTCCTTTCTGCACACCACTGTGTGCTACCTCATCCCCTCTTGTGGGACCTTGTGCCCTTTAAGACCTATTGGCTAGAGTCTCTCAGAAGGGGAAACATGCAGTGTTCACAGCAGCTCCCACAGGGGCACGTGAATTCATTGAAAGGGTTGTGAATGGCTGGTCCAGGCTGCCCAGGGCAGTGGTGGAGTCCCCATCCCTGGAGGGGTTTCAAAGCCATGGAGATAGGGTGCTGAGGGATATGGTTTAGTGGTACCCTGGCAGTGCTGGGTTAACAGTTGGACTCTATGATCTTAAGGGTCGTTTCTAACCTAAATGATTCTGTGAATACTTGGCTTTGCCGGGATAGCAAACTGATTCATGAGGACTCCTGTCAGCAGGTGTTGGGAGCCCATGAGTCAGTGTTGGTTGGATTCTTCTTCCACCAGCAGGCAGGTCTGGTTTGCTAATTCCAGTCCTGTTGCAGTGGTGTTGGATGTGGCCGTATGCCCAGCTGGAACAACAGTCTGTCACTGAGCGGTGGCTGCAGAGAAGCTCTTAGGAGATGTCAAAACTGAGCTTGGGCTTTTGGTTGGTAAAGCCTAACCGCAGAAGAGGAAGAAGGCAAAATGTAGATCTTGTTCAGGTTTTGGCAAGAGTGATATCTCGCTATGAATACTCTGCAAACCACGTTTGTCGATGAGGCAACTCCACTGTGATCAGGTGTGTGCCAAAACACAACTTGGACTTGCTTGGAAAAGGTGCAAGATGTGACTTGCTGTGTGAAAGGGGAAAATTGGTTTATAATTTCTGCTTTAAAATGTTGAATTTGGCAAATATTCTCAAGGGGGTTTTTTGTTAGGAATGTGTAAGAGGAATCCTAAGGCACTGAAAACGCCCAACTAGAAGTCATTCTTCAAGCTATGCGTCCACATTCACTATTATGCTGGGATCTTGATTCACAAGCACCATTTTATCCTAGTCCTGGTGCAGAATCATCAACACTCCCCTTAGGCTGGCAGGTATTCTTACTACTTTGTGGCACCTTAATGAAAGGGAGAGAGCTGGAATCTGTAACTTCTGCTTTTGTTAGAAGGTAAAAGCGTTTTATGAAACTGGGAATTGAAGCGCTCTCTCTATTGCTACCAAGCTTGAATATCCAGCCCTTGTTGCTTAGGAAATTTTAAATGATCTTTCTATTCTAGGAAGTGACTTTCCACATATTTCTGTGGTAACAGCTGCTGTATGAATCTCAGAAAGTGACAACATGTTCATGCAACCTTGTTTTACCCTCTTCTGTGACCATCCTGCTTACTAAGCGAGGCAGTGTGATCACGTAATTAAAGACAGTATCATTATGCATATGCATAAAGGAGCAAAATTAAAGTTGCTTTGGCAACATACATTCTGTTCTTCCTTAGTTTTTGAATTCTTGATCCTGGGTAATGGTTTCCATCATGTCTTCCCATATGCAGTTTCCAAAGTGTTAGAGAAGTGCTTTGTAGCACACCAGGTGTGGGGAAGTGACACAGAAAGCTTTGATGCTCCAGGTTCTCTGTGTCACTGATCCAGATGGACATGGTAATGGCCTTGCTACACCCCCTCCCAGAGTTCCTGCTCTCGGGAGCTTTGAACAGACCTGGTCCTAGAGATCATGAAGTTTTCTTGACTGCTTGGGCACCTTTGGTATGTCCATCCTTAGTTTTTAGGCTGGAACAAGCGTTGTCAAGTACCATTCCTGGGACACGAGCTTCTCGGCTGACCTGAGCATTGGCCCTTGCGAGGCTTTGTCCTTCTGAGGACACTGCAAAAGAACAAGCAGAACATATCAAGAGGGATGTGCACAGAGCATCTAAGGTCATTGTTGGTCCTTATGCTTTGTTCTCTTGCTTCTGTCCCTTCCTGCTTCCCCTCAGAATGACCAGCCCCAGTGCTAGAGCTAATCTAGGGTAGTCCCTCAGCCGGTATTTATGGTATTGATTTACAATGGCTGTCAGCACAACAGGTAGGGGTGTGTTTGCTGAGCATTGAGGCCATTGTGTGGTGTTCTCCAACAGGAACTACTCCAGCCCAGGCACTGAGTGAACGTTTGTGTGAGCTGTGGCAAAGGGCTGGAAGCTGGGGCTTGGAGCCTCTTGAGCTGGCCACGATGAAGTTCTTTCCTGCAAGAGTGGCCAGACACTAGAACAGGCTGCCCTGGGAGGTGGTGGAGTCACCATCCCTGGAGGGGTTCAGAAAACAACTAGATGTGGCGTTTGGAGACATGGTCTAGGGGTCAGGGAGATGTTGGACAAAGGTTGGACTTGATGATCCTGGAGGTCTTTTCTAATCTAAATGATTCTGTGACTCTATGACACTCGGAGGAGCAGACCCTGCTCGTTACAGGACTGAGCTCTTCATGCTCTGCGGGGATCAGGGAGGCTGCCTTGCTGGGAGTCGTCCAGGCTAATGGCCGTGGATGTAACGCATCTGCTTGTATCTTTTCCCTGTCCTCAGCACCCTTTTTTTCATGGTGCCATGTGGGTCATTAGCTGAGGGAACAGTTTCTCACTGTCTCTTTCTCCTTTTGTTTTCCTCCTTCCTCATTGCTTCCAGTCTTGGTTTACTGCCAAACAGCCTCTTGTGAAAGGGCCGCCTAATTAACCCTGTGCTAATTAACAATTTAAAATTACACAGCACGGCTGTTCATATTTAATTCTCGGGAAGCCTGGGCAACAGCAGGAACCCCCTCCTCCCTCCTGCTCCCGTCCCTGCCGCCCGCGCCCGTCCCCGGGGAGGAAGCAGAGCCCGGTGCTGGGGGCTGCCCCAGGAGCCCCCCCGCTTGGAGCCAGGGTGTTGCTTTAGCACCAGCCACTCCTGGGCAGTGGAAGATGTAAGATGGCACATCCGTCCCTGCGTGGATGGCGCTGGAAGCTGCAAGGAGGTGATGGGGGGAGATGTGGGGATGGACTCGTGTTCTGAACGGAGCATGGCTGCAAACCACCAGCCATGGGTAGTAGGAGCTCTCAATGGGCACACAGGGCACGTGGTGCGGTGCTTTCATTTGCACCATGTCATCCAGAGGTAGCTGAGATCTTGGACCACCATGGCTGCTGTTCCTGCCCCGAAGGAGCCCCCCCAGCCCCGCCATGCCCAGGAGTACTCCCTGCCCCACCATGCCCACGCTCCTCTGGCCGGGTCCCAGATTGAGACCCAGCGATGCTGCAGGGAAGGAGCAGGGGCTTGGCTGGGCTGTGTGCCAGGGGCACAGTGAGCACAGCGGTGGGAGCAGCAGGAGCTTTGGGGGTAACCAAGAGCTACGTGGAGCAGTGGTGGGACATGAGGCCAGAGGAGGGACTGGGAGAGCCCTTCCCTGCTGCCAGAGCAGCGGGAGCACAGGGAGTCTCCGGCGGTTCTCTCTGTAACTGGAGTTCATTGATTTTACGGGAAACCATGTTTACAGACAGAGTGCTGATCGACCTGACGAGTTGACTTCTGCCTCCTTAAGTAAGAACTACCTTTTCTTATTGACTGGCTGATAAACAGAGCAGGGAGGGTGGGAGGTAAGGAGAGGATGGAGGTGTGGAACCCGCTGTGGTCCGTCTGTCCTCCTGAGCTCCCCTTGTCCCATGTGGGTCACTTGGGGTGGTTTGAGATGGAGGAAGATGCAGGGTCCTTAATAAGGGACTAATAACTGCTTTGTACTCTGCTTAGTCTGGTTTGCTTTAACAAGGAAATTGCTCCTTTCGGTTGAAAGAGACAATATCTGCAGTCCCTGTGCGAATAGAAACAAATATTTCTGTGCCTCTACTTCCCTCAGCATCGTTCTTCAGGAATAGTTCTGGTGATGAACTGAGCGGGCAAGAAAACCTTGGGTTTGCACAGGGGCTTGGCCTGTGTTGGGAGCTCTGGCTGGTCGTGTTTTGGCTCTGGGTGTTTCCACCTGCCCTGGAAGGGCTCCTCTGTGTTGAAGAAAGGGAGAGGAGACAAGATTCCTTCAGAGGAACACCTCCTGAGCTGGTTAACTTGGAGTGAGTGGGAGGAGAGATGTTAAAGCAACCCAAGGCAGAAAAGCCCACCAATTAATTGGTAAGCGCTTGTAGGTTTGCCTGGCCCAGCCTGGCTGGGAGAAGAGATTGGCTTTCTTGTCAATAAACAAGTCCCCAGTGCAGCATCAAAGCCGCAGTCCTTTATCAATCGCGGCCTCCTCTTCCCGCATGTTCCTGTAACTTACCAAGCATTTATGACATTGATTTTGCAATCAGGCTGTTAACCCTCCCGCCCCGTCGGCCCTGCTAACCCTCTTGGACCAAGTGTCAGTCAGGCATCTTCCTGCCAATCAAGAGTTCCTGATGATGGGGATGCTCAGATGGATGTTGATCTCATCGTTTCCTGGGGAGCTGTGCTGGCAAGCGGGATGCTTTTTGTCAAAAAGAATTTGTGGAGTGCTTGAAGTTTCTGTAGATATTCCTAAAACTTTTCTTGGCAGAAGTATGAGGCTTATGGAGTTTCTATTTTACTCCAATACGAATTTGTTTTGGTTTAATTAGGATTGCAGTTGTCAATGCAAAAGGTAGCAGTGAGAGGGAGAGAGTGTGTCATGTTGTGGGAAGGTGAATATGGAGCCTCAACACAGAAGGATCTGGGATCAGTTTAAAGAAAACACAGGGCTGAGGACAAATGTTCCGTGGGAGAGCGCTGATGCGAGGGAGAGCTGCTGCCGTGCAGTGCTGAAGTACTAGTGAAGGTTGGTTAAGAGCTCTGAGCCTTTGGGCAGCAGGATTATGGTGGTGCACCCAGCGCACCAAGTTACTTCTGTTGCAGATGAAATCACTATTTACTCGCGGTGCACCCACAGAGGAAGCTGTGTGTGGCAGAGAATCCAAGAGAGGACAGGGGGTGCTGAGAGGTCATATTGTGTGTGAACACACCTTGGGGTTGTATTCACAAAGAGTGCACAGGAGCAACCCCCAAAAGGAGCTGTAGTGTTTGGAGAACAGGGTAGAGAGATCCTCTTCTTGCCCAGGGGCATTGTATCTGTTTTAACACACTGTTATTAGTGTTAATCTGTAACATCACAGAAATGATGAATTCCATTGTTGTGGATGAAGAGGGGCTTGGAAAAAGTGAAGGCATATAAATGTACATGTGTCTGACATGTACCAGAACCTGCATCTGTCACTCCATGGACTAAATTATGCAGGAAACGGTGTGAAGGGAAAATAGGAATACGTAAGGAAAGTCAGAAAAAGCATGGATGGCTTCCTGAAGTAAAGGGAAAAAGCTGAGTGGCGGCCACTTGGATGATGCTCATATAAGAGCAACTTTGGGGAAGCTGTAGTAAATGAGAGAGGTTTAAAGAAAGAGTTAAAAGAATTTGTGTAACTTTAAATGTATCATTTAGAGTAAATCCCACTGAGTCTGTTTAGCAGCACGTTGTCACTTCAAAACCCACCCTGCCTCCCAAACCCTTATGCTGAGGATCAGCAAAAATTCTCTCCAAGCATGTGTTCAGTTTTGGAACAGTGGTGCTTGTGTTTAGTTGGTAGAAGATGAAATACTGTGGAAAAATTCCATTGATGATGATGGATCTAGAGCATGAGTCTTCCATTGTCTCTTGGTTCACAGATTGTAAATCTGTGGTGAAAGTGGCCTCTGCTTGTGCAGGTTTTCTTTAGTTGTTCTCTGTGGATGCTTTGTATCTGTAAACCCAAGGAAATCTGTGGACCACAGGTTAAAAAATCACTTTTACAGATGAGGTAAAGTGCTTTAATATCTGCTGATGTTTCCTTCCATGTGGCTTGCACAGGAGCTCTCTGTAGGAAGCAGTCCATAGAAATGCTTCTTTGCAGGCAGGATTCTTGGAAAGCTTGCAGCTGAACTGGCCGTCCCCTGCTGATCTGTGGTCTGCATGACAATGCTCCAGCTCCTAACACAACACTGCCTAATCTCCGAGGTCTGTAACCTCTCCAAAGCCCAGCTGGCTCTGTTAGGATCAATTCGTAAGGGATGCTGGCTGGATGCAGCAGACAGGGTAGAGGTGGTGGCAGCCGTGGATGTCGGCCATGCTCAGCAGCACAGGCTCGCTGGCAGCCAGTGGGAGTTCTCCAGGTCTTGTTGTACTTGGTGGAATAGAAATGATGGGAAGGGCGTCCTGTTCCTTCTCCTGCAGGACCTGCGTTGGCCATTTGCCTCTCGGGGTGAGGGGAAGCTGGCTGTGCCCTGTGGGATCTCCAGGAGCTTCCTGGAGGTGGTGGGCTTACTGCTTTCCGATCCCCAGGATGGACCCTTGTCAGATCTGGAATTTCCTGTTTGGTTTGTTTAAACTCTGTCCAGAGCACAGCAATTAAATCTCCTGTGCATACCAAACACTGTTACTCCAGAATCTCTGTGAGTTGCTCTATGTCTCATGGTCCACCACAGAGGTGCACATCTGGTGGCTCTGGTTTTATGCTCCCTGATCTGCTAAGAGAAGGGAATCACCTGAAAATAACAACATCTGGCTTAGGGAGCCTCAAAGTACAATTTTTATGATGTTTTAAAGCTCCAGCACTGTTTTGTTCTACTGTCTTAATTCTTTCTGTCGAAAGCTTTTCTGTTACATTTTCATTTGGGTTTTTGTTTTCTGAAGATCTAAGGCTTTGGGGCTGTCATTGCAGGTCCTACAATCTTCCTGCCCATCTTCAGGAAGGTGTTGTGGGAGGTTTTTCATCACCTTTCAGATGCCTTCAATTTGCCCCTTGCATTTGCCTCTTCCATCATGTTTCCATTGCTCATTTCCAGCAGCGCTTTACCTGAGGCCAGGCCACCTGTTCCTGGAGCCCATCTTGGGTTACCAGCTCTCCAAGCCTCCCATTTGGTCCTGAAGAAGTGGGGTTGGTGGTCCTTGTGGTGGTGGGTCTTTACAGAAACTGTTTCTCCTCCCTGACTCAGCTGCCTTTCTCCTTCTCGCCCGCAGGTCCAAGCCGTACCGGGTGCAATGAGCGCTCCGTGCCGGCCCTGCCATGGAAGGCTGTGACTCGCCCGTCATCCCTGGGAAGGACAATGGGTGCGGCATCCCTCAGCACCAGCAATGGACTGATCTCAACAGTGCCCACCTCCCCGACACGGCCGGCAGCATGGAGCAGCCCGCGGCGGAGAGCCGCGGCCCCCTGGACAGCCTGAGGGTCCCCTTCCCCGAGCGCGTCCCCGAGAGCAGCGCCGCAGGCGGCCCCGGCGCCGAGCCCACCGGCAAGGAGGTGAGCTGCGGCCAGTGCGCCGCCTCCTTCGCCGGGCTGCAGAGCTACATGGAGCACCGCTGCGCCGGCGCCCGCCCGCCCCCGCCGCTCCGGGGGGAGAGCGGGAGCGAGAGCAGTGAGGACGGCGAGGAGGAGAGCGACGTGGAGAACCTGGCCGGCGAGATCGTCTACCAGCCGGACGGCTCGGCCTACATCGTGGAGAGCCTCAGCCAGCTGGTGCAGGGCGGGAGCGGCAGTGGCAGCGGGGCTCTCCCCTCGCTGCTCCCGAACTCTCTGCCCAAGCAGGGAGAGCCCTCGGCCGCCGCTCCCGTCTATCCACAGATCATCAACACCTTCCACATAGCCTCATCCTTCGGGAAGTGGTTTGAGGGCTCAGACCAGGCCTTCCCGAATACCTCAGCCCTGGCGGGCATCAGCCCCGTCCTGCACAGCTTCCGCGTCTTCGATGTGCGACACAAAAGCAACAAGGATTACCTGAACAGCGACGGTTCTGCCAAAAGCTCCTGCGTATCCAAAGATGTTCCCAACAATGTGGACCTGTCCAAATTCGATGGCTTTGTGCTCTACGGGAAGAGGAAGCCCATCCTGATGTGTTTCTTGTGCAAGCTCTCCTTTGGGTATGTCCGCTCGTTCGTGACCCATGCGGTGCACGACCACCGAATGACTCTGAGTGAGGAGGAGCGGAAAATTCTTAGCAATAAGAACATCTCCGCTATCATCCAAGGGATAGGCAAAGACAAGGAACCCCTTGTCAGCTTTCTGGAACCAAAAAACAAAACCTTTCAGCACCCTCTCGTTTCCACAGCTAACCTCATAGGCCCTGGACACAGTTTTTATGGTAAATTCAGTGGCATTTGCATGGAAGGCGAGCAGGCCCTCCAGAGCGGGGCGGCCGGCGGAGCGGAGCCGCCGGCAGCGGGCGTCCTGGCCCCCGGCGCGCTCCTCAACCTGGGCGGGCTGACCAGCTCAGCCCTGAAGACTCCCATTACCTCAGTCCCCCTGGGCCCGCTGGCTTCCAGTCCCACCAAATCCTCAGAGGGAAAGGACCCTGGGGTGGCAGAGGGGGAGAAGCAAGAGGGGGGCAACCAGGACAGCCTCTCGGAAAAGGCAGAGCCAGTCGAGGAGGTAGAAGAGGAGGAGGAGGAGGAGGTAGAGGAGGAGGAGGAGGAAGAGGAGGAGGAGGAAGAGGAAGAAGACGAGGATGATGAGGGTTGCAAAGGACTGTTTCCGAGTGAGTTGGAGGACGAACTGGAGGACCGGCCCCAGGAGGACACTGGGGCCTTGGCAGGCGGTGGCAGCAGCAGCAGCAGCAGCAAAAAGGACCTTGCTCTCTCAAACCAAAGCATTTCTAACTCTCCCTTAATGCCTAACGTGCTCCAGACCCTGTCGCGGGGCACAGCTTCTACTAGTTCTAATTCTGCTTCTTCCTTTGTCTTTGATGGTGCAAACAGGAGGAATCACTTAAGCTTTAACAATGAGGGTGGTGGAACCAGCGTGGCAGAGGGCAGCAGGAGGCTGGACTTTATCGATGAAAGTGCCAATAAAGACAATGCCACAGCACCAGAACCAAATGAGAGCGCGGAGGGCGAGGACGGGAGCTACATCTCCCATCACCAGCATGCTGGCCCCCTCTGTGAACTTGGGGGTGGGGAGTGCCCCTCGGGGAGCGGCGTGGAGTGCCCAAAGTGCGACACGGTCCTGGGCTCCTCACGGTCGCTGGGTGGCCACATGACTATGATGCATTCTCGCAACTCATGTAAGACACTCAAGTGTCCCAAGTGCAATTGGCACTACAAGTACCAGCAGACGCTTGAGGCGCACATGAAGGAGAAACATCCTGAGCCAGGTGGCTCCTGTGTCTACTGCAAAAGTGGACAGCCACACCCGCGGCTGGCACGGGGTGAGAGCTACACCTGTGGTTACAAACCCTTCCGCTGCGAGGTCTGTAACTACTCCACTACTACCAAAGGCAACCTCAGTATTCATATGCAGTCTGACAAGCATCTCAACAACATGCAGAACCTGCAGAACGGAGGGGGAGAGCAAGTCTTCAGCCACTCTGCCGGGGCGGCGGCGGCGGCTGCGGCAGCTGCGGCAGCCGCGGCTGCCAACATCGGTAGCACCTGTGGGGCCCCCTCCCCCACCAAACCAAAAACCAAACCTACGTGGCGGTGCGAGGTGTGCGACTATGAGACCAACGTAGCTAGAAACCTTCGTATTCACATGACCAGTGAGAAGCACATGCACAATATGATGCTGCTTCAGCAAAACATGTCCCAAATCCAACACAACCGGCACCTGGGCCTCGGCAGCCTGCCGTCTCCTGCTGAGGCTGAGCTCTACCAGTACTACCTGGCACAGAACATGAACCTTCCCAACTTGAAGATGGACAGCACTTCCTCAGATGCACAGTTCATGATGAGTGGATTCCAGCTTGATCCCACCAATCCCATGGCAACAATGGCTCCATCTCTAGGTGAGGCTGAAGGGTTTTCCACCATGTCCATGTGTGAGGGAGGGATCACATATGTGGTCAACTGCAGAACCCTCGTGCATGGACCCCGCCTGCCTGATCCCTTCCTTCTGTCACCATGCAGTGAGTTGCCTTTGCATGGTGGTCGAGGATGGAGACTACACAGTGGAGACTCCCTCTTCTGCATTCCCCAGACCAGTTATTCTCATTCTGGGAAAATACGTTGCTTGTCTGGTACATTTTCTAAAAGTTTTAGTATGGAGCTAATAAAACAGTAGAAGCAGCTTATTGCTGACATGCATTAAATGTTCCTCCTCATTGTGGAAAGCATCCTTACTACAGTGTTCCTTAATGGTTTTCCCTTGGTTTGCTCAGGGGTGTGAGTAGTTTGGCTGGTGGCTTTGTGAGAGGACCAGCTGCTGGTGCTCTGAGGCAGGTGTTGCGTTGGTTTGTTACCTGCTGTGCTGCCCTGAGAAGAAAAGGTGAGCAGGTTTTGAGAGCTGTGATGAATTCGGTGGAAGGGGTGGGTGGTGTTCCTCTGTTGAAGAAACTGGGCTGGAACTGTTCCTCTGATGCCAGTGAGATACAAGAATTGAGGCTTTACCAAATGAGAATTATGAAACTGGAGGAGAACAGCTACAGGGGGAGAAGATTATTTCTCTCATAAGATGAAAAAAATAACTTAAAAATGAACTACTAAATGCATTTTTCCTGACAAGGAGCATTCACGGTGTTGGCACTGTGCTCAGCAGTGGGGGCACAGCCAATACCCACACAGTTTAGCCCAAGAATAAGAGTGGAGATAAGAGAGTCAGTCCCCTGAGGTTCCTGCCCGTGCTGGTGTCACCCAGTGCCAGCAGCATTCACAGGCTTCCCAGCGTGTTTGAACTTCACTGCACCCTGGGAGAAGAGCTGGCACAGACTCGGTGCCCCCACACTCCACACGTGGCAGGTGCTGACTGAAATTGCTGCTGTCCTGATGTTGTTTCATTGCTGCCAAAAATTTTTCCCAGGGCTTCAAGGAAAGCTTGTGAAAGGAATCTGCCACCTTACCTACTTTCCTCTGAACTCATTTCTCCGTGCCGCTCTCTGCCCTCCCCGTCCTTACCCATCCATTGCTGCTGTTATTACTAATGCACTCCATTACTGGCTCATTGGTCTCATGCATGTTCTCCCTTCCTTCAGCTATTCATAGTACAGTTTATTATTAGTCCAGAAGGACAGGAAAGTCATATGGAAGAACAACAACACAGGACACTAAAAAAATGAAAAAGAAAATGGAGGAACTCAAGTGACTATAAAATAAAGCTGTTACCCTCTTTTTTTTTTTTTTTTCCTATGGTGTCCCAGCTTGCATCCTTGGGAAGTCAAGGATACAGTCTTTTTTAGTGTGCTTTAATAGCTCCAGGTTGCCAACAGATGTAATAGTTACTTGTAATATAGCTTGTAGTGTGTAAAGTTATGGTGTCATCTGTGGTGGGTTCCATGGAAGGAACTTTTTTGACTGAGAGCAACTGTCAACTTGGAGGTGCCTTTAATAAGATTGTTAAACTGAGTGATGACATAAGATCAAGGTAAAATACCAGAAAGCTGCAGGAGGAGCATAAGTATCTTAAAAATGGAAAAGGAGAGCAAGGTGGAGCAAAGGTCCTGAGAAGAGGCTGGTGGTTGGTCTCTGTGCTTTGGCATAAAAAGTTAACGTTAGAAAAAGGGGACTCTCTCCATCCACCTCTTCAAGGTGCTCTGATGTAAATAAGGTCTTGCTGCATTCATTTACTGTAAGTGAATAGAGCCCAGCTCCTGGTTTGAAGAGCAGATCTGACGCTTAGACAGTACATGTCCTGCTGGCTTTCCTTGACATGCTCTTGCACTCCCGTTATTAATAGTGGTTGTCTTTTCCTTGGGTGCACAAAACATCTGTCAACGCTGATTTTAGAAGACTGTCCACCATTTTGAGCTCTGGGACAGGAGAGGAGATCTAATAGTGCAGGAGTGGCACTTCCCAGATTGCCTTTTGTGCTTGTCCTGCGCCGTTGCCAGCTCTGGTGACAGAGCCATGACCTCACTGTGACACTCCCGTCACCTGGACTTGTGACTGTTGACTTTTTTTATCAGGCAGGGGCTGTGCTCAGGTACTGCATGAGGAAATATTTCTTGCTTCTCCAGGTAGGCAAGAAGCAAAAGGTTAAAGCATTCCACTGTTCTGGAAATGGCCACGGAGACTTTCAGTGCGGTACTGAGGAATTCTTCATCCTCTCCAAATTTGTAGGGTTTTCCTTACTACCTTTCCTGGGCAGAGGGTGGGTACCTTTAGTGGGTGGGTAGCAAGGGCTATTTGTGGTCCTTTCCCAGCCTTACATGCCAGCTGTGATTGTTTTTTTCCTCCAGATGTGGTACTGACCAGCAGCACAGAGGAGTGAGCGAAGGGACAGCTGTGCTTGGCTTTCGCTGTACGTGTGGTGGGTGCAAGGGCTGCACTGAGAGCAGTGCATGTTCTGACCTCTTTCTCCCCTTTTTCCTTCGTGCAGTGGGTGGAGAGATCCCCCTGGACATGCGGTTAGGTGGTGGACAGCTGGTGTCTGAGGAGCTAATGAACTTGGGTGAGAGTTTCACACAAACAAACGACCCGTCGCTGAAGCTCTTCCAATGTGCTGTGTGCAACAAGTTCACCACAGATAACCTGGACATGCTGGGCCTCCACATGAACGTGGAGCGTAGCCTCCCTGAGGACGAGTGGAAGGCAGTGATGGGGGACTCGTACCAGTGCAAGTTGTGCCGCTACAACACACAGCTCAAGGCAAACTTCCAACTGCACTGCAAGACGGACAAGCACGTGCAGAAGTACCAGCTGGTAGCGCATATCAAGGAGGGTGGCAAGGCCAATGAGTGGAGGCTGAAGTGTGTGGCCATTGGGAATCCGGTACATCTGAAATGCAATGCTTGCGACTACTACACCAACAGTCTGGAGAAGCTGCGTCTTCACACGGTGAACTCGAGGCATGAGGCCAGCCTGAAGCTCTATAAGGTAAGGGTTGGCTTTGTTTCATCTTCCTTCATTGCTCAAGTGCTGCAACAAAGGAGAATCTGGTTTGAACCGCAGTGGATTGTGGTCCTTTGGAGGCGAGCTGCTCAAATCTCTCCAGCAGGACCCAGTCTCACTTGCATGGTAGCAGTTCTTCAGGTGGCATTCTGATAGCAACTGTGGTCGTTAAAGCCTTGGGCCAGCGGGTGTTCGTGTCAAGGTGCTTTCATGGGGGCTTGTAGGTCTTGGAGCACTGCAGGTAAATGATACTTGTGCACAAAAACTCGACAGTCACCGCTGAAAACGTTGTGTGAGGCAGGGTCTGCCACACTCCTGTTGGCTCTTTTCTGTGAGGCAGTTTGTTAACCCCTCGAGATTCTTCATGAGCACTTGAAGGCTTTTGCTGTTGTCAGAGAAGAGTGTTCATCCTGGCGTGGAGAAGGCTGGGTGGGTGGAGGAAGAGGAGGGCCACTGCCTCTGTGCAAGTTAATGCTGGGATCTGTCAGCGAAGCATTGCTTGGGGCTGGGAGAGGAGCCTGTATGCGTGTGTGTACTTGGCCATGCACATGGACAGACTGGATTGGGAGGCATTGCACATTTTCATCGACAGTACTTGGCTCGTGACTGCCATCTTGTTTTCTTTACTTTTTTTTTTCGCTTCATTTTCTGTCTTCTTTATAACCATCTTCTCCCTGACTTGTTTCTCTGGTTCCAACCCCTCCCCTCGCTGGCCCGACCCCTGTGGCTGTAACCCAAGAGGAGCTCCGGATACAGTAAATAGTCCTTTCACTCGTGCAGCAGAATTGCTCCAGACGTTTCTATTGATTTTCACTGGACTTAAAGCTTCACCTTTTTCTCTAATCATCCTATAA
Organism: Brachypteracias leptosomus; assembly: GCA_013401335.1. Taxonomy (NCBI): domain Eukaryota; kingdom Metazoa; phylum Chordata; class Aves; order Coraciiformes; family Brachypteraciidae; genus Brachypteracias; species Brachypteracias leptosomus. The sequence goes on from VYZX01012570.1 coordinate 613,100, forward strand.
TGGCTTTAGTATGAACAATCAGGTACGAATTGCCATAAATCTCAGCAGCCACATTCCTTCCATTCACACATGCTCTCCTCTCATTGTCTTCTCATTTCTCTCAGGCTTTTTTATAGTCATTCTGTCCTCCTCCTTTTCTTCCTGCTTTCTCCCAAACATGGTGAGATTTTTTTTATATAAGTATATATACATGCAGACTGTATCTTGTGCTTCTTAATTATTTCTTTGAATATTTTTTGTTTACGTAATGGGAATTTAAAACTTGACACTGAGTTGTACAATTTCCCACCCACATCATGGTGCAGGCACATTGGATTTGAAAACTCCTGGATTTCCCCTAGGAATGAGAAGTTCCAGCAAATTCAGAGAGGCAAGAGACAACCAGGAGCTGTCTGTACAAAAGAGTTGTTTAAAAGCTCTATTGTGAGTTTTAGCACATATTATTGTTCTCTTAAATATACGTTGCTAAAACTTTAAAAGTCTTTATTTAGACTTTTATCATCAACAGTGGTTTCTACTGGGGAGGAAGCAATTGGGGCACTAGAATTCCCTCGCTCTGAGTGGGGGGAAAGAAAACCCCACCAAAGTCAGACTGGGGTACAGCCGTAGGTGCTCGTTGTGGGGATTCCTGAGATGCTTTCCTTAGAGAGGTGAAGCAGAATTGTTGGTTTTCAGGTTTATAAGAGGTCTGGGCAGTTCTCATGAGAAAGCCGTGAAACACCAGATGGAGAATGACACCCTTCAGTCATGGGGTCCATTGTGTGGTCCATACATTATCTTTCAAGTGTGCCTGTATAAAGCCTGTAGTGGGGGGACAGCGGACATCTGGATTCACAGCATCTCACTCCAGTGTAGCTGAGATCAGTGCTTGGCTTCATGGAGAAATCCATTTGTGAACCAAGCAAGCTTGGTGCAATTCTTCCAGTTGTTGGAGAGGTTGTGATGCCATGTCCCTTTGATAGCTGGAAAGATGCGGTGGGAGGGGGGCTAGTTCACAGAATGGTTTCTCTTCTCTCAGGCCTTGGTGTGGTCTGCAGTAAATTGAGATTGATTGGATGTTATTTTTCCTCTTGCTAATGTAATCCATTAGCCTGGCACATGCATAATCAGTTTAGAGCACAGTTAACTGGATGTAATCGAGTTCTTCCCTGCCTGCTGGAGAAAATCCTCTCCAGATGCTGCTGGGTGAGAGCGCATACTGGGCTTATCACACACAATCCTCCTTATTCTGCTTTTTTTGCCATTTTTCTCTTAAATCACATGTTATTGGCTGCTTGCATTGCCTAAGAGCCACTTCTGTTAGTGCTACTTGCTGCCAAAAAATGTGATCTGGAGACACTGTCAGCTTGTAGTCTGGTGAACCTTTTACTCTTCTTCTGCAATGCTTCCAGTGCTGGAGGAGAAGGTCTGGTCTTCTGCTGCCATCTTCGTCCTGCACGTTGCAATAGCTCCATCAGACCTCTTCCCATGGCAGTGGTGAGGGGGCAGGAATGCTGCAGTGGGGTCCTTGCTGATGGCAAGAAACTGGAAGGGTCTGGTGGTCTTTCCTTTATTCTTATCTTCTCCCTGGATCCCTATTGACCCCTAAAATCCTACAACTAAACTGGGAATCCTGTCTTTTATCTTGCATTTGCTGGAGGAATGCGATACTTGTACCTCTCACCACTTACCTTCTCAGTGTGGTTGGTCATTTCTATATTCTGAGAACCTACCTGGAAAGCACAAGTACTATTGTAAATGTGTGTGCTTAAATTTTTGAGGTGGATGTACTGGCTCGAGGTAGACGATGGGTTTGATGACCTTCCATCCCTTAACTAGGACAGCCTGATGAATACAGTGAGCACAGGGTTGGGTTGTGTTGGTGCCTGAAGCAGAGAGGCAGAGACTGTGCAAACTCTTCAACAAGTGCAGGCTGACTGTAACAGAAGCTGAGTCTTGTCTCCTCGTGACCGCAAAGGACTAGACCAGGCTTGAAGCAGAGCAGCGTTCCCCACATCTGGAAGGGGTCGGGCACAAGTTCCCCGCATCTATTGCACAGGTGGGATTTCCAGAAGGAATTAATCTGCTCGAGCAAGAGCCAAGTTTGGACATTTCCTTCAACTTCCTGAAAATCTCTAGTTCAAAACCTGCAGCTCAGAAGAAGTTTAAACAAAGAACTACTGAAGAAACACATTGCTGGCCAGGCTGCCAAGTGAGTGCATTCAATGAGTTCATTCAGTGTCTTCCTTTTCAGTCTTTCCAAGTGCTGAGTTAACTTTTTTGGGAATAGGGAGTCTGAAGGGGAGAGGGTTAGGGTTACATGATGCCCTGCATAGAGGTTCTTTGTTAACTAGGAGATGCAGAGTGTGCAGGAAAATATCGAGACACTAGCGGTGATGAAACCTTGTGGATCTGTGCTGACCTGGAAAGAAATCAGGATGACCTGTGACAAGGAAAGCAGGAGGTGCAGCTGCAAACCCAGGAGAAGGTGGTGGGAGGTCCCAGTTCCGTTGTGTCCGTCCTGCCTCTCCTGCAGGCGCAGCAGGAGCGTGAGCAGCTCTCGTGGGGCTGAGCTGGAGGATGGTGCCATTGAGAAAGCTGGTGGAAAGGATGGTAACCCCAAGGACACTGCAGTGTGAGAGAGCAGAACATGTAGGAGTGGTTGAGGAGCTGGGGTGACGGTGAGCATTAACTTGACTCCAGTAAAATGCCGTGGAATCCCCAGCAGTGATTTACATCACACGGCTAAGAAGGGTGTATGAGGCTGTGTCACCAGCTGCCAGACCAGGATTGGGAAATTTGACAGCCTGCAATGTAGAAAGTGCAAGAGAAGACCCTTTTTTAGCTACCCCTCTATAAGTGGGGTGGAGCATCGTGGCAGCATGTGAGGCTGTGACTAAACTAGACACTCCCAAGAGTCAACATGAAGAAACTTGTTGGGAAATCCCAAAAAGGTTTTAATCCCAGATGATGCAGGGAATGTTGTGTGAGATGCAATTGCTGAATGATAACAATAACGCATTCAAATTCAGTATCCTTCCATAATAGAAGCAGACAAAAAGAGCATTTACCATAATAATATCTAGCTTTGAAGTTAAAACTACATGGAAATGGGTGAGCTACTATTAGAGAAATTAAAAGGGTGTGATCTGTGCAGGTCACAGAGGATTTACTTAAAACCACATTAGGTGGTTGTATTAAATGTATACTACCCATGAGAAAAAGTTGAAAACGAAGCAGTGGGGAAACTCTGCCAAAGTCCACAGAAAGTCCAACATGATTAAATAGGAAAGTATTTCAAGGGGAGGTAGAAAAAGGAAAAGAGAGAAGGACCACAGTATGGGGAGGAGGAGTGAGTTCTTCTCGCCCGTGTTTCAGAGAAGAACTGAAGGATGCCTCTTTGTATCAGATAAATCCAAGAGGTAGCCTCAGATAGAGGTATCAGTGAAGGAAGAAGTCCCTGGGGTTCCCAGGACTCTTCACTGAAGAGTTCTGCAGGGACCTGCACGTGAAATGGCAGACTCCTGGAAGTGATGTGTGCCAGAAACCACAAAGCATTAAGTTAGCAAATTGATAGAAACTGTAATAAGAAGAGTCTTAGTAGGCATGTGGATTAGAAAGGGGGGAAAAGCAGGCTTTGGAGGAGGAGGTTCTCCCAACAGTGCTCGCTGTCTGGAGCCTCCAGGCAGGGCTGTGGACAGGGGCTTCCCAGAGTCTTTTCCAGGGCTCTTCATGAGCAGCTCTTTAAGTGAAGACGTGGTTATTGTCACTGGGGGAGGAGGTCTGAAGTGATAGCGAGGTGAAGGATGAGAAATAAAAAGTAAAATAAAAACGAACCATCCACAATGGAGGAAGAAGATTAGAAAGCTTTTTTCTGGTCGTAAGTGACCCAAAAAATGGAGTGAAAAGCAAGCTTAAAAATTTGCTGTAAGGTAAAAATATGTAGACTGCTTGGATGTAAAGCTGGATGGCAGTTGCAGAAGAACTCTGCAACACTAAGTGCTCTCACAGGAAATGATAGATGAAATTTGGAGTCATGGAGCGTTAGAGGAATGGAGGGCAGACAGCCCTAATGTGGATGTCTGGGCTTCTCTCCCTTCTCTCCCCATCACAAGAAAAAAAAAGCAAAGTAGGGTTTAAAATTGCTCTTCCTGCAAGCGAGATGTGGAATCATTCCCAGGCTCTTTCAAAATATTAATTCAATGGTCAGTGCAAGCAGGAAGGCAAGAGTAAAACATAGCAACTGTGTAAGTCCTTGATTTTCCTGATTGTTGAATATTGTGTTCAAGTCATTTTAGGGAGGATGAAAAAGAAGTAGAAGCAGCCCAGAGAAAGTGGCAGGGGTGATATGGCTGGAATGACTTGGGTGAAGGAAATGAATAGACTTTGGAGCAGTTGCTCAACTTCTCCTAGCACAAAATGTGAGGAGCGTCTGGTACAATTAGCAACAGGTTTAAAATGTAAAAAAAACACTTTTTTATACAGCTTCAAGCTTTAAAAAGGTCGGGAAATTAATGGCATCAATGAGAAGCAAATAAAAGGAGTTCTTGGCTGTTGTGTCCTAGACATGAGAGACTAAAGTGGGAAGTTTTTTGATATTTTCTCTTCAGTGCGTTTTAATCAGCCCTCCAGAAGTCTGGAGAGCACTCTGTGTAGTCTGTCCTTCTGCAGCTGCTGGTAGAGATCTGTCTTCTGTCACACAAGGATGGCAGAAAGCTCTGCCCCAGCCCTTGCTGGCAAGTGGTGCCTCTGCCATCATCCCTGGACCCATCCAGCCCAGCTCCAGCCCCATCAGGGCTGCACAGAGCTCAGCTCAGTGCTGCCGGAGCTGCGGGTCGCTGCTGAGATTCAGCTTTGAGATACCCAGATGATTTAACAGAGGCAAAAGGAAACGTGTTTGGGTTTTGATTTTTATCAAAAACTTCCTTCGATCTCTGCCTTTTAAGGTTCTTAGGGTAAAGTTGCCCACAAAGAGTCTGTCGTGCTTGTTACAGAGGATTTAGAGCTGTATTAACCTTTGATTTGCTCGCTGTCTGCCTTCTGTGTGTTTTGGGTTTATTTCTGTAAGTTTATCTTTTGAAGTACAGATGCAGCATCAGAGCCCTGAGTTACACTCAGGAGTAACACGAATTGTGCCAGAAGCCTGTTTAAATTATAGAGTATAAGGGACTTTTAGCTGATTTCCTACAAGGTCTTAAGTTAGGATTCCAATGGCAGCTTCACAAGTGAATACCTATTTAAGTCTCCCCACAAAGCTGTTTTTAAAGCTGGTCTCTGAAACCCTTAATTCACATGTGCCATCCTCCAGTCTTGGGTAAACTCCTAATGAAAGATGAGCTTACAAGCTGAAGTGGTTCTGAGGGACTAGAGCCTGCTCAGATCTGGAGTAAACTTTGAGCCAGTTGCACCAGCCCCAGCAGCACCTCTCCACAAGCTCTGTGCACTCCACCTTCTTCCAGGCTTAAAGAAATTCAAGCAGTACTTTGCTTCTACACAAAACTGGTTTTCACAGTATTGCCGATGACAGGAGGAACAAACCCCTGTGATCTGGTTCTACTTTCACGTCCTGGTGGGATTGCCAAGTATTTTAATATAAAAACCACTCACTATCCATTTAACCCTTTCAGAAACCTCCCTCTTGGGACTGCACGTTTCTCTGAGTGACAGGTCGCTCCCTCACATCACCCTGGCACTAAAGTGGGTTTTTACCTTCCTTCAGGTATTTAAAATTCCAGTGCATTAGTGTAGCATCACAAAATTTACACTTTCTCTGTTCGCTTTTTGAAAGGGTTGAAATCAAAACTGTTGAGAGTACACAGCACTGCTTGCTCTATCTTTTATTTATGGACTCCAGTCACTTAGATTTTTGTTTCAACAGTTTTCCAGTAAGTACTGAGCCATGTGAAGAAACCACCCTGTAAAAGCAACTTGCATAACAAATGAGTGAGGCTGCAACTGGAACCCAGCAAGTGAGCACCACCACAGGAGCTCAGGGTTAGCTTAAAGCTCTCTGTCAAACAGGATTTAGAATGCAAAATATTTGTGAGAAGGGGTTAAAAAAATCCAAACAAACAAACAGAACCCAAGAAAAAATTCAAACAAATGAAAAGCACCTGGAGGAACTTTTATCCTGATCCACATGAATTGAGGACTTTTCACACTTGTGCAGCAGTCACCTGTGGAGACCTGCAGATTCTGCTTGGGCTTGGTGAGGACAGCCTGAGCACTGGGGTGGGGAAGATCTTGCAGAGCTGGCCTGGACCTCGGCTGTCCTCTCACAAGAAGCTATCATTTTGATGAGGCAGCAGTGTGGATCTTGTAGGACCTTTCCCCACACATGAAGCCAGTTTTGTCTGTGTTTATGACTAATTTTTTTTATCCCAGTAATTTTGGAAGATGTGGATCTCTCCCCATTTCAGATGGTGCTTATTGTAGAGATTTCAGGGTGAGGACAAGGCAGTTACGGCCATTGCTCTGGTGTAGGGCTGTTGTCAGAAGCTGCAGCAGACCTTGCTGTGGTGGTGTGAGCTGCTGAGGACCTGCCATCCCTCCTGTACTGATGGGGGGATTGCCGCTCTGCAGAGGAGAGTGTGGAGAGTCAATGGGTGTATGTGTCATGTTCCTCCATGGGTCACATGCCTCAAAGACCTGGGAAATGCTCCTAATTCCTTTTCCTGGCTGGGGTGAGGTCAGGCTTTCAGCATGGTGGGTAATGTCCTGGCCAGGTAACAGCAGTGCAGCTGCAGGCTCTTTGAGGACGAGCTTATTAAATAATGGATGGCCCTTCATTAACATCCATCTCTAGCAGTGGGTTGATTTGCAAGCTGGGAAGGAGGCCATAAGGTGCCTTCTCCAACCTGTTCTGTGTGACACAACATGAACTGCTGGTCTCTGCGGGGCTGTGCAAGTGCTACAAGGCACGTTGTCATCTCCTGTCCTGGGATAACTGAGCTATTTCTGAACAAAATTCTGTAACACTTAAAGTCCCCCAAATTACTGTGGAAGCAGCAGAGGAGGTTCTATGTTTGCTATCTCCTAGGAAATTCATAAAATTACAATAAATAATGTATGCATAATACATAACTTAATACCATAATGTTCTTTTGGTCCTACTTGCCAGTCCTAAAAATTCTGGCCTCATGCTGTAATGCATGCAGTCGAGCTCTGCAATTCAAATTAGGCAATAAGTTACACTTGTGCAACACATTCTCTGGAAGTTGTGCCTTTGGGTACAGTTGGACAAGCTCCGGTAAACCTCATTGCAGCTGTTTGAAGATGCTTGTCTCCGGATTACATGGCCTCTCTGCCAAAGAGTCCCACCCACACCACAGAGCTGCAGGGCAGAGTGTGAGCGTCCCATCCCATGCCCCATTACCATTGAGGTAATGGCCTCAAGTTGTGCTGGGGGAGGTTTAGATTGGATATTAGAAAGAAATTCTTTACTGAAAAAGTGGTTAGGCACTGGACCAGGCTGCCCAGGGAGGTGGAGCCGTCACCATCTCTGGAGGGGTTCAAAGAATGAGTACATGTGGTGCTTTGGGACATGGTCTAGGAGTCAGGGAGTTGTTGGGATGATGGTTGGACTTGATGATCCTAGGGGTCTTTTCCAGCATAAGTGGCTCTATGATTCTATCTCATCCATATCATCCCATCCCATGCTACCCTACTGCTGGAGTGCATGGCCACTGGTGCACCACAGCACCTGGAGGGTGCCAGCGCTGGAGGGTGGGGGAAGTATTTGAGATGAGAGCGGAGTATATATTAGAGTGCTTGGTGATACCAGTTTGCCCCTTACCACCTTCCATGAGTTTGCCAGTCCCTCTGCCAGGACACAGCCAGTGTGCTGGTGATGTGCTGGGGGGAGCAGGCTCTGGCAGGGACCTGGTGTGTCTGCGCAGAGACAATGAGTGGGTATTGGAGTCAGTTGATTTTTCTTAGTGCTGTATCATCATTCTCCAAACGTGCCTTCCCACTACCATATTTTGAATCCTTCCCATTGCCACAAGCAGTGTCTCCCATTGTCACAGTCTTGATGTTGTGGCACAGTACAGAAAAGCTGCTGGGATCAACTTGCAGCACAAATCCTTGCCTGGTGCTGGTTTGATTGATGCTGGAATCACAGTGCAGCTCCATTGTTACACTGCTGACACCAGAAATGAATGTCCTGATTCCTTCCTGCCCTCTCTTGTTCTGCATTTAAAGCAGGGAGGTGGTTTTCTAAGGAGGTACCTATATTTGGCCGTTGAATCATCACTGACGCGCAGCTCATCCCAGGATCCTGGTTTCTTTTTTGTCCCAAGCATTAGCTCAGAGTTATTCTGCCTAGCTGTCCAGGCCGTGGTGGCTTGGGGAGGAGTGCAGCGGGCTGAGCCTGCTGGGACCCCTTGGTCAGCTTGGGGCTGGGGAGGTGAGGAGCTGGGGCAGGAGGCAGAGGCCAGAATGCTCTGATCTAACTGGGGAGCATGTAAAAATCAGAATTGTGTCCCTTCCATCCCACACAGGCCTGCCTGTGGTGCAGAATTTGGAAGGATTGATGCACATGGCCTGTTTGGGTTCCACCACGTTGAGGTGTTGCTTATGGTCCTCTCACCTGCTGCTGTTTATTTCCCTTCAGCTGCCTAATGGCCTCCAGACTTCATCCCTGGCTCTCTTTCTGAGCAGGCATTGCAGTCCTGTCCCACCCACTCCTCTCTTTTCTCATGCTTGGAGAACGATGGTTACAAAGAAAATCACCTGGGGAAGTTTCAGGCAGCAGTAACAAAGCCTGTCTCCACAGAGGGGAGGCTAATTACACAGCTAATTAATCCAACAGATGTCACTTTAAATGCCTGTTTCTTTGTGATTCTGTTGCACACATCATGCTGGTTAAACAGACTTCATGGACCCTGCTCCAAATGCCTGCACAGGCTGTGGAAGCTGTGGCACAGACCCTGGTGGGTCCTGTTCACTCCCCAAGGTTCCTGCCGAGCCTAGTCTAGGCTGTGCTCCCAGCAGACTACATTCTGAACAGAAATGCTGTTTAATAGCTACATTTGGTTCAAAACCTCTGAAACTGCAGATGTGTTGAAGGGGTTGTTTACATTCCTGCTGCGAGTGCGGAGGCGAAGCAGAGGAGACCCCGTCCTGCTGCTCCAGGAGCGCTGCTCGGAGCGAGCAGGAGGGAATTTGGAAACCTGAGCTGCTCTGGTGAGGTCAGTGGGTCAAACCCAAGGCTGGTGGAGGACTTGGAGCTGCGTTTGTCTGACCTGAATGTGGTCTGGCCGGTTCCTGCAGCCAGCACCTCCAGGGTTCCCTTGCTCTGGCTCCTTGGGATAAGAGAAGATGAGCATTTCTCAGAGCAGCTCATCGCCTCTGCTCACTCCCCTGATTCAATCTCCTGCTGCGTTTCACCACCAGCCTGGGGAATTAGGGGACACCTGTAACGACACAGAGGTGTTGGTGGTTTCATATGTAGATGCTGCAGTATTTTCTCCCTTGGTGCTGTTCTGCAGGCTGGTAACACCACGGCAAGGTGCAGATGCCTCAGCAGCGTGTCCATCACCTGAGGTAAACCCTGCCATGGTCAAACACTGGCACACCATGTGCCTGTGTCCTGGTTTGAGATCGTGACTCTAAAATGTCCTGGTTTCTGAGTGTGTGCTCTGCTGGCTTGGCCTTTTATTCCACTTTATGCTAGCAGAGTCTGAGGGATCCCCACTTCTCACTGAGCAGATACCTCCTGGGGCCAGGAGAGCAGGACAGTGTTGACTTGCAGAGCTGGGCCAGGGCCCGCAGCACTATGCTGGGAGGGTGGCTGCTGGAGGGGGAAAGGCCACCCCAGGGCTCTGGGTATAACACACAAGACACAGATTGAGCTGCCTGGTGTGAAAGAGGCAGGAGAGATCCAGTTGAGGGGGAAGAGCATCTTTCTTGGGGTCTTCACATTATCGGTAAATCACAGTTGGCGCACTCGATTCAGCGTAATGGATGTGTTCTCATTTCCCACAGCTGATGAGGATTATATCAGCTTGGTTTAACAGTCTCATTTTCTGCTCCCAATGCACACTTGTTTTAATGCGTTTCAGTTAATGAGGTAGAAGAGAGAATGAGGTGTTAGTGTTTATGTACAGACAGCGAGTCTGAGCAGAGGACCCTGGAGCCCGCGCGGTCCCTTCCCATTGCTCTCAAAGGGGCAGCATTAGCTGGCAGTTATAGAAAATTTATTGGCTGTGGTTTATCCAGGTAAAATCTTTCCCAGTGGTGCGCAGCTCTCTCTCGTGCCTTCCTTATGCATTATTACAGGCTACAAGACAGGCTGTTGTGGGCAAGGGATGCCAGCAAGCTGAGCTGGCCGGTGTCGTGTCTCACCGAATGCCATGTATTTGATATGGGCAAAGCTGCTGCTTTGCTGCCTTCTACCTGGGGTAAAAAGTTCATGTGTGCCCTCAAGTAATTTATGGCTGGGGCACTTTGTAGCTCCGTCATTTGGTGTTTGCAGGTCCCAGCGGGGTCAGGGCCACTCGGTGCCAGGCGCTCTGCAAGCCAGTTCCTAAGCTGGTGCCCTCGGCCCCACGAGCCTGGGTTGTCTCCTCCCAAGGAGAAGGTGTGTGCCATGCCAGTGAGGTGTGATGGTGGGACCCGCAGCTGCCGAGGCTCCGGTGCCCTAAGGAGGAGGACTCTGACTTCCTGTAGAACAGGTTGTCCTTGTGCTGACAGCAAATATTTGCCATGGGGTGGGCTTGTTACCGAATCAGGCTGGAGCTGCGTCTCTCCTGGCAGCATCCTGCCTTCCCAGCCCCGCGCCCGGCTGGCTGCTGGTGAGAAGCGCCTATAAATAGTTAACGCTGTTATCTAATTCCTGGCCGGGTGCCATGGGCTGGCATCACTGGGCTGACAGCACGCCTGAAAGGCCCTGCACATTGTACTGCGTTTGAAGGTAAAGCTGCTGTTGGTTTAAGCAGGAATTAAACAATTACCGCGTCTTAGTTCTCCCCACCTTCGGCGGGTTGACTCTATAAATTGTCAGCCTGTTGACATTTTAATGTGAATTATGTCATATGGTATCCCCTTTGATTTCGACATGCCTCAGTTTGTAAATACACGAGCCTCTCAAAGGGTTGTGGTTAGCATACACGCGGGAGGCCTCGGGGTGTTTGGTGGGGAAGGAGCGCGGCGCTCGTCTCCTCAGCAGCGAGCGTGCCTGGCACGGCCTCGCCAGCCCCACTGCCGAGCACCACGGCTGGACGGGCTCCCCTGTGCTGGCAGTTTGGGCAGCCTGAGACACTGGCAGGACACACGCTGGCAGTGCCCGAGGTCCTGGTGCTCCCTCTTCATGGGGCTCCTTCCCGGCCCCTCCATGGGGCAAGAGCTGCCCACATCTGCAGGGCTGAGGGGCTTCTCCACACCCCATTGCTGGTCCCGCTGCAGAGACCAGGGCGGTGCTGGTGCCATACAAAGACTTGGCACTGGGTTGAGCTCCTGCCGACAATTGCTGCTGGGGTGCAGATCAGCTCCTCAGGAGCAAAAAAAAGTGCAGGCAGGTCCTGTCCACTTGTGAGGTTCTTGCTGGGTCTCCATGTAGCCCTGTCCCCCAGCCTGTGCTGCAGGGAAACCCCTAATTCAGCAGTTCCTGACTTCTTGGATCATCCATCCTTCCTTTTTTTGAAACTGGCTTGAAGAGTCGTCGTAGTCTTCCCATGTGTGCTAGAGACAGGATAAGCAGAGGAGTGAGAGTAGAAGGAAGCTCTCCGGGTGTGACTGATCCCTTCCTCCCTTCAGTAATACGTGAGCCAAAGAGTTCTGCTGGTGTAAATTATTACGGGTCACTGACATGTCCTTTCTGGTGGAGACAAGGCCTGCCAACGTTCTAGAAACCAATGTGTGTTGGGAGGACTGAAGAGATCTTCCAGTTAAATTTGGAGGTGGCTGTGGTTGGAAGGCTTCTCCTCACCAAGAACTTGGTGACTTTCCCCACAGAGTAGCTGTTCAGTGGTGCAGGGCAAGGAGCAATCGATTGAATTTATATACACAATTCTTAAGACACATTAGTGTCCATTCAGTTCATGGAAGCTCTCACAACCACCTTAAACATAGGAAATCTCAGACTTCATGTTCCCTTAATTCAGCCCTTTGTGTGCAGGCATTATTATATTTTTTAATTATAAGTATTTACATACATATTTTTCCAGTAGGATTCTTGCCTCATTCTGTGAATGAGTAATTATTCCATTTCTTTTTATCTTCCTCTTTCATTACATTGCCCCAGGCTTTTTCTAATACAATCCAAAGCTTTCACTGAATGAAGAATTATTTATTTTCTCATGGGCATTTCTGGGGTGCTCTGTGTTCTGTTTGTGTGCTTCACAGACACTTAATGAACTTACCTTCACAGCGCGTGTCTGAAATCAGACGGTGCTACTGTCCTTGTGCATTGGGTGTGCTGATGCACAACAACCTCATCAAAGGTTGTTCTCTTGGCTGCCCAGCTTGGTGCCCAGCCCCGCAGCCTGCACCTCTGAGGAGGGGCTGCTCTGCTGGGAGGGCTTCACTGGCTTAGTCTTGCCCTGCCAGTCTTCATTTCACCTTCAAGTCTTGAGGAATATTATGTATTTCCTCTTCCCACTTCCTTTCTCTGTGGTACTAAGTCACTGCACCTTCCTTTGCTTCTCCCTCCTCCTGTATCACCTGCTCTTGAAAATCTGTGCGTCATCTGCATCTTCAAATGGTCACAGCTACCCCACCACTGCTGCCGGCCAACGTTCCTTTTGTTGTAGCAGCTCTTACCATGCTCCAGAGTGTAGACAGTGCTTTGTCCTTTCTCCAGGACCTGTCTATGTGCTGGGCTGACCCTCTAAACCCAGGTCGTTCAGGGGTGGTGGATGTACCAAGGCACAGTATCAAACTGTGTAGGATGCTGGAGGAGGGCACGGAGCAAAGGCTGGTGGTGGTCCTGAGGACCTGCCTGCTGAGGAGGTACCACCATACGCCACAGGAGGTGGAGTTTGGGAAGGGCTGGTGGCTTCGTGTCTGGGCGTTTCTGTGTTGCAGGGGTGCTGTGGCGAGGCAGGAGGACAGAGTTTGAGCTTTCATTGGCTAGAGTTGCACAGAGTCCTCTAGTTGATTGGAGAAAGTGGAAATATTTCTCAGAAATGTTTCTCTGGGAGGACTGTGGAGGAAGGATGAGCCTGGTTGGTTGTTCCTAAATGTATTCTTGCTGGCTTCTGTGAGGGCAGGTTGTGTCATCCATCTCTTCGATATTGATATTCTTCGATTTATGGAGAGGATTAAAAAATTGTCTTGTGTATTGTTGTTATTGTATGGTTATCTGTTGGGACTTGGTGTGGTACATTGCTGTAGGAAGTTATAAAGAAGCTATATGAAAACAAGGAAATCTTCAGTCTATCATAGTGCTTGTAACTTCTCTAGAGATAGATGAAACAATAAATACCGGGCGAGGGAAGTTAATCTGTGCCTGTAGTATTTTATTAAATAACGTGAACTCGGGGTGGTTCGATTTCCCACGTGGATTCACGGAGCGTTATTACAATGGTCCCTTGCTACATGTGTGTCCAGGGGAATGCTGCCTGTGGGCAGTGGTGGTGGTGCCTCCTGTCCCATCTGGTCCTGCAGCACCTCAGGAAGGACCTCACTTCCACAGTGTTCCTCTGGCTTGCTGCTTGGGTACTAGCTGCCATCACTGGGGCACCTGGAGCCAAGCCAGGACATGAAAGGACTGGGGAGGGCTTGCTGGAGAGGTGTCCAGCCCCTTGTCTATCCTTCAGTGTGCTGAGATCTGGCTGCCCTCAATGTGAAGGAAATTGCTTCCCATTGGGACCGCTTCCCTCTTGCCAGAGGTTTTCTTGTGCCAATCCCCAGCACAGGTGGGTTCCTCTCAGCTTTGAGTCATGGTGAGGAACACCACAGGTGCAGAACAGTCCTCAAGCTTTCCCTTCAGAAAGCGGTGGTTTCATTTTCAAAAGATTTAATATGGGGAAGAAAATACCATTTTAATGTAAATTCCTAAGGCAGGCTCCACACATACAGAGGGTTTGGGGCAGCTGATTTAGGGCTGAGCCAGCATGAACATCACCAGATCACATCTTACATACTGTGCCTTCAAACACTCGGAGCTTCCTCGGAGATCCCTCGCAGCATCACTCATGGGTCATTCCTCCCACTGCTGGAGGAAATAATCCATCACCTGCACAGATAGTCCTGCTCTTGTTCTGCATGGTAGAAAGCCTTTTTCAATCACTCAACAGCCATATAATTACAATATGGACAACAGATTTTTATCCTGCTGTCTTTTCAGGTTCCCCCCAGCCCTTTTTATTGTAATAATTTGCCTTTTATCCAGTGATTTTCCATATTCACGGGCTGCTCTAGTTCATCTGAGTGTTCACAGCTTAACAACTCACACTGAACTTATTATTTTCCAATGTATGTTCAAAATACATTAAAAAAGAAAAACAACTGGGTAGTAGGATGGTTGAGCCTGCTTTTGGTTACTCCCTTGTCTTCACATTCATCTGTTCTTTTCCTGTCTCTTTTCCTAACCCTGGGAAAGATGAGGCTCCCTGAATTCCTCAGCTTTTGGCCATCCCAAGCACTGAGAAAGGAGCAGACTGGAAGACCTGACCTTCTTCTCGGTGATGCTGCTGAACCACAGCAAACATTTTCTTGCTGTTTTTATAACTTCATCCTTCTGCTGTCCATACAGTACTTGGCTTTGAAAAAAAAAGTCCAACTTTTCTGTTGCATTTCTCCAGCATCCATGGAAAATAGGAAGTGACAAAACTGTTCATTTTCCTGAGGAGCAAAACGTCACCAGTTGGGGCTTTGGTTCCCTTGCTGGGCTTGCAGGGGGAACCTCGTTGTCACCAAACCACTGCGCTGCTTGGCGGAAGCTGCTGTGTGAGGTGAGGCTCACAGTTGATGTCCCTCAAGCCCCTCACTGGTAAGAGGAGAGGATGCTCACGTGGAGTTGCTTGGGCTCCCGTGCATCAGTGAGCACAAGTGAGCAGCAGCCAATGTCCTCATGGAGCTGTCAGGGGGCTTGGGCAGGAGCCGTGGCCGGAACAGGAGCACACAAGGTTGAGGGCAGCACTTCTCAGAGCAGCTGATAGGAAATGTACTTGCAGTTGTGCTTTGTTTTTATCGCTATAATTAGCAGGATCGATACACACACTCCTGTCTTCATCTCCACATAGAGCAGAGCTTGTGCCTGCGCCTCCCTGGGGAGGGACGGGGAGATTTCAGGGAGCTGGAAACTTCTCTGAAGTTGCAGTTGCCCAAGAGTAAATCTGTGGTGACTGCAGCTCTGGTAATGCAGTAGTCGGAGAAAAGAAAGTTTCAGAAGCAGCTGTAGGAAGGACCTTGGCTGCAGTGGGACCTTTCTCTTTTCTCCCTTTCTTGGCTGCCCAGTGCAGTGTCCATCTGTGCAAAGGGATACCCACATGCTAGCAGAATGAAATACCAGAGGTGAAGATGGCATCTTGGGCTTCTACCTTAACTCCCTTCACATCTCTACCCTCCCTCTGGGAGGTTTCCAGTTGACAAGCTGTGGTGATTCCTCGAGGCCCTTGGTGTCCCTCTTGGGCTGGAAAGGGATGGCCAGACGGCTGGGCAAGTACAAGCTTCACTGTGGACTTTGTTCTTCCTCAAGTGCGTGGGAGGATTCGTAGTGATGCTCTTATACTTTCCATGGTCCCACACAGATTTTCATCTTGTAAGGAATGATTAATTAGTACTTTCAGGTCTATTGCACAATTTAAAAGGTGTGGGGGGCGGGTGAATACAAGTTCAACCTTTCTTGGCTCTTGTTTTCTGTTAATCTCTGTCGGTTCTTGCCCGCTGACCCTGGGGGACTGTGAATGTGTGGGGATGCTGCTCATCACAGTCTGCATAAACAATGTCCTCATTAAGAGCTGACCGCCTTAGCAAGGCCCCATGAAGAAGTTGGCAGCCAGAGCCAAGCAGAAGCTGGGACTGGTGCCTCCCTCTGGGCTTTAGCCCCTCCTCATTAAGCAGGTCTAGGCTATTGATTGGGAGCTTGTGTTTGGAAGAGTCTTACTTACTCCATGCATTATCTTGACAGATTGATCAGACCTGATTGAGAACCTCTTAAAGGAACGAACAGCTGTAATGGGAAAGTTGGACTCTGTCATCCGTTAGGATGATTCTGGGAGCGAGAAGAACGAGGCTGACATCTTGGAGCAATTGTATTTACAATTAACATGGCTGAAAACGATTGCCTCTATTGATCCCCCCTTCCTGCAATTACAGCCCCATTGTTTACATTCCAGCACTTCGGTTATAAAAAGGAAATTCAATAATTATTGCATTATTTAAAGTTAAAGTGCCACAGAGTTTGCTGGCTACGCTTGCTGGTTGATTTAACGTTCAGTAAAATCCATGCTGAGCTCTCCATCTTTAGGCTGAGCAATATTTGGCTTTTAATGAGACTTCAAGGGCTGGTGGAGCAAACTCAGTTTGCTGGGTGGCTTTTGGGGTCGCTTATGGGGAAATCCAAAAGTGTTCCAGCATGGCAAGCACCAACCTTGTGGCCAGTGGAGAAATCATCTGCGGCCCATCCCCTCTGTCTGGTGGGGCCTGTGGAGATGGCTCCCTTCCCATGTTGAAAGGGTGATCAGCTGCTGCTTGGAGCTGCCAAGAATTTCTGTGCCTCACGCACTATTGCTGACCTTTCCCTAGGTACAGCAGGTACCTGCTGCTGGGCTTCTCTTTGAGAAGTCCTTGGTCTTGCCATCATGATACCGGGATTGTTCACTTGGCACCAGGCAGGGTTGGGGGGCACGGAAAATACATATACAGAAGTTGGGGTGTAGGGACTAGCTGTTAATTGGAGTAGTTGCTGCTGTTCTTCAAGCCTTCAAGAGCAACTTGGTCCTGGTGGGAGGTGTCTCTGCCCATGGCAGGGGGTTTGGAACTAAGCGATCTTTAAGATCCTTTCCAGCTCAAACCAAGCTATGAATCTGTGAGTCCTGATCTTGTGGTGGTGTTTTTGAGGGCTTGGGTGATAGTGAGGAAGCTTTAGCTGGAAGCAGGGGAGTGATGCTCAGCATTAGACCATTCCCGTTACCACAGACTGCAAAACCTTGTGGGCATGTGAGCCTGAGCTCCACAGTTGGCAGCTGTGTGAGGGACTGGTTATGCAAGGAGCTGGAGGGGCTGGAAGGAGGAAAGGGTTTTGTAACACTCCTTCTTCAGAAGCAGTAAACAATTGCAGGACACTGGTGGAATACAAAAGAGCGTAAGTTCATCTTTTGAACCTGCTGTATGGAGAATCAATTCTTTCCTCCTTTCAGAACATCTGGGTGGGGGTTGGCTGGGTGCACACCAGCGTAGCCAGCGTGTGTCCTCACTGCGGCCGCCTCTCCCTCGGCTCCAGGAAATTCCAGCCGGGGCTGCAGGTGTGAAAGGAGAGCAAGACGGATGGGCCAGCTCTGACTTTTATGGAGTACTTGGAACAGAGCAGGATCAGACAGCTGCATCCACATGACTTTCATTAAAAATTCAGATTCTTCTCTTCCAGGACTGTGTGATTTATCTCGTGCGGCAGATCAGAGGCACATGGGGCCAAGAAAAGCTTGTGAGGCTTCTGAGGTCTGCTGCAGGGTCTGGTCCCTCTCCATGGTGACCTGTAGCCTGCCCTCTGGCTCTAGGGTGAGGGTCACATGTCATCTGGCTCCTGGGAGGTCATCATCACAGACATGGCTCTCACTGGCATGTGAAATGCTTCCTACCAGGCTTGTTACTGATTACCCATGTCTGACTTCACCCTGAGGAAGAGTCAGTCCCTGGGCATCCTTCTGTGCTGCGATGTGCTCATGGGGCTGGCGTGTCTCCAGCACCTCCTCCCATGCACAGCAGCGTGAGCTGGTCTTGGCTTTCGCTGTAACCTTGTGTGACTCCAAGCCTGGCATAACCACTGTGGTGCTCCCTGGTTCTCTGCCACTGTGGGCTCCTCAGGGGTCCTGCTGGCTCTGGGTCTCGTCGCTGGTGCTGGTTGGCTGTAGGTCCTCATAAGTAGTAGTAAGAGCAGTGCAGGGCTGTGGTGTTGCTCCTCCTTGGCTTTTGTAACCCTCCAGCATTTTTTTGGCTCCTTCTCCGTCAGCTGTGTCTGTCAGTTCTTTTAAATCACTACTAATTTTACCCATTCTAACCGAGCAGACGTCATGCTGAGTTCAGTGGTAAGAAGAGTGCTACATGTGGAAAAAAACCCTCCTCCAAAGATGTTCCAAGACTGAAACTTTTCCTTAAAGAAGCACTCAGTAGTGGAGCGGCCCCTGATTTTGTGGCAGGGTTGTCCTGTAATGTGAGAGCCAGCTGGGGAAAGTGATCCAAAGTGATCTGGAAGAGATTTCTCCAGACTGTTTGTCAAACATCTGCAGAAGGGTGTTTGTGTAGACACGGGGTGGTGGGTTCTCTTTGGCTGTCCCCTTTAGCACCTTTGCACAGTGGCTGTTTTGGGATCGGGGTCACTGCTGGGGCTGGTGATCCCGTTCATGGCTGGTGGTAAGGAGAGGTTTCCTTTCCGTTAGTGTTGGTTCTGTTTGCTGCATAGAGTCCATCAGACTGTTCCCCACTGGGGTTTTGGACCCCAAGCCTGTTGCTTCACCTGCTTTCTGTCTCTACAGCCACCTCAATATGTGCAGAGAATTCTTGTGCTGCGTGTTGCTGGGGCACTTATGGAGTGTCTTCCTGCTGCTGGTCATCATTCAGAGTCCACAGAAGAAAGGGGCCATCCTTGAGCCTGCAGAACATTTTCTACTGCTCTTTGTACCATCAAGGCTTCCTGAGGGTGGAGGTGGGATCTCACCACTTGAGAGATGGTTGGTTTTACAACTTGTAGACCAAGGGCTTGTGAGGTTTTCACCGTTGTCAGCGTGGGTCTGTCCTGAGCAGCCTTCAGAGCCCTCCAAAGGGGAGGCTTTATACCAGCTGAAGTTAAGATTGCATAGAAATTGGACCTTTTTTTCTAATTAATAATAAACATCAAAAGCATGAGATAGTTCAAAGTGGTTGTTGCGTCTCCCCAGTGAGCTGGGGTTACAGTTCAGAGATCCCCCAGAACAGTCTCTGACCCACTAAACACAGCAAATGGGCTTGGAAAATAACATTGTGCCTTCTGCCAGGGAGGGTTTTCTGTGCGAGTTGAGCTCCTCGCATGGCAGCTGGAATTCACTTCACGTGGAAGGGTTTTGAGCAGATACAAATTTAATGTCTTTTAAACCAACATTTTTAGAAATCAGAGTAAATGGTGAACTCTAACTACAGTAAAAGCTACAGAGGTGTTCAGCAGGGGGTTCGTTACTAGTGTAATTGTAGCTACGTGGATCCTCAGTCCTGGTTCCAACAGCCTCATCTCCGAAGAACGCAGTCTGAGGAGCGAGGAGGACTGCTCGCAGTCAGATGGATTAATACAGCTGTCACTTCACATTCCGTGATTATTGAAAAATACGGTGGGTGAGACGGTGTTAGATGGGGAAGAGATAGATGGTAAAATAAACAAAGTTCAGGGTGTATGAAGGATAGAGGTGGAGAGAAAGAAAAATGGAATATGGCGTCATTCCTGACTTTGTTTAAAAATTAGGTTTCCATAGTCATACACTGTGAACTTTTATTATGCTATTATTTATTAGAAGAATACAATTCCGAGCCAGATGTTAGGGAGGGAGGGCTGGAAAGTCCGTCTGTCAGTCTGGCGTGGGTCAGGTCGTCCCAGTGTGTGTGCTTGTGTCAGCCCCTCTCCCGCCGGCCCAGGAGGTTTGGTCACCATCCCACCCTGGGGCACGTGGGGTGAGCCACAGTGGATAGCTCTTGATGTTGAGACCAGATTGCCAAACCTGGAGCGTTCATAACTGGTGGGGGACTGGTGCTCCATGGGGAAGGTCTGTGGTGAGGGCTGGAGCAGCAGTGCAGGGGTCGTGGCAGATGGAGGAGGTGAGGTCTCTGAGCAGGATCCTCCTGCTCTAATCACTGCTGGAGCGAGAGCGCAGCTTTGCCCTGAGACTGGAGCACTTCCCGGCTAGAAGATGGGCCAGATTTGGTTTGATTTGTGTGCAGGAATAGGTGTGTGAGCAGCACGGTGCTGTGTGTGTATGGGAACAGCCCGTGTCCCCTGGGAAGCTGCACTCGTGAGCCGTATGGTTTCCATCAGAGCGTTCCTCTGTCTGTTTCTGATTTAAAGTGGAGCTTTGACTAAACCTGATCAATATTTTGCATGCCATGCGTGAAGAACCAGATGTTGGAAGTTTCCTATCGTTGAGAGGGAGGGGGGAAACACCCCCCCAGACTTGCAGAAATCAATGTTCTCTGACAGAAGTTGCTTGGTTTTCCTAGGGACAATATATTCCTTTGATTTTCAAGTTGATTTGTCTTCTAACAAGGTTCTGGTTTAATATTTTGAATTTGTTTTCTGTGATACGGATAAATTCTCACAAGGGGGAAGTTTAACAGTGTGATGGACAATAACTACACGTACTTGTCCAGCGTTTCATCACTCCCAGCAGCTCAGGGCTAGGACTTGCTCGTCCATCATGTTGTCTTAGTCTGGTCTGCTCCTTTCCTCACTGGAAGGCTGCCGTGGGTCAGAGGCAGGCGTGTGATGTCACACATTGCCTGGGGTGGACTTGGTGGTGTTGGCACCCTCAGGTCTTGACTCCTCCAGCACAACAAGTGGGTGAAGATGACCCAGGCACAAGGGATATTTGAACATCCACAAAGTGGGAGCAAAGAAGAGCAGAAAATAAGACACATTTATTAAACTGTTTAAAACAAATGTTTTCCTAAATTCCCCTTTTAAATGTGAGCAGTACAAGCTGTGCCTCTGGTTCCTACAGAGACCATGTCCTTAATGTTTCCTTGAACCTGTGACCAGATTTTTCTCTAATTGCTCACTGGGGGTTTCCTCTGCCTCTCGCAGAAGCTGCTCCTGAGCCCGTTGGCACTTTCTGAGCTTGAACACGATGTTTGTAGGACAGGGGGTTCCCCGATGTGCCTCTCGATGGAGGGAGGATGGGGCTTGCCTAGCATCTCCTGGCATGGTGGGGAGGCTTTGGTGCTGAGATGGGGTCTGAGCAGGGCAGGGCTGGCTAAGCCAGGCTGAGCGAGCTCTTGTGGCTGACTCCATAACCTGAGCTTTTTATGTCTTAAGCCATTTCTCTTTTTCTGGATCAGGGAGAGAGTAATGCATGCAAACAATAGAAATGAGAGGAGGAAGACGTTCTTATGAGGGAAAACAGCAAAAAATCTTTTGAGGGCACCGGTGGGATTAGTACCCTGGTGGATTCTTCAAATATTACAGTGAATTTAATTAAATACATCGTGATCCCAAAAGAGGCTAGTCTAATTAGCCAGATCTAGAATACATTTATTCTCTTCCCTCACCCTTCCAATCAGAAGCCTCAGCATCAGCTCCTATCCTATTTTTAATCATTCCTGGGCTCAGAGGGCTCTCCTTCCTCCGTGTTCGTTAAGCACACAGCGCTGGGTAATATGTGTCTTTAATCTTATCTTAGCTGTAACTGAGATAATACACATCAGAATTTTTACCAGAAGGTCCTGGCTGCACGTAGGCAATATTTTTGATTGACAAACCTTGAGATCATGTCCGAATTGGCTCACTTGTGTGGCTGGGGTGAAGTGTGTGGTGAGGACAGAGTTTCATGAGGTGGCCCAGAAGATAAAAAGAGGTCTTGAGGTTGGATGGTGGGAGCTGGCAGGGATTATTGCTTAGCTGAAATGTAGGTGTGTGGTGGAAACACCACATGGCCTTCACTGAGGAGTCTTTCCTCTCATTTGACTTTGGTATCTGTTTTTCCTTGACTTGTGAAAAGCCATTAGTGTGGGAACTAGGAAAGCTTCTGCCCCAACTGAATGGAGAGCAGCTGTGCCATGGCAGCCAATGCAGCTCTGAGCAGTGAGTTCTTCCCTCTGATTTTAACAAATAATTGCCAAATCCTTGGGATCCATGACATAAAATAGCCATTCGTTTCCCTAGCAGCAGGGACTGCGTGGCAGGCGATTGATAGATTTGTCCTGTAATCAAGGTGTAATACTCCAGAATTATCTGTATTGGCTGCAAGAGCTTCAGAGGATGAGGAGGCTTTTTCTCCAAGTGTTAACCTCACGTGGTGATACCCAGCTGCTTGCTCACCATTGGCTTTCCAGTCTGGATCACTCTCTCAACCATCTTCCAGGCCAGGCTGCTGCTTGCTTCCAGATCCAAGGGAGCAGAGCCTGGATGCCAGAGGATGGAGAGCGGGGTGATGGACAGGATGGCACACACTCTGCACTCCACTTCCATGCGCTGTTTCCAGGACCTCTCAATCAAATGGGTTCATTGTGTTCTAGGATTGCTTTGGTTTTATTCTTCTTAGTTTTCAATGAGAATTTATCAAATTTAATTTTATCTGTTTGACATGAAGTTGGATCCCCTCCCAGGACAAGCTTTAAATATGAAAGAATTATCCATGCGTAGGTTGTGAATAGCTGTTAGTGTTGGATCTGGTATTTCCTTTCACTGGAGGAGATGATCTTGCCTATCTCGGTTTTTGCTTCTGTGCTCATTTCAGTGTGTTATGTTTTTCTTGCTTCTAAGCAGGAGAGCGTGTGGTACCATGAGAATAAACAGGCTTGATCTTACTGGGTCTTTGTCAAAATGTGCTTTCTTACTTAATTCCCAGCTGGCTTTTAGCAATTTACAGTAGACTAACCCAGGGAGACTGGAGATGATAAAGGAAATTCACGTCTCTCTACTTTGTTCTTCACAGCACCTTCAGCATCATGAGAGTGGGGTTGAGGGTGAAAGCTGCTATTACCACTGTGTGCTCTGTAACTACTCCACCAAGGCCAAGCTGAACCTCATCCAGCACGTGCGCTCCATGAAACACCAGCGGAGTGAGAGCCTACGCAAGCTGCAGCGCCTCCAGAAAGGTCTCCCCGAGGAAGAGGAAGACCTGGGACAGATCTTCACCATCCGGAAGTGTCCAGCTGCCGAGGCTGGTGAGTGGTGCCTCCCTTGCGTGAACAGGGTCGGGCTCTTGTGTCCTCTGCGTCACAGGATTTGACTCACAGCATCAGACCCTCTGGGCAGCTCCGTGGTGAGCTCGGGGTCTTCCTCGTTTCTCTTCCCTGCTGTGGGGATGGCACTTGTTGTTTATCAATAATAGTTATGGAAGCTGTGGCCGCCCTGAGGTAGGACAAGACCTGTGTTGTACCTGCAGCACCCAGCATGGGTCTGCCTCACGGGAATTGTGGGTGCACCAAATACACACGTGCTTCATTTCTTAGTTGTAAGTCCCATCTGATCCAGTGGAGCTGCAGTAGAGATGTGTACGTTTGTTCAGGTTAACATCTTAAACAGTGGGATATTGTATGGACATCTGAAGATACCATCACATCCGGACAACTCTGAAAAACTAGCATATTCTACTTTTTGTAGATATTTTGCAATGTGTCAGGTGATGTCTTGAGCACCAGTGAGAACCTGTCCCAGCGCGTTCATTGGTTTCTAGTATTTTGGCCACGTTGGATGGGGAGGAGCTGGGTGAAGGGGGTGGGCAGGAAAAGGGGGGAGTGTTTGTTTTCCGTGTCTTCTCTTCACAAGGTGGATAAGATGAAGGGCTTGGATGAAGCACTCGCTCATACTGAAGGGGCAGGTAATAGGAAGGGTATTGCAGCTGTGAATCTAGCAAGGGAAAATGTGCCTTAAAGGGGACAGTTGGGCTAGGGGTGCCAGTGAAAGCCTTCACAACCCTCCTCTCAGCGTCACCCAGGACCTTCCTCTATGACTGCTGCTGAAGCAGCTAAATCTTAGAAAAAAGTGCTTTGAGGAACTGGTGGTCTTAGCTTAAAGGTGGTGAGAAGGGAAAGCAGCACCAGCTGGAGGAGAATACGTGTGGGTCATAGAAATGGCTCTTGAATTCCCACCTGGGCTGTGTTGCTGTCACGTGTGTTAGTAACAGGATCTGAAACACTCATAAACTGCCCGAAAAGTAAACCAGGAGATTTTTCATTAGGAGTTAAATTGTTTCTCATGGAAAAAAGTGACCGGTGTGTGAACTCGGGGGCCCGGTGGAGTGGAGGGCACGGAGCACATGTCCCCAAAGGTCAGGGTGACAGTGGGAGCGAGTGGTGGCTGCCACACCACCCTGGAGGGGACAGCAGCTCTCCTGGTCCTGCTCTCGATGCTCTGCTGCAGACAAACAGTCACATTCTGAAAGGAGAAGCTGACCAGAGTCATGTGGCTTGTGAGTTTTCTTAGAAGCAAAATGAACAGAGAGAAGAAACCATCTGTGCCCTTTTGGGATAAACAGAACGATCTCAAAAATCTTTGTTGACTTTAGAAAGTTTTGTTTATCTTGTCTTTGACTTTAGAAACCTTCTCTTTCCCTGTACACCCGCCAGGACTGTGACACTGCAGGTACAGGTCGTGCAGAGCTGACCAGCTGGGAGGGAGAACAGGTTGTTGACCATTAAAAAAAAGTAACAAATCACTGAAAGGAAGTCTCAGTTTAAAAATATTTTACTTTTTAAGATGGCTTGAGATAATTTCCTTTAAGCTTGTTGGTTCTTCAGCAGAAACTGACAGCAGACAAGACACTAAGAATTCCTTTATTTTAATTCAAAGGTTAAAAATACAAGTAAGGGTAAGACTCTGTAGAACGCAGAGTGGGGGAACCTCCGATCTCTTCTGCAGGTCACTTTGACCGGAGATATTTAATTTCAAACACTCTTCCAGCCCATTGTTGAGCCAGACTAAGCAGGCACACCTCACCGGGGCTGGTGGCCATTGGCATGGGGTGCTGGTCCCAGTAATCCACAGCAGCAGGGTGGGATTTGGGTGAGAAGCTGCAGTGCGTCTGCTTCCCAACCCCACTGGGGTATCAGAACACCCACTCCATAGAAAGTGGGGTGTCCTCATCACCCCAGCCAGCAGCTCGGACGAGGAGGTATCCCAGGGGATGGCAGGTCGGGATGCCACAAGCTGGAGCTGGGCAGCCCTGGGGGGTGCCATCGAGTGCCCAGGCTGGTGTAACTTGCAGCATTATAAAATGCTGCTGTTATTTATCATTTAGCCGGCTGTTGTTCTGTAGTTTTGGGTGTCAGGGATGTGTAGCAGGAATATGCACGTCCCTAGGCTTAAATTCACTCTTCTGATGTGTTTGTTTTCCCTTGGTTTTGAACTTTGCCAAGTCATTTGGCTGTTAGACCTGTTCAGGAGAGCAGCACGTGCTGCTCGGTGAGGCTTCACCAGTGGGTCTGCCTAGTGTGTAGGTAGCAGCATTGCTGCCTCTGGGGCCACGCTCGATGCCTGTGTAGATGCATCTCAATCTGTTGGAAGAGAGTGTCTGATCACACCTTAATTAGTCCTCTAGCAATCTGCAAAGGTCAGTGCCAATTGCCTGTTCATTTACATTTGTAATTGTGATGGTTCTTGATTGCACATTAGTTGCAACTCGTTCCCTCCCACCCCGCAGAAAGAGGCACACGCAGCAGCCTCAGCAGCAGCCGTGGAGACACAAGGACCTTTGTCTGTGCCAGCAGCACAGCCCTCGCGGAAACTTCTGGGTCTTTTATGGAGGAGAGCTTCAGAAGCTACCCTCTGCTTCCAGTAAGGGGATGATGAAGTCGTTGGCAGGGAAATTATGTGGACATCAGGCAAGAAACCCAATCCTCCTTGAACTGGATAATTAAAGACAATTAAACTTTTCTGCTTGCTTCGAGAAGTGTGCTAATTATGCAGGAGATGGGGAAATAGGCCCGAGCTGGACATTCAGCTGTTTTGTTCAGCAGAGAGAATACAGCTTTAGGGGTGGGGGTTTATTTTCCTCTACGGAGTATTTTTGGACATCTATTGCTGTCGGATCTGGGCTGTTGCCACTGCAGATGTCAGCCCCTTGCTGCAGAAGCATCTGTATAACGTTACCCATAAGCTAATTGATTTTTAATGATGGGGGTTGAGAGAAGGAAAAAAAACCAAACCCAAACCCATAATAGAAAACAAAACGTTCTCAAGATGTAGGGATGGATGCACTTATGACTCATTAGATAATGATAGAAGTAAGAGTGAAACAACCTGCACTAAATTTTCGTCTGGCTTGGGAAGTGTTTCCTTCTAGAAGGCAATGAGTGCAGGCAGCCCGTTCATCGCTGGGACAGTGTGTGTGGAGCAGCCAGTCCTCAGTGGGACTCTGCTTCATTTCCAGAACATTTCATGGGGTCCTACACAGCCTCTGCTCACTCTTCGCATCCCTCTCCACGGGTGTGGATTTGCTACAGCCCCGTCGCTGAGCCTGTGTCTCCTTAGGCAAGTGCTGCTCATAATTAATCTGTTTTCTCCCTTACCTGTTTCTCCTGACTCCTCCTGTCTCTGCTCTCCCTTTCCATAGCTGTTCTCCTGTGGAAGGAGCAGACAGGGTTTGCCTGCTCTTCCCACTGTATAGGACAGAAATCCATCAGGTGTCCATCAGGTGTCTGTTTTCCTTACCTGCACCAGAGTCCTGTGTGTCCCTGGCCAGGGTGTCCGCTTTGTGCAGCTCCATGGGTTGGTCTCTGACACATTCCTCAAGTCAGGAGAAAGTCCTATTGCTTGTGGTAAGCTTGACCTGAGGCACATCAGGCAGAAACACTTCACTCTTGGGCTCCACAGGAGAACTAGATCCAGAGGGATAAGGTGAAGGTGAGGCAGGAGACCACCTAGAGTTTTATGATGTCATTTTGGTCATCCTCTCGTTGGAGCCCTGAATTTGTTGGCATCTTTGAAGGAAAACTGAGATTTTAACAGATGTAAATGCAGAGAACAATCTGCATGGCCAAGGAGTTGTGTTGGTCCAGGCAAGCTGTGCAGAGCCACTGTGGCTGGAGGAGAGGTACCTGCCCTGGGGCACGAGCAACTGAGGCTGGGACCACCTCTCATTGTCCAAGGAGGGAGCAGAGCACGGCAAGGGAAAGGTGTGTGCCTTCCTCCTTCTCCAAGGCGGTTTGAGTACCACAGTTGAGACACAATCTGTGGGACTGCTGAGAATGCTTTTGAAAAGCCAACAAAAAATGTGACGAGTGAGCCCCAAAGAGTCACATTTGCTGATCTTTACAGTTGTGCTGGCGGCCACTGCAGGGCTTTGTGGGATGAATAAGATGACTGGTGGAAAAGTCATGTAATGTTTAGTGGGAAATGCTGACCATTTCTCAACTTTGTGAGTCATCCTATAGCCTATTTTACAAAGCTTTGTGTCCTTACTGTGAAAATCCTTAGGAAGGCTAAAAATAAGGTTAAAAGATATCTTCTATTCAGTGTGGCTTTACTTTTTTTTTTCTCAGCACCATATACTTCTGGAGAACCTCTCCTTGTGGAGATGGGAGTGTTCCCCTGAGACCAGGCTAAGCCAGCCAGAGATACCACTCATAGTTTTTTGAAGAACTATTTTGCTGGCTGCGTTCCACAAGGAGATGCTGTGGTCCCCCCGTTTCACCACAGAGAACCAGTTCCCTATGGGGCACATGCTGTCGCAGCAATCCTGCTGATCGCTGCCAAATTATTCTCAGCCATCTTCCTCCAACACACAAAGTCATTGTTGGGCCCTCGCGTGTGAAGAGCCCAGGCAGGCTCTCTGGGTGCTGCTGCTGAACTCGGCCAAGCACAGTCAAAAGCTGCTTTGTTTGGGCAGGAAGGGGCCGGAGCGGGTGTCAGCAGGAGCATCGTGCCTGCCCCTCATCCCACAGGGAGCATCCACACTGCTTGCTCTGCTAGTGAGGGACCAGCCACTCTTAGAGTCATTTAGAGGAATTTACTGTAAAGCCCTGCTCTGGTAACCCCCTGCAAGCTGCCAGCTCCCAGAGCTCTCAGGGAGGGAGGAGGAGATGCCCCATGGCTCCCACGTTTGCCCGGTCTCTACCCCCAGGCACTGTCCATCCACATCTTCCTTGTGTTTCAGTATTCAACCTTCTGCAAGGCTGCAAACCGTAGACCGACATCAGGATGTGAATTTTTAATGACACCAACTATGTAAACAGAGCTGAGGTACAGGCAGAGCGTTGCCAGAGGAGAAGACCCCTTCTGGCTTGGAGATGGGAGTTACCAGAGGGAGGTTGGCTCTGCTGTGGTGCCTGCAGACAGCTGGGTGCTTGGGTGGTGCTTACACCTCTGTCTTTACTCTGAGCCTTGTGAGACACTTTGCTGATGTTCCTCTTTCCTAACAGCAGCTTTGTAGCTGCAGCAGGGACATTAAGGCATCACCATCAGGAGAGGTGATGGTGAATGGGAAGCAAGGTCCCATGTGACCAGGAGTAGATTGCTCAAGAAACGCTCAGGATGTGGTTTGCAGGATGAAAAGGTTTCCCTTAGACAAAAATTTCTGTTTAGCAGGAGGGAGGCTTGATGCCAGCCACATCTGCCAGTTTAAATGTGTGACCTGGAGGTCCCACAGCACGCGTGATCTACTCCCTTGAGGCAGAGGCATTGAGCTCTGAATTCCCCTCTCCTGTCCAAGGTCTCCCGTTCCTCACTTTCCTTGGTGACTGTGCCCTGTGGTCATCCCAGCTGTAAAATGAAATGAAACAAACGGTGGGGAAAGGGGAAGGGATTTTCCACAGGAATCTTTTGTGAGGGGAACTGTCCTGTTATTTTCCCATCTTGAAGATGGGAACTGTGGAAGGCATTTCTCATTCAGGATCATCAAGCATGGAGTAATTATTAATGTAATTTGTTACAACAGGGCTGTGAGACGTTCCTTTGGAGTGGATTTTTCATGATTGCAGGCTCTGTTCTTCCAGTGGAACTTAAAGACTTTTGAAATGAAAATGGGTAATGCCAAATGATATTTCTCCCCGCTTGAAATAGCTCAAATTTATTAAGATCTGGTGTCCTCCACTTGGTCTCAATTAAAGAAAAAGTGGTCATTGCTAGTGCTGGGGAAACATGCATGTTGCTCTCCTACATCTGATAGAGGGAATGGAGGGCTTCAGAAAGGAGGAATTAGTTGGCTTTTGTAAGCCTGTCTCCACTTTTCTGTGGGACTTAATTGCACACAACAATTAAAAACTTCCCAAAGCAGGTTACTCGTAGGGTGTCTGCAGGAGAACAACGTGCAGAGTTCTTGCTACAGCTCTGCCTCTGCTGACAACATGCAGGTCCATCTGTCTGGAACGTGTGGCCCTTGCAGAGGGTTAGGGAAGAGCATCCTGCGAGGTGCACGCTGAGCAATTTGGTGTAAAATTTCCCACCTGGTACAATTGGGAGTTCCAAAGTGATGTTCTGCTTCCCATCTCCTCCCACACCCCTGCCTCGTACAGCTGGAGAAGCTCCTCTGGTCTTGTTCCACTGCCAGTCACCCTCACCCTCTCCTCAAAACGAGATTCCTTCTGCTGGTGTTTAACAACTAACCTCGTTTCACACGCTTTCCCTTGCCATTTCCAGCCTTGTCCATGATTGACACATTTAATAATCTGCCAACCCGAATGACAATCTGAGCTCCTGTGTGCAAACATCAAACGCTGCCCAGCTTCATTAGCTTCTCTCAGGCTTTTTACCTCTCCCTGCAACCCAGTATTGCCCTTTCCCAATATGTTCTCTGTAACCCCTGAAGGCAGCAGCCTGCTCGGTCTTTGTTCCCAAAGTGTTGCATGTAAATCCAACCACATCATCCTGAGGTGAATCCTCACGGAGGTGCTCGTGCAGGTTGTGGTGGCCCAGCCACAGCAGATACCTGGGAGGGGGGCAGGAGGCCATGGGTGCCTTGTCACCAGCACCCAATGTTCTGCCCATTGCTGTTCCCCATGGATGGGATGTGCAGCAGCTTTGCTGTCTGAGAGGAAATCCGTGTCTGTTGTCTCGTTTCAGACATAGGGAGTAAGATGAGCTATTGTCCTGGTTTGAGAAAACACTCACCCACAGTGCAATAACATACGTGGAATAGCAGCACAGAGGAAAACAGCCCTGGGCGATATGTATGTTAAGCTGATTAAACACGCAGCTCCCCTTTACTGCAGCATTTCTGATCTCGATGCCAACCCCACCAAATACCCCCACATGCAGGATTATCCTCTTGTTTTCCGAGATCTCATGTCATGTGTGTTCATTTAAAGCAGGGGACAGCTTGTTGCGTTCCCCTTTGTTGTTCTACTGAACCTTGGAATTTTTTCTTTTTTTGTGTGGATTGAATGGCTTAAGGACCTTCCACCTTTCCAGCAAGTTCCTGGTAGGACTCACGGTATTTCTGCCCAGGATTCCTCCTCTGGAGGACATCCAGAGGCTGGACATGCAGCAAACTCTCTCCTTCATGGCTGGACAGAGAAGACGAGTGGAAACTTTTGGCTGTGCTTTAATTTCTTGTTGCTTTAATGGTTCTCAGAATCCCACAGATACTGTTCTCCCAGCAGTGGGTCAGGATTGCTGTACGCAGCTCCTTTGGAAGGTCTGAAGACGTGAGGAGAGCCACGTGCTTTAAGAAAGGCAGTCCCTCTAGGGAACTTCTAAGTCCACATAAAGGGACTTCTCTGTCCGAGTATTATTCTGTGGTATAGTTTGTAACTGTTCCCTCCTTGTGCCCTTTCCCTTGCCCAGATTTTGGAGAACGCTGTTCCCATCCCAGCAGCATCTTTCTGTCCTTGTGCGCTCAGGACACCGTGGGGCTGCTCAGGTCTGGCTTCAGAGTGCAGGGATAAAGTTGGTTCCCCTTTAATATCTGGCAGAGGCACATTTCCTTTGTTATTTATTTTTTGGGGTTGGTTTTGAGTTTAAAGCAAAAAGCGGTTGTGCCTTAGCTCTGTTTTGACCAACCGGCAGTGAATAGATAATCTGTAAAGGATATGAAAGGTTTAATCGTTTTAATTTTGTTTTTATTAAAGTTTATCATGACTTTTTTCATGTGCCCCTGGTAAAGTGGGGGGTGGGTAACAGAAATCTGCCCAAAACCCCAAGCATTCACTTAATGAAACTTTCTAATGGGAGGCGCCTGGCGGGAAGGAAGTGGTTGGAGAGCTGGGCTGGGGCGGGCAGACCAAAGGCACGCCGCAATATCACTGAAACGTGGCAGGAATCTCATAAACTCCCCATCCAGCCCCAGCAGACACTTGTCACTGGGAGCTCATGGCTTTCATTAAGCAGAAAGAGAGGAAGCTCTGACGGCTGACTTGTTCCAGAATGTTTTTCTTGTTCGTCTGCGTCTTAAAGCCCTTTCCACTTAAGAAAAGTAAAGGGGAAAACATCACCAGATGCTGTAGAAGCTGGGAAGCTCCTTCTCTGTCTCCTACTTGGGTTTTTTCTCCCCACCAAATCAAACTCCGGAGCCAGACTGAAAGCAGGTTGCTTGGAGCACCAGAGGAGCACCCATGTTAAAGTCCTCAGAACATCTAAAGAAGGAGCTACCACACACATTTATTTTTCCACTAAACACTTGAGATTGTTTAGTAACACATCTGCCAGTGCCAGTGTCTTGCTCTAGCTGCTTCAGAAATCTGGGGAGCCACAAACAAATAATAACCTACCTCAAATCAAGGTCTCATCCTTATTCCCACTAAAATTTAGTTCATGCCCTTGAGCAAGAGGATTTCTATTTCTCCAAATAGTCAGTTTGCTTTTCTAAGTCATAAATCTTGATGCCCTTGCCATATATTTTGTTTTGACCTCAATGATTTCTTGAGGCCACGAGTTCCAAAGGTTAATTGGGAGCCATATGAGAAAGTGTTATCCATACTTGCTTCAAATTTGCATTTTTTTCCATGTTCATTGTCAGCCCTCCAGAGACTGGAGGATGAGAGGAGCGATAGTGGTCCAGCTGCCTCGAACCAACCTTTATTTGGATGCTCTTGTCAAGGCCACCTTACTTCTTTTCAGGGGAGGCTTAGGCTGGACATCAGGAAGAAGTTCTTTACTGACACAGTGGTCAGGCCCTGGACCAGGCTGCCCAGGGAGGTGGTGGAGTCACCATCCCTGGACGGATTCAAAAAATGGGTAGATGTGGTGCTGCAGGACATGGTCTGGGGGTCAGGGAGATGTTGGACAAAGGTTGGACTTGATGATCCCAGAGGTCTTTTCCATCCTAAATGATTCTATGATTCTTCCTACACCTCTTTTCATTCATCTGTGGCCACTTTGTGAAATAAATGACAGTGTTTCATTTTTCTGTCCTGCTCCACACGTGCAGTTTCTTCCCCGGAGCGGTGGGCGCGGGGCCCCCACGGTCGCTCACGCGGCTCGAGGGGACGGGGAGCGGGGCTGGACGGAGCGTGACTCGCGGGCGGTTTTCTTTGCTGCTCTGATTTGCTGGTATTCATGCGGGGCAGATGCTTCTGCTCCTTTTCTGGGAACTACTCTCTCATTTGGTTACCAATTAAGCTGAAGCGTTCTGGCCTTTTCCATCCTCTTTTTTTATTGTTACGAAGGGTGAATTAGGGCTTGGTGTTTAGGATTGTTCTCTGGCCTCTGCTGCTACTTTGCTGCCTCCTTTGTGGCAAGACAATGGCATTAATTTTGGGCTTTGCAGGCGGGCAGGCAATCTGGCAGCGCACAGTGCCTGTCCGTTCCACTTCACTTGTGCAGCCACCTCTCCTTTCCACATCACCTACTCACTTTTCTCCTCCTATTCTTTTTTTGCCTCCCCTTTTGTGCGTGTGTGTGGTGTGGAGGATCGCTCAGAGTTTATTTTGTTCCAGTGTGGAGGGGGTTAGAGGTCGCAGCCGGGATGCTGAGCAGAGGGAGCAGGCATGTGGGCGATGCGGAGCAAGACCTTTCCCTGCTGAGCCTCGTCCCCTGAGCCAGCCTTGCCACCCCCCTGGGTCTGCTGAAATTCGGGGAGTGGGAAATGGGTCGTGCCTCCCTGTTACCCTTCACCAGACAGTCCCTTTTCCAGAGTCTCAAGCGGTGCAGTGAGAAGGCAGTGATGTGGAAAGGATGGAGGGCTGCTGGGGACGGAGATGGCTTTGGACCATCTCACACAGGGGAGCAACGCTGATGAAAGGGAGGGGAAGAAAAGAGGTTTCACCACAATCACTAAGATCATCCTAAAATGACAGTAATAGGAAAATGCTAAAAGGGCAGGAAATACCCGTAGGTGCAGGCTGTGCTGTTGGAAAGGCACAGCAGGGTTTGCAGTGCCCCTCACTGGCAGAGAGCATCCAGCTCTCTGAAACTGGGCACTGTTGGAGAGGAAGGACTGAGAGGTAGGGCGAGGAAGAAAATCTCCTTCTAGCCCCAAAAGGTAATTAGTGTGAAGTAAGAAGCGTGTTAAGGTCCCATCAGATTGAAGGCTGCTCTAAATGGCGTGTTTCAGAGGGAAAGACTTAAAAAATAAAAGAATGGCACGATTACAGTCAAGTGGAAGAGTGTAGTGCTATTCAAAAGTTGAGAAGATTGGTTCTCAAAGGAGCAAGGTGATGAGTTTCATTTCATAGGGCAGGTGGGTTGACAGGGAGCTGCAGTGGGGGGGAAGAGTGTGGTACTGGGGGCAGTGGATCTGAGATGGAGAGCTTATGGAGCTGACATGGGACATGCGTGAGGGAAAGTCAGAAATGTGAAAGGGAAGTCCCATTCCTGGCAGCACCCCAACGTCCCCGCGCTGCTGCTGGGGTCGAGTCACAGCTCTCAGGGAAGTGGTGACCCCAGTGCGGTCTGAGATCCGGATCCTTTTTTGTTTGCTTTTAACTCACGTTAAAAAGTGGAGCTGGAAGCCGCTGCCCCCAGCGCGTGGTTGTTGACAGCACAAGGCAGCGCGTTCCCTGGCGCCACGTGGGGAAGTGGTTCCAGCTCCGTACAGCAGCAGCGTGATGAGAGGAGGACGTTCTCCATGGCCTGGCCTCCAGCCCCAGCACGTGCCCATGTGCCACTCGCTGACGCCGGGCTCCTGCCTGGCACGAGTGCTCTCCCGTCCCATGGCTGCTCTCAGCCCCTGGGAGAGCTGCTCTGGGCTCAGATCTCCTCCTCTCTTTGCTGAGGTTGTTGCACAGCATGACTGGCCTAGCCCATGACCACTTTGACCCTGGGTGAGTCTCCAGGTCCAGAGGAGTGTGGCAGGCACGATGGGTGCCCTGGGTGGGTGAGCCCATCCTGCACCATCCGGAAGGCAGCGGCCAACTGCATCAACAGCACACGCAGTCAACAGTTCCCTTTCTTCTGCACAAATTGGCAAGGACTAACCTTGTCATATCTAGTGCAGTGCTAACGGGCGCCTGCCTCCAAGGGGTAATCATGCAGGCATAAATTCGGAAAGTTGCTAAGCTATGAGCAGTCTTATGAGCATTAAAAGTGTCCTCTTTGCCAGAAAGGTCATTCATAACTTGGCTGCGCTGCTGATGTACAGTCAGTGATATTGATTGATTAATGTATAAAAAGCACCAAATCCATTTGCTTCTATGAAAGAGAATAAAGTGCAGTCGACTCTCTCTTTATTTTCACCTCATCCTTTTGTTTGAAGGACGTTTTTTTTTTCTCTTTTTGTTTTGCCAGCTAGGTTTAAGGGGGTTACAAAAAGCCAGTTTCTGCCAAGTAATGCGTTCACAAAGGGAACATTGATTCACATCAGTGTCGCTTGAATTACCCTTAAAGGTTTGCCAAGGAGTTGTTCTTATATTAACCTTCTGTTCATCAAAGACGAAATAAATAAATAAGTCATAAAATCAGCTTCACTGCCCGTGCTGGAGTTGGATGCAAAACAGGAATTTCTTCTGTTAGGAATTTGAGCTCCAGGTGCTGCTGCTCAGCCCCTTTCCCCACGCTTTAGACTTTTCCCTTCCTGCAGAGCTGCTTCCTCTGAGCTCCTCTCTCTGGGACCGGGGCTCTCCTGGCTGCTCCCAGCACCCCTCTCAGGTGGCCCAGGGTGGGAATTGACTCCAGTGCAGGGATTGGTTCTGAGCCACCACCACTCCGCTCGCGTCGGCCAGCCTGGTCCTGGGAATGGGCACTGGGGCTCTGAGGAGACCCTCCTGGCACTGGGGTCCAACCCAGTGCAGGGGGTGTTTTCCAAAGGATTTTGTATAAAATGTTGATTTAATCATTGCAAGCTTAACTAGAGTGATTTCTGCATGGAAAGATGGCCTCGTGACAGCCCAGGACGTTCTGCCCCGTCTAGTTTTAGCATTCTTCTAATTCAGTGTTAAGTCTTGTTTGGTTTTCTGGGCTTATTTGGCCACTGGTAATTGATTACATGTTGTTCTTGCTTCATTCTGGTTAATTCTGAAATGGGAGATGTTCTTGTGCCTGTGGAGCTTTGTGCAACACCTCACCTTTCTCCAGGGTGCAACTGCATTGTCCATCCCTAATTCTCCTCTCCCTGAGTGAATACAGTGAGGGTGTTGCCGTGACCTGCTCTTTTGGGACGATGGTTGGGGAACGTGTTCCTGAGCAATCGCTGTTCCCTGCTGTGGGAGCTGTGTTACTTTCTGTTAGCAGTGCTAAACCCTACCCAAACTTCTGTGTTTTCACTTGGTCCCTGTTCCAAAACCTATGCAGAACCATTTGGTGGCATTTCTTCTCTCAAACAGGGAGTTTCCTTGGCTTTGTTGTGAATGTTGGGCAGCTGTGCACACCACCCTCATCTGTAGAACACCAAGCATGAGCTGTCCCCACCTGGCTGTCGCTACAGAGCTCCCTAGCATATGACAGCCCCAGGTTCTCTGTGTCACTGCAGATAACCCAAGCCCCTCGGCCACAAGTCACACAGGAGCCCACGACTTCCAGCTTGGCTGTGTGTCTGTGCTAGTGACCTCCCCCAGCTCCAGAAGCACCAGCTGGAGCAGTGGAGAAGCTCAGCTCCAAGGTTCTACCGAGGGCTGGGAAAGTGCTGGTGGTGGTGGTGTTAAGGTGGTGGTGTTACGGTCATGCTCTGTGCTAGTGTGTGAGCCTGTGGGTAACTCAGGTACCACCAAGCTCCACAGCACTGTCCGTGTGGTATTTATTTCAATGTCTCTTACCAGGTGAAGAAGAATGATGGTGATAATGCTGGTTTGAATGATGGCGATTGAGGGTGCATGCTGTGGTGTACACCAACAACAATAGAGAGTGCAGGATATTCTTCCTGCGCATGTATCTCTGTCTACATGATGGCTTGTGTGGTGCAAGCATGGTGGGCTGTGGACCCTGTCCTGCTGATTTAACATCCCGAGAAGCAAACCCCTCAACCCCTGCACGCCGCCGGGCACGGCTGACAGCAGGGCTTGGCACCTCACGTTCCCGGGAAAAGCTTTTTCCCTGTGGCTGCTGCAAAGCCCAAAAGGAGAATCATCTTATTTTTTAATCTTTTTCTCCGATTGTGGGAGAATTGCGGCACGCCGAGGCCCCCTCCCCCTCCAGTAGGGATTGGATCAGACGATACAGAGTGAGCATGCTGAGAGTGAATCCATTTTCTCTCCTCCATCTCCCCAGAATAAATTAGAATTTGCCTGATTTAATAAAATGGCTTCATCTCTCTGCCATCTTTTCTATCTCCCATGCGTTTCATCCCCACCCCCACTGCAAAATAATAGATCTGGGCTGTGCAGCGTCCTGGACTGGGCTGGGCTGGCAGCTCAGCACAGAGGGGACGTGAGCGGAGGGTCCGGCCACTCGGGGTGCGCAGAATGGGTCCCTCCATCTCCATTTCCTTATTGTCAACTGTGATAGTTATAATTGCTGTCGAGGTCAGTGTAATTTACTGTCCATCTGTCATTAACCTGACCTCGCGGGTGGATGTGACTGCCATGCAGATATTGTTTGGGGACTGGGAGTGGTTAAGCGAGAGGAATTTTACGACGCAGATTTGCCCCAGCCACTTTTCCCGTTAATTGGCACGTATTTGCCTCTGCGCGGAGCGGAGCCGGGGCTCTGCTGCAGCCCGAGAGGAGGGGTTATTGTTAGAATTTAGACAGTTTGGCTACAGCTGAACCTTTTTCCCTCACTTGAATCTGGTGTTTTAATTTCTGTTTCCTAGGTTGATTTTTCCCTTTCCGTTCTGACACTAATTATGCCAGGCGCATTGGGAGCGGCTGCTGCTGAGAGGTACCCAGCTAAGTGTTAAGAAAGGTTTTAAAAACAGACTGAACTCTTTCTTAATGAGGCTCAATCGTGCTCTCCTCCGGGTGGTTTTGTTTTGCTGATCTGTCAGTTTTTCGAGGATTTAATTGCACTTTTTTCATATTAGTCTTTGAAATGGGGCTAAGCAGCTTTCTGTAAAATAAAATATAAAAAAAGGAGAGATGTTACTGGCTTTCCTATTTTCTGTCTTTGCTTTCATCACTCTGGGATCATCATCTGCCACTGACTCCTGGGACCCAACAGCAGTAGGGAGCAGAATTTATGAGCGCAGCAAACGAGATGGCAGGCTGGACTGCTGTGGCAGCTCCAAAACTGCCAACCTTTGCAGGCAATTTTCTTTGCCTCCTTGCTCCTCAGCCTGGCTCCTGTCGTGTTGCTGCTCATGCTAATCCTAGAAGACCTTCCAAATGTTTATTTTGGTGGAAGAAGTAGGAGGCAAAGGAGGGTCGAGGAGCACTGAAGTGGCTTGTCCAGCGTAGCTCATTTCCTGCAGAAATGACACAGAAGTGATTCAGAACTGAGCAGTGCTGTGGAGCTCCGGAACAGTCGGAGACTCCCTTAGCAGCAGAGGTTGGCAGGGACCTCTGGAGGTCACCTCACCCAACCCCAGCTCAGAGCTGGGCCAGCTGCAGCCGTGTGCCAGGATCATCTCCACAAGGAGGGGGACTCCCCAGTCTTGGTGGTCCTCTTGTTCCAGCTGCCCAGGAGACCAAGGGAAGGGATGCAAAGTGGATGATGCTGGGGTGTAGGAAGAGGCAGGAGAGAGGAGGTGGATGTATCTGTGATGCTATTATCTTCATGGCATAGAAAAACACGTTTGAAGCAATCAGCATGGAATTCTTAATTGCTTCACTTACTCCCGCTCTCCTCGTGGGACAGCTTGTGGGAGCACGGAGCTGGCAGGACCCTCATGTCCACACACCATCTCTGCTGCAAATGCTATTTTTAACTGGCGCTTTGTTTGGCAAAGATGCATGAAGCTGCTGCTTGGTTTTTTTTCCCAAGGATGCTCATCAACAGCAGCAGCGATAGGAGCTTTCTGATGAGAGGGACTCTGCTTTCTCAGCCTGCAATTCATTTTCCCTTTTCTTTGCATTTACAGTTTCTTTCGTCCACTTTCTCTTCCTTTCTTTTAGCTTTCTTTTTTTCATGTTTTTCCCTTAAATATTTAAGAGTCTTTTTTATTTCTAGTCCCAGCCTAACAAGAAACCCGCTTTCCTTCCGTCACCCAGCCGTGTGCTCCTTCCTCCTTTGGTTCCCAGCACACCTCTCATGAGGATGTAAAACCCAAGAATCAGATCTTTGAGATTTCAAAATAAAATAAAAGTAAACTCTGCTTTAAAAACACTTTAGCAGGAAAGCCAGGCTAATTGTAAATCAATGAGTCTTAAAATGCAGCATTGATCTCCAGTTAGAAGTTTGAAGGGGAAAGCAGTAATTACTGCACTGAAGGTAGATTTTTTTTTTTCTCTTACTAGGTTCTGGGCAGAAGGAAGGCTCATTAGGGCAGCACTTCGGAATCTGAGTAATTAGTTTAAAAAGTACTTTTGTGGTGTTATTCCCATAGCTAGAAATTATTGGAGTCTTCACAGATTTATAGTTCAGCTCTGATAAGGTTTGATTTATTATTGTGTTTGGCGGAGAAGATCCTTTCTACATAATCACCTGAGTGAAGATGGGAGCAGGGATTGGTGTGGGAAGAATTCCCGTGGGTGCCAGCAGGTCACCTGGTGTTCTGGTGGAGCCTCCTTTTCTCCAGGCTCAACACCCCCAGGTCCCTCAGCTGCTCCTCACCAGACTTGAGCTCTAGACCCTTCCTCAGCTTCATTTTCCTTCTCTGGACATGCTCCAGCTCCTCAAGGTTCTTCTTGAAGTGAGGGGCTCAAAATTGAACCCAATATTCAACCCTATCTGGTGCGATCCTGTGTCACTCTCCCCACCATCCTGCCCGCCCAGCATGCATCCTGCCCAGGGGTCCCACTGTGGGCAGAGCACCGGGGTGCTGAGCTGGGCAGGGCAATGGGGAACCCTGTGAGAGACAAGCTGTGGCACTGCAGCATCGCCCCTTAGTCTGTGAGCTGTGTCCTCAGGGCCACAAATACTGTAGGACACACAGAGCAGCCTGAGCAGGACCAGGAGATGATGGTGAGCTGGAGAACCAGGGAGGGGGAAGAGCCCCAGCTGCAGCTGCAGGTTCACTGTGTGAGTACTCACCGTGAGGAGGCAGCTCCTCTGTGCCCTGCAGCTTGTAAGTTTATATTTTTTCTGAATTCTTTTGTTAGATTTAGCAATTATATCTCTAGATATTCTCATTAACCTTAATTATCTAATCCCTTTTGTGAATATTGCTGAATTCTTGGCCACAGCAACATCCTGTGACAGTGATTTCCACAATCCAATTACCAAGTCTAATTCTATAGACAAAAGTGTTTGTTTCACCTGCGAGGTCCTGCAGATCCATTAGCTGCTGGGTCTGCTGCACTTAGACAGTGGCACAGGCAGAAACCAGGGGTCAGCAGCCGGAGAGGACGGAGGTCAGGAGCAGTGAGCAGCATGCTGATATCTCCATCTGTGGCTGCAGGAGCATTTACCAGCTTTACTGCTGCAGTGGAAATGCTGCTCCAAAGGAAAACAAAACCTGCAGCGTCAGGGCAGTTGTTGTGGCATGTCTCTGAGCCCCTTATCCTCCATGGGAGCGAGATGATGCCTGAGAGCACCATCATCCTCCTGGGCTAGAGGATCCCATTGTGTGGTGGACGTGCAGGATAACCTCCGGCTGTCCAGTCCCCTACTCTGCCCTTCCAGGTTGAGGTTGATGAGTTGGATGCAAGACCAACAGGCTGTGGATGCCTGCAGAGCCATGTGACGGGCCTGCGTAGAGACACGAGATGGTCCCGGTTCGCTCTGGAAGGTGGGGTAGGGCAGAAGTATTTAGGGCTTATTGTTCTCTGACAAACCCGTGCTAATTGTGGGGAATTGACCCTGTAATTAAAATTAATCTGTGTGTGTGGAGGCTCTCTGGCATGGCTCTGAGCCCCTGCCTGTCCTTTTTGGAGGGGAGTTGTTCTCCTGCCTGTCTCTCCGATGTGTTAAACTGGGGCAATCGTGCAGTCTGGTTCTCCATCCAGCACCTCTGGCTGTCCTGCTTGCGTAACTTGATAAATATTTTTACAGAAATGATTTAGTTTGCAGTGGCTGTTATAGATCTGATTCTGCACCGGGAGGAAAGGGGAAGGTCTCAGGAGGCAGAAAACCCTTGTGTGGCAGAAAGCCTGCTGGGAAGTCAGCTCAAGAAGAATTAGAAACCCTTTAAATAAATGCTTACTTGACATGACTCTGTCTTCCACAGTCTAACAAGCAGGGAAGCGAATGGCAGCCGCTGGCCAGAAATTGATTGCATTAATTGATATGCCAATAAGAGAGCTTGTTACATCCGCCATTGGTTAGGAGGCCGGCTAACAAGTCCCGCTGATCAATGGAACCAATAAAGATTTCATCCATTAATGAGCAACATGGTAATTAATGTTATCCATAAACCAATTAGCCTGGGTAGCTAATGTGCTGGTTAGCACAGTGAGTGGCAGGGCCGGGGGTGTGCACAGACCGGCCGTCCGGTGTGAGGGCACCGCGCTCCGCTGCCACCGCAGCTCCCGGGGACAGGCAGCTCCAGGAGGGCACCAGGGAGGGTGGCTGATGGGAAGGGTCCCTTCTCCTGGGAAGGGACACATTGCTCTACGTTTACGAGCCACTTCAATGATTTCTTTCTTTTTCTTTAACCTTTGTGTAGCACGCATGAGGATCTTTGCCACTTCCAACGTGTTTTCTGGAGATGTGCTGGTTTCTGTAGCTCATGTTCCAGTGGCAGAACCTGGTGTATGTTCCCCATGCTGTGCCATTGGAAGGCTGCTTCCCTGCTTCACCTAGACCCCGAGCTCTTCTGACCAGCTTGCAGGAGCTGTTGTGCACACAGTTGTGCAGCACTTTCTCTGCGCCATAGAATCGTTTTGGTTGGGAA
>VYZX01012573.1:0-18204 GCA_013401335.1 Brachypteracias leptosomus
AATGTGCCCTTGTAGCCAAGAAGCCCAATGATCTTCTGAGGTACATTCTCTGTCTTGATTGTTGTTGAATAGTTTTCAAAAAAATACACTATTCATAATCTCCTTTAATGTAAATGTCTTAAACGCTGAGCTTTCATGACTGTGCAATTGTATTATTTGAATTGTATTTCTGGGCTGATATGAGCCTGACTAATTGCTAGGGTGACTGTAGAGGAAGAAGAATGACTTTGTATCCATAGAGGTTTCTTCTTTCAGGGATGCTAACAGATGTTTTCATTCTTTGTCCTTTCTTGTCCTCAAAACTGCTTTGTAGCAGCAACACAGATGCCCAGTTTTCAGTTCATAATGGATAAAGAAAGGAGTTTAAAGGCCACACTTTTCTGCATGGAATGTACAATAAAATCCTATCTCAATATGTCTAACACAAGTACTTAGCTCAACCGGGCTAGTGTGAGTAAAAGACAGGACTGCACTATTCAGAATATTTCAGATTTCCAGGTTAAGATGGACTTCATCGTTCTTACTAAGTAACAGTAAATTGGGGTTTTTTCCTTACAAAAGACCACCACAAGTTCAGGGAAATCAGATAAAGGACAACAAACTGTTAATGTTCAGAAAACTGTGATGTTGAAAGAACAACAGCACACAGACTCAGGGCCTAGACAACAGGAGGAAAAACAAACTTGGGACAAGTAGCTGCAAAAATCTTGGGAATCTAGAATAAAAACAAAGATATCACTTCATCAAAAATTAGTCAGTAATCTTGATTTATGAAATTTTTATATTGAAAATCTTGACAGAACTTAGACTCTGTAATGGATCTTTATCCGAAAGTGTTAGCCACCATAAGTCATTTATTAGTAAATTGGAATTATTGTCATAACCTATTGTTTCTTGAATTACTTTTTTTTTCCACATTTTTTGCCTTAATTTTAGAAAACAAAGGATTTAAGTTCCTGTGATGTTTTGTAGTATCTACACATGAATCCTCTATGTAAATATGAAAGATTAATGTTGATAATTTTTTACCATAGTGACAGAATGCCAGAAGCCATCATAGAGGAGTTGTCATAGAGTGTTTTGGGTTTGATGGGATCTCCAAAGGTCATCTAGTCCAACCCCCCTACAATAAGCAGAGACATGTCTAACTAGATCAGGTTACTCAGAGCCCCATCAAGCCTGACCTTGAATTTCTTAAGGGATGGGGCCCCCACCATTTCCCTGGGCAACTTGTTCCAGTGATCAACCACCCTTATATTAAAGAACTTTTTCCTAACATCCAACCTAAATCTACCCTTCTTTAGTTTAAAACCATTATCCCCTCCTCCTATTGCTACAAACCTTTGTTAACACATCCTCCCTTGCCTTCCTGTAGACCCCTTTCAGATATTGGAATGTCACAATAAGGTCCCTCTGGAGCCTTCACTTCTTCAGGCTGAACAACACCAACTCTCTCAGTCTGTCTTCGTAGAAGTGCTCCAGGTCTCTGATCATTTTTGTGGCCCTCCTCTGGACACGCTCCAATATGTCCACGTTCTTGTGTTGGGGGCTCCAGATCTGGATGCACTACTCCAGGTGAGGTCTCACCAGGGCAGAGTAGAGGGGTAAGAATTACCTCTCTTGATCTGCTGGCCACAGTTCTTTTAATGCAGCTCAGGATGCAATTGGCCATTGCACCAATTACATATTGGTGGCTCATGTTCAGCTTTTCATACACTAGACCCCCCAAGTCTTTTTGCACAGAGCTGCTGTCTAACATGTCTTCTTCCAGCCTATATTGATAACATTGGTTGCCCCAGCCAAGGTGGCAACCAAGCCCCTGCTCTTGGCCTTGTTGAACCTCATGAGGTTCACCTGGGCCCACATCTCCAGCCTGTCCAGGTCCCTCTGGATGGCATCCTGTCCCTCTGGCATATCAACTGCACCACCCAGCTTAGTGTCATCAGCAAACTTGATAAGGGTGCACTCAATGCCAAAGTCAATATCATTAATGAAGATATTAAACAACACTGGTCCCACTATGGATCCCTGAGGTCACCACTTGTCTCCTTTTTCCATCTGGACATCAAGCAGTTGACCACTACTCTCGGGATGCAACCATTCAGACAATTTCTTATCCACTGAATGGTCCACCCTTCGAACCCATATTTCTCCAACTTAAAGAGAAGGATGTTGTGGGGGGCTGTGTTAAAGGCCTTGCAGAAGTCCAGATAGATTTCCTGCAAATCTTCAGATCACAGCTGATGAGGAAATGCATTTCCTTTTACCTCTAGGTAGATCGTCCTATTCTATTTAAGATAAAGAAATATGTAAATTTTTCATAGAACAGAAGTATATTCTCATTTTAACTGTTCCTTTTGTGAAAGGAGTCTGTGAGTCACAAGTAACACAGAAGACTTGTGAATGGAATTCAACTGACCATGCTTTAGGTGCATGAGGGTTAATCATATGAGTGACTGAGACTTCCTTTGCAGTCAAAGAAATAAACACCTCCTGGGGTTGATTCTCTTGGCATTTCTTAGACAAGTCATGAGGAGACATGAATTTTTCCTTAAACATACACAGGGTTAGAAGAGAACTTAAGCTGCAGATTTCCTTTAGAACTTGTTTTTCCTGTATCTTCCCATTTCTTATGGGATTTTATCCATGGCAGTAACATTTCCATTATCCATTTAATGGGTAATTCTTTAGGAAATAGCCAAGCAGTAATCAGTCCAAGATTCAATGATTAATAATCCACCTCTGTTCATTAGAGAAGTCAGATGAATTTGGGCCAATAATCAGTCCAAGAGAATACATGTAATTTTAGTATCTGAGAGGGGGAGAAAAAGAACTACTAGAAGCAATAAGACACAAAAATTGACAAGTTAGGATTTTTTTCTACTTTTGTTACAAATATTTTCTTTAGTTATTCTGGAACTCAACAAATTGTATTTTCCATTATAGTACTGGGTTATAAATTGATAAAACACATGACTGCAACTTGTTGAAACTAAGGACATTTCTTTAATATTTTATAATACTATTTTTGTTTTAAACTGTTCATAAATTTACAATTTTAATGCAACCAAATGATAAAGCTTGTCTTCAAAACATGGTGAAATAAAGTGGCTTCATCTGATATTTTTTGAATGTTTCCATAACTTTTTGGGAGAGTCTATATGTAATAAATTTCTAGATGCTCCTACAATTTGACTTGCTTCATTGTGCTTGAATTATCAATATTTAGAAAAAAAAATATGAAAAGCAACACAGCCATATTACTGTTACAGCACAGATGCATATATTGATGAAGCACACTTCACTCTTCCATAAGCTCACACAATATGCACACTGCATTGACATGCAGGTATTTGTGACCACAAACTTTAAGTCATCAATGCTTTTAACTTAACAAATGGCTAGAAATTCTAGCACTGGACAAATGAAAGACAACTAAGAATATTTTGCAACTCATCTATTACTCTGGGGTGTGAGATATGTCATCTGCTATATGGGAAGCAGAGCATGTCACCTGCTTCTCTTGTAGCTCATTCCCTACTACTTCCACTTTAGTTCTCCACTTTTGGGGAATCAAATGTCCTGCTGTCATTTTGTCTTGTTAATATTCCACAACAGCAT
This sequence comes from Brachypteracias leptosomus, assembly GCA_013401335.1. Taxonomy (NCBI): domain Eukaryota; kingdom Metazoa; phylum Chordata; class Aves; order Coraciiformes; family Brachypteraciidae; genus Brachypteracias; species Brachypteracias leptosomus. Next base: position 3,622 of record VYZX01012573.1, read on the forward strand.
TGTTGTCCCACATAAAGCTAATAGCTAAAACTTCAGGGGATTCCTCTTTCTGCGCAGCATGTAGCGGTATTATGTCTCACTGACACAGCTTGGGCTTCTTGTACACTATTGTTACCATAAAAATGTAAAGAGTACACTTTAAATGTTTTTATATTTTGTGAGTCTGATTTACAGAAAAACAAATAAATAACTGCAATGCTAAAAATATCTAATGCAAAACCATGTTTGAAATCACAGTATGTGGTTTGTTATAGAGTAAACTTTACCAAAAAGAGATTTCTAAATGTCAGCCTTTGTTGAAATATGGTGAAGAAATCCTTTGGGAACCACAAATATTGTTGTATTTCTTAAAATATGTAGAAATGTGCTTATAAATAATTTTTAAATTATGACCACTGTCAAACTGGCAGCATGCTTGCATCTCCCTTGAGAATTCTGTTTGGACACTTGATGCTTTCTATTAACTGTGTCAGAAATTTAACAGAAATTTCTTTCTATATGGAAGATTCATTGTTACTTCCAATTTTTTATTTGTTTGGGAATTTTGTTCATAGTGGAGGTGGTATTGTTGTTTGGGGTTTTTTTTAGTGCAAAGAACAGTTTAAATTATTTTTTTTTAAGCTTAAAGAAAATGTTTGATTCAGATAAAAGTAATTAATCATCATTCACAGAAAGTCTTTAATTTCCCAGGCCAGTTTCTTCAGAGACAGTCTGCATCCTACACCATCAGAAATGATGACATAATCCTCCAGCAGGAGGATGCGTCTGTCCCCCTTTATTGGAGCTGAGATTGGATGTTGCAGCAGGGTCAGCTCATGCTCAGTTCAGCACATAGCACATAGCTACATGTCAGTTGTTACTTCTGAATCTGTTTTTGACTCTGTGACATTTTTCAGCTGAGAAAATTCCTTCTTCCAGCTCCTTAGAAGTTTGGCTGACATAGTACCCATACAAGTATACAGTGTACATAAAATAAGTAAATGCAAGATTAAGTAGACTTTCTGGAATGTCGACCCACCTAGTCTCAAGGGTTATTGTTGGGAACAATTCCTTGAGGAACTGAATTCAGTAAGAATCATGACCCAAGAGGAAAAGCTTTGAAGAACTCTGCAATCTTTTAACATGGGGTGCCTCTAACTAGCCTTTATTTAATAACTTTCTATTAATTGTTAAGATTTAATTATTCATCCTATTAGCTCTTACAACAGAATGTTTTCTGTATTTTATACCTGCACCTTTATGGATCCATATAATTAATTTTTGTATCTAGGTATATATCTACAATGCATAGTTAAATATAAATATATAACTAAATATATTACTATGTAGTTATTAATTTTTAATACATATTTTTCAAGTTCTTTAAATACATATATTTATGTATATATATCATTCTATATATTTTCAGATATGAGCATTTCCTGGTGTGAAGGAAAAAAGATCAGAGGCTACTCAGAGACCAAATGGGTTTGACTTTCAGAAAATGTAATTTTGACAATCACAGTGAAATATGAAAGTGTGTAGAGTATGACATTGCCAAAAAGGACAGCTGCTGTGTACACATTCCTTTTCTGCCATACTTAGAATCATAGAACTGTTTTGATTGCAAGAGACCTTTATGTGATTAAGTCCAACCATTAATGCAACACTGTCAGTTCACCACTGAACCATCTTCTCAGCATGACTTCTATATGTCAGCCCTTTCCTCATCCTTGGATACTTCTCAGTAAAGTGGAAATGGTGGCTGGTCACAGTACTGTGCAAGCAAGCACAGGGTAGTATAAAAACATGTGGGGTCATGTGTGGTTTGCTACATCACTTAGACATACACAAGTCTATAGGGCTGGATGGGTTACACTAAAGAGTACGGAGGGAGTGGGTGGATGTGTTTCCCAAGCCACTTTCCATTGTTTGTCAGGAGGTCCCAGTGGACTGGAGGTTAGTAAATATAACACGCATCTACAAGAAGGGTTGGAAGGAGGATCCAGGGAACTATATGCCTGTCAGTCTGACCTTGGTACCAGGGAAGGTTATGGAGTAAATAATCTTTAGTGCCATCACCCAGCACATAGAGGACAACCAAGTGATCGGGTCTAGTCAGCATGGGTTTTATGAAAGGCAGGTGCTGCTTGACCTGATCTCCTTCTATGGCACGATGACCTGCCTAGTGGATGGGAGAAAGGCTGTGGATGTTGTCTTCCTAGACTTCGGTAAAGCCTTTGACAATGTTTCCCAGAGCAATCTCACGAAAAAACTGGCTGCTTATGTCTTGGATGGGTGTATGCCCTGCAGGGTAAAACACTGGCTGGATGGCTGGGCCCAAAAAATGATGGTGAATGGAGTTAAGTTCAGTTGGCAGCCCATCACAAGTGGCGTTCCCCAGAGCTCAGTACTGGGGCCAATTCTGTTTACTATCTTTATAAATGATTGTGATGAGGAGGTAGAGTGCACCCTCAGTAAGTTTGAAGATGACATCAAATTGGGTGGGAGTGTTGATCTGCCTGAGGGTAGGAAGGCTCTACAGAGGGACCTGGATAGGCTAGATTGATGGGCCAAGGTGAGCTGTATGAGCTTTAACAAGGCCAAGCACTAAGTCCTGCCTTGGACCACAACCACATGCAACGCTACAGGCCTGGGGAAGTGTGTCTGGAAAGCTGCCCAGCAGAAAGGTACCTGCGGGTATTGATCAACTGGCTGAATATGTACCAATAGTGTGTCCAGGTGGCCAAGGCCAAGAGTATATCCTATCTTGTATCAGACTGTGGCCAGCAGGTGTAGGGAAGTGATCATCCTCCTGTACTCAGCACTGGCGAGACCACACCTTGAGTAATGTGCTCAGTTATGGGCATCTCACTACAAGAAAGACATTGAGGTGCTGGAGCAAGTTCAGAGAAGGGCAACAAATCTGGTATAGGGCCTGGAGAACAAGTCTTATGAGGAGCAGCTGGGAGAACTGGGGCTGTTTAGCCTGGAAAAAAAGGAGGCTGAGGGGAGACCTTCTTGCTCTCTACAACTACCTAAAAGGAAGTTATAGAGAGGTGGATGTCAGTCTGGTCTTCCAAGTAACAAGCAATAGGACAAGAGGAAATGGCCTCAAGTTGCACCAGGGGAAGTTTAGATTGGATATTAGGAAAACTTCTATACCAAAAGGGTTATCAAGCACTGGAACAGGCTGCCCAGGGAAGTGATTAAATCACCATCCCTGGATATGTTTAAAAGTCAAGATATGGTGCTTGGGGAAGTGGTTTAGCAGTGGGCATGGTAGAGTTAAGTTAATGGTTGGACTTGATGATCTTAAAAGTGTTTTCCAGCCTATGATAATATTGTCAGAAATCATGGCTCCCTGACAAATACTGACATGTAAAAAACTGAGACAGGCACAAGTCTATGGGACCCAATAGAACAGACCCATGAATACTGAGGCAACTGGCATTGTAAGGCCACTCTCAATTTTTTAAAGGTCATAGCTAATGGAGGAGGTTCTTGAGGCTTGGAGGAAAATAATGAACACTAACATCTTCAAGAAGGGAAAAAGGAGGAACTGGTGATCCTGTAGTGAGCTGCTGAACCTCACCTCAATCCTCAGAGGTTCCTTCCAATCTCAGCAATTCTGTGATTCTATGAGATTGAAATATTTAGGGTCTTTTCCATGACTGGATTTTGTATAATGCCACTGGACTTATATTGTGTTTGCACTCCATATAGTTAAGACAAAAAGCAGTTTAATGTACTTAGTGATTTGAGATAAGATAAAGGAAAAGGAGAGAGATTACATTTTCCAGTGTTTCCTTAATGTGTAATTGCAAAGCGATTTAAGACATAGCAGGAATAATCAAAGAAGGCTTGTGAATAAAAGAGAAATTAATACATTGGTGCTTTGCTAGCTAATTTTGTAGTGCTGTAAATACCTCTCAAAACATTCTCCCTCAGATGGTTCAACAGACGATTTCACAACATATTGAAACATCCCTCCTTCAGAGAAGGAAACCTTCATTTCTATTGGGAAAGGTAGTTTGAAAAAAACCCCAACGTATCAGAGAAAACAACACAGCAATAAGAAGAAACCAGACTAACTTGCACTGTCTGTTTTTCTGACTCTCTTCATGTTCATAGAACTTAGCCCTTCTGACTGTATTGCTCTTTCTTGCCATGAATATCCCCCAAACCCCAAAGTAATTTTATATTAATGTAATATTATTTTTATTTCTTCATTTTTGTCTCCATATCTTCACAGTCATGTGATAATTCTCCTCAGACTTTTTCCACTCTGCCTGATCAGTTTTGAGGTCAGAAAACTCTCAAAGCTGTGTATTCTTGCATTCCTATGGATCATCTTTGCAGATCATGCACCTCTCCCTTACCACTGACTGCAACTGATTTTCTTACAAACTTCTTAAAGGCACACATTTCATTTCACATATCTTTCCTTCAGCTGTCCCTACTTGTTGACTACATACCTTCTTTTTTCTCTTCACATTATAGTTTTCTCATACGTTCCATAGCTCTCATCTCTTTATTGTATTTTTCCTTCATGAAAGACAAAAATTTAAATAAATAGAAAGCTATGCAAAGCATGATTAAAACTGAGGATTTCACAATTGATTTCCCTCCTTCTCTCCCCTTCTCCTCTGCTGATTCTTTCTTTTGTTTTGCCTTCTCTCATGTCATTGTAGTTACATGTAATGAAACTCTTTGGAGACAGGGATTATAGCTAATTTATCTGCATGTTTACTATCTTAGAGCACTGGCAGATTAAACAATATCTAGGGTTGACAAGGTAGCCTAAGATAGGTGGAAAAATATTGCTACTTTTATAAAGCGTTTGCTCAGAAGAACTGCTGTTGTTTTATCCCCAAAATGTAATGACAGATCTCCTACTAGCTTTAATATATGAAGGTCACAGAGTAGAATTTATTTTAGAGTTTAAAGTTCTTGAGATGTGTTCTCCCTAACCCCTTTTATGAAAATCCATCATTCTACATTGAAGACCTGCAATAGATTTTTATTTTAATTTTAACCATGAACTGAATTGATAGAGGGATTATTTTTCCAGAGACTTCAAACAAAGACTTTTTAATACCTTAGTATAATGACCTGAACTTCACTGGGTCCTAAGCTTCGTTCTTCATATCTTAAAAAGTACTAAGAAAAATATAACTTGTTTATAATCATCCCTAAAAATGATAGTTGATGCCTTCCAATAATTCCTATGAACTCATACAAAAAATGAGGTAGATAATTTTCTTATCTTTGAAGAATCAAAGTAACTTCACTGACATAAATGTGATTATTAGAAATTTTGATATCTAAGAATCCTTAAAATAAACTGTGGCTCAGATAGAATACATCAGCAATAAGATCACAAATACGTTCTAAAAATAATTTATTTTTAGAAGTAACTAAATCAATAGGTAGACTTTTCAAAAAATATATTTTTTCCAAAGAAAGTAATGATATGTCCTTACACTTTTTTGTCAACACAAATTATAAGCTACTATTTGTCAATAAAAGTATACAGAAATTTCATAGAAAGAATTCTTTCTAATTGGGTCATGAAAACCACAGGATATCTTTGCTTAAAATGCAAGATGTTCTGTTTTGCATGGTCCTCATATACAGCATGGTAACCACACTCAGTCTAGCAATTACTTTAAACATTAAAGAACAGATAAATCTGAAAGACTGTACTTCATTTATCATCTAGAAAGAGTTCTCTGTTTGCAATTTCTGTGCTTACAGGTAAAGACTCTTAGTGAACCTTGAAGTAAGAGATGAAAAAACCCCACAACAAACCACAGAAAGAAAAAGGAAAAAAAATCCACAACTATAGGATAAGATGAGAAACTGCATGTCTAGAATGTGTCAGTGAGGACTTTGCTTTAAGTATTTCTAATAAGAGGAAAAAGAAAAACAAAATCAGAAAGAGAAAATTTTAACATCAAATAATGACAGTATGGAAGCTATTATTATTTTGTGCGCAAACAGATTGAACCAAGTCAGACTGCATAGCTCTATTTCACATCTGGTTTGATTTTAGGCAGGTCATTTTAGGAACTGTTAAAATAGGGTAATATGAAAAGGGTTTTCTTAAACATCTCAGACATGCAGAAGTGCTTTTCAACCATTGCATTGATGATTAGAACGCTAACATTGGCCAGTTACAGCACAGCTAGCCTTGGTTCAATCCTGCAATCTTGTACTCATATAATTGATATTGCTTGCAAGCGTATTTTCAGAATCAGGTCCTATTTATTTTTTTGGTAAATTATTTGGGATTTTAAGACCAAAAGGAGCTTTATTATCAAATGATCTTCAGCTGAAAACTCAACCTCATTTTTAGCTGTCACTGTATTTAGTCCACAGTAGCATTTTTTGATATTTATTTAAGCCCATGTTGTCTTCACTTTTCTTCCCCATCCCTGTACCCTTATTGGTGCCTCCTCATTGCTTGCTTTGGTAGTAGTAGACAGCACTGATTGCCTTAAGCATAAAGTCCAGGACCTGCTATGGCCTGTTCACCTGGATTATCCTCTACCACATGCCTCCTGTAATGCTTTAACAGCTCACTGCTGTCATGCCCTGCTGGAAACCCATGACATAGTGTATAGACACATTTGCATCTCCAGCTTCAGCAGCACAGGAACTTGCTTTGCCTGCTTCAAGCTCCTTTAACATTAATTTTTTAGTAAATATTTGTGCCTTTTTCCTGCAGAGTCTTTTAGCTTTGCCACCTTGACACTCAGGACTAGCTCTTATCTAATTGATTCATACTGTGGGCAGAAGGTATTTCTCTATTCCTGAAAGACTGTGTAGACTTATTTCTTCTAAGCAGTATTCACCTTCTAAATTTCTAACTTATGAGCCATTTAAACCATTCTTAAGTGATCAGTGCTGATTATACTTTATCCTTTCTGTATAGAACCATTTTGTTTTAAATTTTATCTTTCAATAATTTGAATTCAGAAATAGAAATTATGATGCTCCATATTAATGAATGTATTTTAACTATGATTGTTACTTTTTTCACCTAGGTGGATATATCTGAATACCAACTTGTATCAGACAGCAAGTGTTTTACAGAGATACTCAAGTACAAAACAAATAGTATAAAATGCATACCAAATAATTGCATTTTTTAATATCCTACAATATGGCTTCTACTACTTCTACTAACAGTAGAAGTAAGACAGTTGGTCAATCTTTTAATGTATCCATTTTTCATTGTGAATTCATTGTCACTTATTGAATTGCCTATTTGTTGGATGCTGTCAAATAAATTACTTGACTAATAAGCCTTCATATCTCCAGAACTGAGGTTACAACAATAGTCAACACCAGAGACAAAAAGATATATCACCTTTGCTATTCTTTCTGAATTCCTTTTCATTATTTCTTATAAAATCATAGAATATAATCATAGAATGGTTTATCGGTTGGAAGAGGCCTTTCAAGATTATCTAGTTCCAACCCCCCCACCATGGCAGGGACACCTCCCATTAGGTCAGGCCGCCCAGGACCTCATCCAACCTGGTCTTGAATACCTCCAGGTTTGGAGCATCCACAACTTCCCTGGGCAGCCTGTTCCAGGCTCCAGAGCTGGACACAATACTCCAGGTGGGATTTCACAAGAGCAGAGTAGAGGGGCAGAATCACCTCTCTCGACCTACTGGCCGCACTTCTGATGCAGCCCAGGATATGGTTTGCTTTCATTTTGTCTTAAAAGTAATGTGCTCAAAACCTAACAAATACAACAGGTTGAGACCATGTTGCATTACTTTTCTCATTCCTGTAAATTCAGTTTACGTTATCATAAAACGTGGTCAAATAAGGCTTTTCTCAGTTAAAATGAAAATGCAATAGGGAAAATATGCTGTCATGTGCATTCAAAATAGTTACAAATTATGTAAGACTGTTATACTTTTTGTCCTTAGTGTTTGTGATCCAGTAAACTATACTTTCATTTATGTTAATGAAAAGTTGACATTTAAGACTATAGACAACTTCAGATATACATGGTTATGTGAAAATTTGTATTTCTTTTATCTCCAAAATCCTTGAATTTTGATGCAGAATTCATGCTCATTTTTGTGTTCTTTGGATGAGTGCCTGAAAGATTTTTATTTTAACCCCACAACCACATTTATGAGATGTATGACTCTTTTTTTTTTTCCCCCTCCATATGATACAATGTCTGCAGTTTCCTATTTATTTTTTTCTCTTTATTTAGTTACAATAATTTTTACTTACACTAAAAAAAGAAATAAATCAGACCTAGTAACAGCTTCATAGGGAAAGTGGGACTTTGTTCCATATATAGAATTGTATATTTAGATGTAGATACATGCTCATAGAGATACATACATAGACACACACACGTGTATATGTAGGTAAAAATAGAGTACAATCTTTAGTTCTGCCTGAGATGGTGTATCATCTCAACAAATCCACCCACAGAATAAATGCAGTCAAGAATTATTATTAAAATATTTCTTAAAAAATACTATTTTATAAAGCACAATTTCTTTTCTTATTTTTTTTTTTATTTTCTTTGCTCCTCTCTACTTTTATTTGTCAATTTCTACCAAACATTTCCCCTTTTCTTGATTTTGAGTCTGTCTTCTACAATTTTTACCCCATTCTTAGTTTCCGTCTTGTTACCAACTCTTCACTTCTGCTATTCTCCCTCCCTGCAAAACTGACTGTCCTGTGCCAGCAGTGCCTCTGCTAAACAAAGGCTTAAGAAAGTTGTATTACACTATTCTAACCAAACTTTACAATTATTTCAAGGCTTAGTGTGCAATCTTCATTTAAAGCAATCTGGAATGCCAAGTCTTGAAATACTGAACTGCAGTGTTGTATAAAACCTGGACTTGGTATATACACATCTTTGAATCAGGTAGGGATTTTTTATTCTTGCCTTTAGGCAATTTATCAAATCTAGGAGAGCCAGCTGCTCCTTTTTAGGGTAAAGAAAGCTTTAGGAATATATTCCAGAGTGAGGTATGATGCATTTTCAGAATTCTAGAAATATAATGTAAACAGATAGGAAAATGACATACAATGTACCAGGTTCTGACAAGTAATGGGAAAGATTGCTTCATGTCATCACAAAAAAAATATACTATATCTCTATTATAAGGTAAGTGTAATTACTTATCTGTGGTACATTTTTGGAATGTATTTTAAAATGCCAAGTATTCATATAAAATATTTAAACAAACTAATGTTTTGTTGTCAGAATTCATGTGAAACTTCACATCTTTTAAAAAAAAACAAAAGCAGAATTTCAAATGCTATGCGAGTAACTTGTGTATGGTGATCTAGATAAAATCGAAGATTTAAAGTATTATCACCATAGTTACTTTCCATGTTTCTTTTTAAATTTCTACCTTGGTTTTTTAATATAATTTCTTAAAATTAAATTTACTTGCAATCTTTGCTTTTATTTTTTTTCCCCTACAGCAACCTCATATGTCCTACTCTTATTGGTATGTTATTATTCTTATATTTTCTTGTCTGATGGTATTGCATTTTGAGAACCTAGATTTTAGAGGTCATTTTTTTTTTTTTGTACTAGAACATCTATCATTGTTTAAATACTATTGTGGGCACTTGAACCATGCTGCTTCAAGGAGTTAGACTGCTAAGTCAGTAATACTTATGTTGGCCTGATCATGTCCTCTGAAAGTGAGTGGTGAAAGTGCAATTGATTCTAGCACTGAAAAAGACAAAATATGCTTTTAGAAACTGTTCAATGGAGCTAATCCTACTATAAAGAAGAAGAAAAATGTACTTGATATTCCAGCTGTGGAATATTTTAATGTTTGTGACATTTTAATCAGTGAATTTCAAATTGCAAACTCACACTCAAAATGAGTAAGGTGTTGAAATACTTATCTGTCATTCAACAACTATGTTCTGGTTTTATACATCAGTAACTTGTTCTATTATCCCATCATGCCCTTATTTTTCTAAATCCTTCTGATAAAGTTAAAATTAAGTCCTTTTCCGTTTCCTCAAACAATCTTTAATTTTGTATAGTCCAGGCTAAAACCACAGTAATTGTACTCCAGGCATTTAAATAAAACGTTTCATATGTTTCCTAAAGAACCTATGTTTTAATTTGAATTAATAGCTTCTTTCAGCTACAAATTTTCAAGATTTTTCTAGAATTTTGTTTGCCTGAATTTGATCAAACAGTGGCATCCGGTGGGAAAAGTAGATGTGTATTCCCAAGAGGGGAATATGTATCAGTTATGATAATTTTAGAAAGGGAAGAATACTAATACCCTATGAGAAATACAAACTATTTCTTTAATTTATAATAAGTAACAGTGTAACAAACTTAAGAAACTGCTTCAGTCTTTGCAGCTCCAGTAGGAACGTGTTTTCAGTCAGTCTTTGATTCCCTTAGTTTTTATTGGAATGTTTTCATTTCACCATAGCACAATTTGAATCATTATCAGTTTCTGACAGTTGCTTCTGTTACTGCTATCTCCCCTGAACAAAAGCTACAATATTGAATACAACCTACTCATCTGCTGATGACAAATACAGTTGATTAATGCTCACGAAATCTAATTTATTGAGGATTGAATGTACATGCATACATTAGGCCTCATTAAGTTATATTCAAGACCATTTTACTGCGTAGAAATTATTAACACTTCAAAATAAAAATCAAATCTTCAAGAATTCTACAGCAGAAGCAAGATAATGAAAGCATGAAATATCTGTGAAACATTAATCTTGCTAAGATCAGGTCTTTCAAACTCACCTTTATATATGAGTACTTCCCTCTCCCCACTCTGCTCCATCCCCATTTCCACTTGTTGTTAGCTCTCTGCTAGTAAATTTTAATCTAATCAGACTATGGTGCTTTACATATATTAACTAAAAACCAAAAATACTTTAAAAATGAAATTACGTGACTGATCTTTGTTGTTGGATACTCAGAGTTTTGCTCGTTTGTAGTTGAAATCAGTTCAGCACCAGTGTCCTGTGCAAATGGCATATAATATAACCACCATTACATTTGCATAAACTAATTTTATTAGCTTTGAATTATGTCATAAGTAGTCAAATGCTGTTTGAGGTTAATCTGGTAAATGCTTGTTCACTGTCACTCTGTTTTCCTTGATGGAAGTTTGCATAACAGTAAAGTAAAAGAAATGATTGACAACATACTTATAGATGGTAAATGCATTTTTAGCCATAGAGAAGCCCAATTTACTGCCAAGAGGAGACAAACACTAATGGGAGGTGTGGATTGAGGGGTATATATTTGTACATAATTTCAGTCTTCATCAATTGATGCAGATGTCAGTGGTACCTAGTTTTTATTTCCAAGCACAGTTCCACTTGGAAAACAGGGGAGTGGATTGTTTTTTCTAGACATTTTAGTGGAGCTGTGTAGAAGATCTCATCACAGAATTCACACACCGTGTCCTGTGTTCGGTTAGGATAGGGTTAATTTTCACCAGGAGCTGGAAGGAGGCCACAGCTAGGATAGACAACTAAACTAGCTAATGGGATGTTCAACACCATACCAACATCATGCTTGCTATATGAGGGCAGAGGGCCTTTAGACCGGCAGGTTGGTATGGTGGTTTGATGTGTTGTATATATCATTTGCTATATATGTTGTTTTATTACTATCATTGTTATTACTCTTGTTTCTTCTCCTGTTGTATTGTTCTATTAAATTACCATTATATCAACTCATGGGGTTTTCCTTTTTTGTCCCTATACTCCCTGCCATCCCACTGAGGAGAGGGTGGACTAAGCAAGCAGCCACATGGTGCTCAGATCTCAGCTGGGCCTAAGCCATGGCACACACACATGAGTTACTGAAAGGAAAGTCATGCGAGGATTTAGTTTTAAATGCAGAAAATAAAGTAATTCAATGAGGGTTTTTTTCTATTAACAATATTGACAGATAATTATGTATTTATTTTAGAATACTGAATCTGTACTCAAACATGAATTATTTTATATAATTTGCAGAAAATATTGTGTACTATTTCTTCTTTTCTCAATCACTTTCACTATTTACTGGTTTTATTATAATTAATAATTTTAGAAATTATTTATAATTCTATAAATTATTATACCATTTCCCCTCTGTATACTAGTCTGTAATCTACACTGTATAGATTCTGTACTTATATGTAGACAGCTGTATACTTATATGTAGACTGACAAGACACCCTGTTATACCTTCTTATCTTCAATGAATAAAACATATATATATAAAATAATCTCTTATATTTAGATGTATAATAAACATCTATTTATTCCTTGCCACTTTATGTTATCTTTTCTCAGACAATACCCTAGATAGCATATTTTCTAGAAATTCCCGAGGAAAGCTTACTAGAAAGCTAAAGAAGAAAAGAGCTGAAGAGTCAAAGAAAATATGATTACTAGTTCTTGTTCCTGCCTCAGGACAGGAAATATTTGATTTACAGGCATCAGAGAAACTCTGTTTATGGTGCAGATTTTTAGGAGCTTGTTAATACTCTGATGAAATGAAAATCCACAGATTCCTCAATTATTTTTTCCCCAGAAAAAAATAATAATCCTAATTAAAATAAAGAATTGCAAGGTTCTGATTTCTAGATCACACAGTGGTTGGTAAGTGAGAAGGATTACATGTTAAGGCAGGTAAGATACCTTAAAACTACAGAAAAGTAATGCAGACACTAGAAAAGGAAGGGACCTGCCTAGGGTCACCAATCAAAAAAAAGAAAAACAAAATGGAGGTCTCCTGTCCTCATCAGGTTTTTTATTCACTATTTGGTTAAAGAGTTAAAGAGAATGTAGATATTATTTACTCTTTCAGATGTGAAGGTTTATATTTTTCTGTATCCCTTTTTATACGTGTTTTCCAAAGATTGCGAGGGACTTCAATCACAGAAAAGAAAAAAAAAAGAAAACAAATAAACAAACAAACCAAATCAAACTCAAAACATAATAACTGAACAAACTCAGAAGCAGCTCATAGTCATCCAGTGTTGTCATTGCTAGCAAAAGGCCAAAAGTTTTGCAATGAGTTTGCAAGGCCTCAGTATTGAGGCTTGTCAGACTTCTTTTGTCTGGAACAGTTTTGACTGGGCTGGAGATTTTAGTTTTGTTTCCTTTTGTTAAAAATTAGTTTAGGGGCAACTGCTTTTTTTGCTGAAGACCAAGTGTTTGTGTCTAGTTTATTTTATTTTTGTTTGTCTTTGTATAACACAATGGTAGGGTTTTTTCCGTGCGTGGTACCAGGTGTTTCTTGGTGTTTTTAGTGGATAGGTGGATGATAGTTGCAGGTGCTTTAAAAAATAAAATAAAAAATTAAACTAAACACATTTTAATATGCTTAATATCAGTTAAAATTACTCTTTAAAATGGATAATATTAAGAAAACAAGTATTTTTAGGAACTAGTAAGATATTACAATGTCCCATGTGCAATCAAAGCCAAACATTAAGGAAAAATAATGTAATCTGAAAATAACTGATAAATTAGAGGAAAAAAAAATCTGTCAAGAGAGAAATTATTTTCAGATTCTTTTTTAACGAGCTATCACACTTCATGTACACTGATGTAACCCATATAGGATTTTGGAGAAGAAATAAAAGCACTATGAGTTTATATTAAGAAAGAATGGGACATTTGAAATTCAGTCTCCCCATTGCAACACTTTTTTTCTTGACAGACAGGAGTGGCAGGTCCTGCTTTCCTAGGTGCTACTCTGTCTCTTAGGGCCAACACTGATAATTAATATGACTTTTACAATGGAAACATTGCAGTCTGTATTTCCTCTTTGAAAGTTTGCTGCAATTTTGTATTTTGGGGGGAAGTTTCCTCTAATTAAATGTCCACAGTTTTTGCATGATTTATTTCTCATATTCATCATAACTTAATTGCTTTTCAGCAAGAGATAGTTGGCAGAACTGTCAATTTCTTCATATCCTTCTGTTAGCCTGACTCACTGATTCATCATCTGCCTTCTTCTCATAGATTCAACACCGTTTTTGATGGGCTGGCCAGCAGGAAAACCTATCTCATTGACAGCATATTTTTCATTCTTCATGTCCACTTCTTCCAGCTTTGTAAACCGAACAGGGTTTATAGATGTGTAGCTGACTGTCCACAATCAGCAAAAGCAGCTGATAGAGATAAGACATGAATTTACAATGTGTTCTTCCTCAGCATACTCAGCATTTTCTCTTCAAAACAGTAGTCAGTAGTAAATTGTGCAGCAAGTGCTGAGACAACCACTATATCTTTCCATAAGGCAACGTGTTCACTTCTTTTAGAGAGGAGTTTCAAAAAGCTTCACAAACAAGGAATAATTCTCATATTCTGTAGGGGAGGAGAAACAGTGTTAACCTGTTTGCAGGAGTACAGATATATAGAAAGAAGGGTTTTAGGGATTACAAAATTCTAGATCTAACAGTCAAAAATTTTGGTCTCTTTCCTTTCCTTTCCTTTCCTTTCCTTTCCTTTCCTTTCCTTTCCTTTCCTTTCCTTTCCTTTCCTTTCCTTTCCTTTCCTTTCCTTTCCTTACTTTTTTTTTTATTTCCTTTTTTTACC
>VYZX01012574.1:38938-82555 GCA_013401335.1 Brachypteracias leptosomus
GAGCTGAACGCAGCGTTCTGAGTTAAGGCTGCAAACTGCCACCCTTCTTCCTCATTCTCAGTCTCATAAATTACTCCATCGGTCCCTAACATACCCCCAGTCCCCTCACACAGTGAAGGATGGGGCTCAGTTTAGCCTGTGGTGCATTCAGGGTAGTAGAAATATATTTATAAAGCACTGAGCCTGGCCAGAGCCTGGGAAGGTGACCAGAAAGGTGAACCTCTAGATACATCACAGGAAACACAAGCAGGACATGGAAGAGATGAAAGCCTGAATCAGTACTCCAGAGAGCCAGCATTTTGACTGTGTTTGCACCCGAGAGTGTTAAAGCTTGCAAACAATAATAATCTAACTTTTTTTCTTGCCTATTTGATTAATTGCCTGCAACAGCAAGTCAAAATTAATGGCCCTACTCAGAATTATCACTTAACAAGAAATTCTCTCATGGATGAAGAATGACTGCAGAATCTCAAAGACGAACTTTAAGACAAGCATCAAAGCTCTGATCCTGCCTGAAGTTTTTCAATTCATCTTTACACCTCTACCCTGCAATATCAGGCTAGAAATATCATCGAATTCCTGCAGTCTTCAGAAAATTTGAGTAACTCAGCAAGGATTTAAATTTGAAGCTAACAGTTTTCACAAAATCACAGAATTGTTATGGTTGGAAAGGACCATAGAAAGATCATCGAGTCCAACCATCATCTATCTCTACCAGGCCACTTCCACACCATATCCTTGAGCACCCCATCTAGATGCCTTTTAAATACACCCAGGGATGGTGATTCAACCACTTTCCTGGGCAGCCTGTTCCAGTCCTTGATAACCCTTCTGGCGTAGAAGTTTTTCCTAATGTCCAACCTAAACCTCCCCTGGCATGACTTAACCCCATTTCCTCTTGTCATGTTTTGTTAAACGTGAAATCCAAAGACAGAACTCACAAAAAAATAATCTCACAGGAAGGTAAAAAAAGGCCCTTCACTTTGTAAGCATAAAATTTAATCACAAAAGGTGCTACCAGTTTTAAATGCTTCTGCAGGTCAAAAGCTGGCACCATTCACCTATGCAATGCAACTGCAGCACAAATTGGAATAACCCCAGAAAAGCAGACCTACAATTCATTCCTGATGGCCAAAGAATGAGTTAAAGAGATTGGGAGTTTCATCTCCACTCTGAAATTATTTAGCAGCTGTTTAAATTTTTACTCCAATGCAAGCATTACAACTGTTTCCCAACTATTGTTAAAAATGCTGCAAAACTTCACATTCAGAGTGTTCTTGTTTTACTAAACCCCAGTGTGCTATTGTTGTATGAGAACTATACTCAATAAAGGATATGCTTGAACATTTCTAAGGCACAAGGCTTTGAAACCATACCATGCTTATATCATTTCACCTTAAAAGCCCTTATCTGGGAAATTCTTGTATATAATAAGCCTTATTTTCCACCCAGTCATGAATACAGAAGACAGCATATATCTCAATTCCTAAAACAAGCTTTACAAGAGCATTTCATTGCTGATATTGCTTGCTTCTGATGAAACTATCTCTCACAACTCCAGTTACCTCAGTGAAACAACACCCTTCAAAACATGTATTCTCTAAAATTATTTTTATTAGGAGCTCATCAGGCTGAAAAGCATATATAATTTGGCTACCACAACAGTCCCCCAAACTTTGCTTCTCCTGCATCTCTTCTTCTGAATTTTTTACATGTTTTCTACAAGTATTATGTGATGGTTAACTAACCTCTCCAGTATTCAGCTATATTATACCATTACATGTTTTTGGATGGAGACTCTTGTGGATCTTAATTCAAAGCTACCCATGCACAGCAGTTCAACAGCCTTGCCCGTCAGATATGTTTTGAGGAGTGCCACAAGTAGCACTTCAAGTTGTCCTGGGCTTACTTTCTGCTGGAATTTGAATTTGTCTCCTATCTGGAAAGCAGTATGAGTATTTCAGAGGTTTTTTTCCTTCTATTTCAAGTGAAAAATCTTCTTGTTCTCAGTAATGAAACTGTCAGCAGAGAGTAAGTCTCACAGTCAGAGCTGTGGCAGCGCTCACATTTTTATTAAGACACTTGTGAATATATAAGATGGATAAAGGAGAGTGTTGTTTTCTGTTTGTTTGCTTAGAAAGCTCATCCTTTTGGAATTCTGTGATTAGGCAAAAAAGTCTCAGCTTTCATAAGATAAAAAAGAAAAAATAAGAAAAAGAACAGAGGGGGAGCAAAGAGTTTCCAGTCCTCCCAGTTGTGATGAAAAGCTTAAAATGCAGCAACTAGAATGCAAGTAAAAGGTGAAAATTAAGAGGCAAAAGTCCACCCTATCCAGCAATACTGTGAAACAAGGGTCTGGGTCTGTGATGTTTTTTCTCATAATCCTCTCATACACAAGGCTGTCAATACTACACATTGCATCACAAGCCCACAAAGTAATAATTTTCCAGTTTATATAAAGAAGAAAACATTCTAGGAGAATGACAAGGTTGAAAAGCACAACATTTCTAGAAATATCTCCCTGTAATTACAAAATAATGGGAATTAGGTGATTTGGGAACATGATTGCGTGCTGAACAGCCCATACATCCCTGCTGGGAAGGTGGGTAGGAACACAGAGGCACACCGTGATCATTGTGGTTGCTGGAAAACTGTAGAGGTAGTTCATAACTACCTCTAACTGCTGGAAAGGGCAGTCTTGACACTCCTCTTGCAGGGCAAACCTGTAAAGACTTCCAGCTTCCCAATCAGTTGACTCCAAATCTGATGTGCAACTACATGAAAACATCCTACCCATGTTGAAATAGTCACGTCGGTAAAAACAAACCCTTCAGAAATTCAATACATCCCTTACAGTGGTGTTTCTCAAGCTTCCCTACTAATCAGAGAGCCAATGAAAGTTTTGGGGGAGAAAAATCCACAGGCAATGTTGTACCCATGGCTCAGATGGCTTTGCATGCAGCTGGCACACCACTGCTTGCTGCTAATTGTGAGGCATCACTGTGCATGCCTTTAGGATTGCTTTGATTTTCACTTCCAACTCCCGCTGCTACCCAGATCACCTTCCCATGTTTTATGGACCACCTGTGGGCTGTAGTCCATTGATTGAATAACACCAGTTGGCTCAGATGGTCACTTGAAAACTTAGATCCACAACTGACACCAAAATAATCCATCCATTAAAGAAGATGAAATAAGGATGCGGTACCAGATTTCATACTCCTGGAGGATCAAATATTGATTAACAGTAAACTTATTGGTGAGAATGGTCGGAATACTTCCTCTTGAGAAACAGCCTCTATTACAACTTATTGATAGAGATTAATTCACAGGAACAAAAGGACAAACTAGGGAAGAAATCAAAGCACCCACATGTCATTTCCCATGCAACACAGCAGCTGCGGGAGGGAGCCTAACACTGAAATCTGCAGCTTCTTACAAGCCCTGTAAACACAACAGACTGATGATCTACCTGGAAAATTCTGCTCCTGGCCTTCTATAGGGCTTATAAATCAAAAAGAGCCATTAGAGCCAAATATTGCCATCAGCTTCTTGAAGGCAAAAGCTTCTCTCCCTCTCTAGCAGCTGTGAGGTTAACAGCTTGCCACGGGCAGGGCTGCCTCTCAGCCCAAGCCTGTTCCACGAAGCCTGGGTCAATGGTGTCCTGCTGTAACACAGACCATGGCACCACAGTAATATTTTATGAGGCTTTTATTATGAGCCAGCAAAGACAGGTCCCTCTGGCACGAAGAGGTGAGGTAAGAACAGCTGTAGTGGTTCGGAGCAGGGTTCAACCAGCCCAGTGCTGCCTCTTATTCAGTGGCCGTTGGCACATGAAAACAAGACAAGCATATATAATATTTTTCCCAATGCTCAACCCACCTGGTTCATGGGTTATCCTGAAGTGGAACAAAATAAAATTTCAGTTTATATGAAAAAGAAAACTTTAAATCCCAAGGCCACCATCATTACCTGGAATTTGGATGTATGACTCCCTCAGGAAAAACAACAATTCAAATGAATGGGCTGTTTATACAACTCTCCCATTCAGAGGGATCCCAAAAGCTGTTCAAGGGCAGTTCATGATAAAGTCATGCAACTGTGGTGAAATATGACAGTTGTTTAATAACCCTGCAGACACACATTTGTTTCTCCACCTCATGCATTAATTCAGATCTATGCCAGATTATACCAGTGAGATCTGATGTGCTAAACTTTAGATTGCCCTTTGGCCAAGCTCTTAGACTGATCTCCACCTTCAGACAGACATGGGGAAACTTGGTGTAAGAAAAGTGTCTGCTCATGAAAGCCTAATCAATTCCAAAGGCAGCATCAGATGTGAGACTTTATCTGAGCCTTCCCTGCACAGCAAATGGTAACTTATTTACAGAGCTGCAGAAGGTGGTTCCCATAATGACCCTGCTGAATATATTTTGCTCTCGCACTTTGTTAGGCAGGTAATGGGCTGGGTTCAAAATGAGTATGCAAGTAGCAACACAGGCACAATCAGCCCTGAATGGTGAGCAGGCAAACCTGATGTTAACTACCTTCTAGGGGAGATATTTTAAGATGTATTGAATACTCTCATTTCTGCCAAAGTCACTCTGATGAACTGAGCTGAGGGGGGAAGAAAAAAATAAATATCAGATTATGAATGGGCAGAGGGCACATAACACAGATGTTAGCAATTTACAACATTTCAACCTTCACTGAAAGAAATACAAGCACAGAAAAGAGCACTCCACCTTCAAATCTCACCCATGTCATCACAGTATGCTGCCTCCAGTGCCTAAAGAAATAAGGACAGGAGAGCACTTAATTTAAGCTACCCAGCAGCTTAGTGAAGGAACCAAAGTGAGATAAAAAGCAGCTAAGCCTGTCATAAATCTCAAAACTGCAATACTTAGAGAAAAACAATGTCATTCTCCCTTTTAAACTTCCTTACTGGGATGAGAAAGATCAGGAGCTAAGAGTTAGCACTGTGATACATAACATGCTTCCTGGTGTGTGCCTCCCAGGACCTCCTCAAACACTTGAGTGTAGGTGCACTTTAAAGAAAACATTAATTTCCAACTAAGAAACAACATGAAAATCTGAAGCAGGAAGGAGAAAGCACTGCCTAGCTTGTCACATTTGCTAGGTTGAAATCAACTGACTCCAGGATAGCTTTTATCTTCTCCAGAGGCAACAAGATTTTATTTCTGCTCAAATTTGTGTTGCCCAGAATGTAACTTGGTGGGACTAATGACTGTGGGTATTAAATCCAAGTTTTGGGGGAAGCCAGTGACTGAAACCAAGTTACAGTAAGGGTCCTCCATCTCTGCTTGTAGGTGTGGAAAGAGACTGAATTCTACCATGACAAGGACACAATACAGCCATAAATGCACCATATGGAAATTCAGCAGCCTCTGATTCTAATGGGATGCTACAGGTCCTTTTCACATAACAATTATACACTGCATCAGTGCCTGCTAGCAACACCTTGGGACTGGATAGGTTTGCAGTGATTTTTTATAACAATGAAAATTAAAAAACCCATTTAGTTTCTGCTGCAAAATGAATGCAACTGTCAGTTCAGAAAACTGTAGACACTCCCCCTTTTCACTTCAGCCCAGTCCTAAGCCTTAGAGAGATTACACACAGATGTAAAAATTAAAAAAAAAAAAAAAAGGAAAAAATAAGAATAATCAAAAAATGCAAGACTTCCAAGTCTAAAAGCTCTTTTTACATTTCACCATTCCTACACACTGTTCATGTCAACAGTGAAAGACAGTGCTTTGCTTATGTGATGGAAAAAGCTCTGCCCAACACATCAAGACAGAACTGTTAAATCTCTTGTCATGAAGAAATGCAGTGAAATGGCTTTGCTGTCATCTCAGTCACCCTGTGTCGAGGGCTGGGAGCTGCTAAAAGCTCCACCTCATCTGGAGGGTGTATTAAGAGCAGCTCTCAAGCACTTTGGTTCATTGCAGGACCTGGCCCCTGGGATTTGCCCTCTTTCAGCATGTGCCCTTAAAAATTCTTTTGCTATTAGAGGGAGTCAGACCATGGGGAGAGAAAGAAAGGATGACAAGGAGGACTGCTGGGCTCCTTTAAGAGCTCCAGTTTAGATCTTTCTTTTCACCTACCATGCAGCCACATTTGGCCCATGGACAGCAAACCTACTCATTGTGTTGTCTCACTTCTCTTTCTCAAAAGGCAATTTCAAATGTCTTTCAACAAATCTGTAAAAATGAAGTAGATTTTTACTTAAAGTACAAGAAACTTGCCTGCTTTAGGAGAGACAATGGGAGCCTTTTCCACTGATTTAAGCAGGTTTCAGAGCCCAAGAGGACACAGCTGCCAGCCTGACCCAGGGCCTGGAGGGCAGGACGTGTCCTCTTAGCACATCACTTGTCTCTGAGCATCTCCTCCTACTCCATATCTGTCTTTCCTGTTAACACACCATGGTCTTCATGACAAAAGGCAACCAGTCATCTCTGGTTAACAACCTTCCAGGCTTCTGTTTTCTCTTCCAGGCTTCTGTTTTCTCTTCCAGGCTGAACACTGACTCTGCCTAGTCTAAAGCCCATTATACCTTCAGAAAGAGAAGCCTCCATTTCTCCTTTCCTAACAGCAGCTCCATTTCCCTCTTTGAAACATCCATCCTTGACAAGAACCTCAAAACCATTATCCTCTGGCACAGTGTCAGAGCTGCTATTAGGGAGGAGTGGACAGGGGAAATACAAGAGGCACTTGTCAAAATTACCCTCCTATAACATATTATCTGAGAAAGTAACAGCTTCCCTTCCTATTCCTCTAGTCCCAATGAAAAAAAAAAAAAAATAAAAAAAAGAAAGAAAAGTTAGGTCTCCAAAGAGGTAATTTCCCTATGCAGTACGAATTAAAAGGAATGGCTGCTGTGTGGGTGATCAAGCAGGAGTCCTACTGGAAAATATGCTTTTTTGTTATTTATTGAGGGGCTGACCATGTGCTTCATCCACCTGGGTTCCTGAGCATTTGTCAGTCACCTCTGAGCTTCTGGCAGTTTCCAGCAGAGTAGTCCAGGGGAGAGATGATGCAATAACGTGGCAGGGTCCATACTACTTCATCACTTTCTTGAATCATCTGCTCATTTAGGAAGGTTATTTGCCTCTAATCTCCCCCATTACACCGAATGCATGCTCTTCTCTCTGCTTAGTTACTTTCCAAACACAGGAACAAATACTGTTAACAACGTCATTAGCCTCAGATAGATGACTGCTCAATGTAAACCACATTTATATTAAGGATGCTGTTTATTATCCTTCTGCTAACAGCTAGTAAAACTATTCACAGATTTTCCAATAAAAAACATAAGGTTTACACTGTAAAATATTTTGCAGGAAAATACTTTTAAAAAAAATAAATTAAAATGTCCATTAAGACAATTTATGTAATATCTTGTTTTACACAGGTCTGTAGCAATCCAGAAAACATCAGCTTAATGATGGTGACATTAAAAACATGAAGCTTCTCGGTTCTCTTCAGGACAATATAACATTAGTATTTAGACCAAAGAAAATTTAAAAGATTACTGGAGAACTCTTGAATTCTTGTGGTTTGTTTTTTTTTTTTCCTTTTCTCCTGTTCTGATTTACCCCTAAAAAATTATAACATCTTTTCTTGCTTTGCTCAGCAGCACCTCTCAAAATGCTGGCTTTCTCTACTGGAAAGGGACAGTTTGATCTTTAAACAGTTTGAATTAGTGTCAATCTGTTTCCAGAGTCTGCCAGACTGTACCTTGGCAAAGTCTGAGGTTGTGTACCCACCAGACACCATTCCCAACAGGCAGCTTGAGTACAATGATCTCTTTTAAAGAAAAGAGAATTTACCAAACGGATAATATATGAGCTACATCACTCAATCCAGGACCAGAAAATGGTCCCTGTCTTCTTCTATTTACTCATCCTGATGTAGTCCAAGCATCTGATCCAACCTGTAGCTGGGCAGCCCTGCTCTTCCTCTTCCCAACAATCAACCAGGCACAATTTTCTTACCCTCCTGAGACACTCTTTGCATGCATATGTGATGCTGCATCTCACGTAGTGGCACTTCAGTGATGGAGAATTGATTCCCATCTTTAGTTTTTAGAATCAGCTCTGTCTTTGGTGCACTTGGAGGTGAAGCTGTTATTGCTGTTATTATTATCACTGCTACATAAATTAATAATAATAGAGGCAAGAAGCAGCAAAATTAAACCTGTAAATTACAAGTCTAAGCTAAAGTTGGCAGCTAATTCCTGTTTCTGCTCAGCCTCCAGCACTTTATCTTAAAGGCAATCCTACATATAGATATTATTTTAAGCTGTATCACAGCAAGGATAAATATTTCCCCAGTACCTTGACTAGATTAACCTTAGCCAACAGACTGAAACCGCTCTTTTCCCTGCCAACACTAATCACAGATTTCAGTTCTTCTTCTGCATAAATCTCATGGAGACCTGCATGCTTTACATTGAATTAGTGGGATTAACAATGCAGCAAAATCTGTTTATGCCTGGCAATGCTGGAGGACTCTGGGAACCTTCCTTGTATTTAGGTTCATCAAAGTGCCTTTAAGTAGCTAGTGCTGTACACTTGGTATCTCTCTGGTCATAATTTGCCAGACAGATCCAGCAAGATGACACCAGAGAGGTGTTAGTTATTCCATGCAACACTGACCTCATGAATATTGTGCTTCATTATCTAACATTATCTCCCTGTTATGAAGTTTGATGGCATTTTCATTTGGATCACTAAAGTAATATCCTGTGGAAGAAGATAAATAGGTAGGGTTGATTCTCTCCACCATTTTATAATGCACATATTTTCTGCTATACATTGCCTTCTGCATCATACCTCCACATCCTCTGCATTCATCAGAATGGATGTGACAACCTAAAGAAAGCTCCTACAAAAGCACACAGCCAGCCAGGCCTTAGGCTGCAGAGAGTGCCAGAGCCTTCCACTGGTAAGGGATGAGAACGGCTGTGTGAGGTGTGACAAGGTGGTCAATCTGCTCAGCCTGCTGGCAGAGCTACAAGAGGAAGTAGAAAGGTTAAGGAGCATCATGGAGTCTGAGAACCATGGGTGGAAACATGTTCAGCCCTCCCTAAGACAGAAACAAAACAGGAACCATAAAAAAATTCCAAAGATCAAGAGAATCATGTGAATGGAGTTCCTCAGACATTTGGAGCAGCAGATTATGCTGCTAGCTCTCTTCTTCCTCAGGCCAACACCAAACTCAGCAACATCCCCTCAGCACCTTCATCTTTTAGTCTTTATCTGTTTGCTCTTCTCCATCTCAAATCAGCCAAAGGGGAACATGCTACTGAGAGAGAGCTCAGCAAGCTGACCCCAACAAGAAGCTCCTCCAACTGGCCCCAATTGGAACTCTCTTCTGCAGGTACTCTTTCCAAACTGATCAGCTCCTTGTTGTTTCTTCTTTCTTCTGTTGCTCCTCCCCAACTGCTCCTGCTTCTTCTCAGACTGATCTGGTTCCTGGTTGATATCTCTCTAGCCTCGCCCACCACCCCAACAACAATCACCTGGGGGCAGTCAGGGCCTCACACAGCTGGGCCAGGTTCTGCCTCTGGGGCCTTGGGGAACAAAACATACTGTTGAGTTGTGACTCATCCACAGGTCAACTCCAACTCAGGGCCCACAACCCAGGCCCCAGCGCTTCACAGACGAACTCCCTCCTTGACCATCTTGTCTTCCCAGGTGCCTTTGTAAAACAGATATGAGGCTCTGGATGTGGGAGGCCAGTCAATGGCTGATGTGGATGATGGTCCATCTATATGAGAGGTGTTGCTGAGGTCAGAAAGAACCAGGACCCCCAGCTTAAGAAAACCACTTCCTATTTAATCAAATAAGACAAGCTTTTGCAACATCTCTGCAGATGTATGTGCAATGTCTTCCAAATATGTGCCTGCCCATTAAATTTCAGCCACATATATTAAGCCAACCACACCACAAAATCCTCAGCAGTAGGCTCTGAAGATCATGATATTCTGTAAACTACAGCGTGAAAAATGTAACATTCTGTTAGTGCTCCAAGGAGGTGGTGGCCTAGAATTCTGACTCAGAAGCATAAATTTTTCTTTCAAAAAAAAGAAAAGAAAGGCCTGTAACTGTTGTTATGGTAGGACATTTAATTAAGTCATTTCACATTCAGCAGGTCCAAGATCACAGCAGGCCACAAATAAAAAATTCATAACTTTTAATTTTGAAATAGAAAGAAAACGGGGACTGCTCAGAGAGCTGGAAATTTCAGGACTTACAAAAAACACATTTCAAAATGAGCATGATCATGTGTTGCAGAACCTAAGGGGAGGAACATGGAAACTGTTTCTTGCAACAGGAGATTCTATGCAACAGAGGTTGCTGTAACTATGTAAACTGAATTGTATTATTCTGGACCTTCTACAAGATCTATATTATTTTCCTTTCCCCATGGAGGATCATCTTAGAGAAACTATGTTTTTGCATCTTCTATCAGCAAGGTATCACATAAAGATGACCAGTTTTAAGCAGCTGCAATGGATTGCCCAGAGTAAGGCAAAGACAGACTAGTAGTTGTCATCCTCTGCTGTACACCTCCATTTAAGAAAAGAACAACAAAGAATGAGGTGTGGAAATATTCCTAAGCTTTGTATTCCATGGCACTAGATTCAGGAGCCTCACGCACCGTTTTAAGAGATGCAAGAATATTAAGAAGGTTAATTTATTTCCACATGGACCTGCAGCCCAAGATTTACCTTAATGAATACTTTTAAGGAAACCAAATCAAAGCTATGGCTTAGTGAAGGGAAAAGATTTAAGTGTAGGGAAAAGTAGAACTATATTTTAAAATACCACATCGATAATTTCAATATAATGCCTCTTAATACTAATTGGATATTTGGCTTTCCCAGAATGTTCCTTTACCATGCTTCTTGTAAGCTGTCCTTTCTCTTTATCTTCCATATGTTTTTTCCCTAAATTGTACACAGGAAAACACATCTCTTAAAAACTAGAAGCCTTAGGAGTCTCTCCAGTGGTACGAATATTCATTTAAATTCAGAAAAAAAGATGGGGGGGAAATAGTAAAAAAAATAATAATAAAAAAAAAGTAGCTGCTAAACAAGCCCTTCTCCTGAGATATGAAATCTAGCACACGGGGCTATTTTATGCCTTTTAATATCCTGATCATAAGTGAAAAAGTACCCAGGAGTTGGATCCATGAAAGAGTTTGCCTTTAAAACACAAAACACAAACAGATAACATTTTTCTTAAATATTAAGATGAAGACATTGAAGATTTTATTTTTCATGAAAGCAGTACGAGGAGCTACACCTTGAAAAGTAACAAAGAGGGGAAGAAAGAAGTAGATGTTTTAGACAATGCAACCCACGGAGAGGAAAATTAACCTATTACAGGATTTCCTTTCAAAACTTCTGCATACTGTGAAGCCTGCATAATAAGCTGCACCAGGACGTATGTTCACTCTTCAATCTTCAGCAAAGATGAGCTCATTTTCTGCCAAACAGGACTGTGGGAATATACAAATTTAACTTCTAATAAGGGACACTGGTATCTCCTCAGCTACATCTGCATCAATACTAAGTCTCATGCACATTTGAGCTCCTCAGGTTTCTGTGGTAGAGCATTAAGGAACACCTGAACTGGTACCCATGCTGAGAAAACACAGCATTAAGACAACTGTTACTTAAAACATCACTAAATCAACACATTATGACTAAAAGAATATGCAGCAATTCTGCAGGCTCCCAGATCTTTTATTACGTGCCAGCCTTGGAGAGTCTCAGATCAGCATTCTCAGTGAGTCCAGTTTCTCCTCTATGTCAGTGTTCATATGAGTCACTGAGGAATGCACAGAGAATTTCTCACCCTCGACTACCACATAGGACAGAAATGGACAAAATTTAAACACATTTTAACCAGTAAAGCATGGTCTCAATAAGTCAAGTCCTATTTAAGCAGAGCATGTCAATACAGTTGTCTAGAGTTACGTCAAATGTACACATGGTAATTCTGGAAGCCTAACTAACCTAACATGAAAAGCCTTGTTTATTTGAAAATACACCCTAGCAGACATATCAGGAGCTTAGTGGAAAGCAGATACTTGGAGAAGGCAATACAATTGCAGGGTACAAACGACAGGCCAAGAGAATTGGGCTTGTTCAGCCTGGAGAAAAGACGACTCCAGGGAGACCTTATTGTGGCCTTCCAGTATCTGAAGGGGACCTACAAGAAAGCTGGGGAGAGACTTTTCACAAAGGTCTTTAGTGATAGGACGAGAGGTAATGGCTTTAAACTGGGAGAGGGGAGATTTAGATTGGAAATTAGAAGGAAATTCTTTACCCTGAGGGTGGTGAGACACTGGAATAGGTTGCCCAGGGCAGTTGTGGATGCTCCATTCCTGGAGATGTTCAAGGCCAGGTTGGATGGGGCTTTGAGCAACCTGCTCTAGTGGGAGGTGTCCCTGTCCGTGGCAGGGAGGTTAGAACTAGATGATCTTTGAGGTCCCTTCCAACCCAAACCATTCTATGATTCTATGGAGTGAGAAGCACTGGTAAAAGAAAGGTTAGAACCCAATTGGGACAATGAGTTACTATGGATCATCCTAGTGTTTATATGGATTGAAATTCTTCTACATTAGTGTGTTAGATCTGGGTTATCTAGAACATGACCAGGTGATGTCACCATTTCCCACAACAGTGGATAAGGCAATAAAAAAAGATCTATGAGAAGAGAAAACATCTTTGAATAAGGAGCAACTGTCACAGTGACTTAAGCTCCAAATTTTAGAAAAGAGAAATTCACAGTTGCTGAAGTTGGTAGGCAAGATATCTAACATGGAGACACAATGCTTGCTTTTGATTCAAACAGCACTCAGGATGAAAACACTGCTGTTGAGGAGCTACTCTGCAACACTGGCCACAAGGCACTGAAATTCAACACACTCAAGTGCAGAGCTACCCATACATGCAAAGAAAAATGACTCCTCTAAAGCAGTGCTTAATTTGAAAAAGAAGAAATACATAAAAAAATTAGGACTTGCTGGATAGAAATAAAGTAACAGAAGGATAAATTATTTTAAGCACAACAGAAGTATTTCAAAATTATCATGTTAGAGATCCAAAATAAATACATTACACTTACTGTGAAAACAAATTTCCTTAAAGAAATAAAAAACAATCTGGTAAGACTAAAAGAAGCTATTTTAAATAGGAAGACTTTCTTCTAAAAGAGAAGTCACAATTAAATGATGAAAATGGAAATCAGGTTCAGCTCTGTAAATACAGAATACCATTATAATGTAAAACTTAAAAAAAATAAATCATTTGATATAAGGCATAAAAACTAGCAATAAATACCTTTTTAAACATGTGTCAGGAAGAAAGCCTGAGAAAAAAGTCTGCAAGACAGGCTTGAAGACAACAAGGCCATAGCTGAGATGTTAAATGAATTCTTTGCATCAGAGCTGAGCAGGATGCAGCTTAGGGTAATTACAACTCTAAGCTCTTTCTTTTGGGGGAATGGGTGAGGAAAAGCATTTTAAGTTGAAGTACTGAATTAACATATAAAATGAACAGCAGCAATTCACTAAGCTCCGTTAATATTCTTTCAGAAGGAAATTCAATATAAAGTTGCTGAAGTTGCGGTGTCTGTCTATCCTGTCAAGGAAATTGAATTCATTTACAGAGACACAGGTGGCAGCAAATGTGGCACCACTTTTGTAAAGGGCTTTAAGACAGGCTTGGGTACTTACATACAAATAAATCCATAAGTGGCTTTATGACTGGATGGTCACACTCAGAGTTGTGGTCAATGGCTCGATGTCCAAGTGGAGGCCGGTAACGAGTGGTGTTCCTCAGGGATCACTACTAGGACTGCTGCTGCTTAGCACCTTTGTCAGTGATTTGGACAGTGGCACTGAATGCACCCTCAGCAAGTTTGTGGATGCCATCAAGCTGTGTGGTGTGGTTGACAGGCTGGAGGTAAGGGATGCCATCTAGAGGGACCTTGACAGGCTTGAGAGCCTGAGTTGGCCCATGCCAACCTCATGAAATTCAACAAGGCCAAGCGCAAGGTTAGATCAGGGCAATTGTACCTGGATCAGGGCAATCCCAAGCACAAACACAGGCTGGGCAATGAGTGGACCAAGACTAGTCCTGAGGTGAACCATCACTTGGGGGTGCTGGCTCAATGTTAGCCAACAAAGTGTGAGTTCAGCTCAGAGAACAAACCATATCCTGGGCTGCATCAATAGAAGCCAGACCAGCAGGTCAAGAGAGGTGATTCTGCCCCTCTACTCAGCTCTCATTAGACCCCACCTGGAGTACTGTGTCCAGCTCTGGGGCCCTCAACATAGGAAGGGCATGGATCTGTTGAAGCAGGTTCCAGAGGACGGCCATGAAAATGATTAGAGAGCTGGAATACCTATGAAGACAGGAGAGAGAGTTGGGGTTGTTCAGCCTGGAGAAGAGAAGGCTCTGGGGCACTTATTGTGGATTTCCAGTATTTGAAAGCTGGGGAGGAATTTTTTATAAGGGCTTGTAGTGATAGGACAAGGGGTAATGGCTACAAACAGGAAAAGGGTAGATTTAGATTAGTTGTAAGGAACAAGCTCTTTATCCTGAGGGTGGTGAGACACTGGAACAGGTTGCCCAGGGAAGCTGTGGAGGCTCCATCACTGGATGTTTTCAAGACCAGGTTGGATGGGGCTTTAAGCAACCTGGCCTAGTGGGAGATGTCCCTGTCCGTGGCAGGGGGGTTGGAATTAAATAATCTTTAAGGACCCCTTCAACCCAAACCATTCTATGAGAAATCAGTGGAAATTATTTTAAAAATCAGAATGAGCAAACAGGCAGATTCTATGATGACTAAAACACATCTTGTTTATTCAGAGGGAGGACAGACCTCACAAATTTATTAGAAGTCTTCAAAGGAAACAGTTTATGTATTGATAATGATGGCATAATTGATACTATACACTGATAGTTTAACCAAGTTTTTGTGGAAAATCAGTGAAAGACATAAAACAAATAAACAAAGCTGATATATGACAAAAGGGAACGTGCCTTTACGAGCTAGCAATATTAGAGAATAGGAAAGAAAGGTTGGGAAGAAAATTATCAGTGGACTCTAGGGGATCTAGGCTGATCTATGCTATTTCTTGACTTCATAAATACCATATAGAAAAAACCATGGAATACAGAGAATTGACACAACTTTATGACGACGTGAAATCTGGCAGCTTGTAAAAACGAAGGCTGACTGAAAAGCTGCACAAAGATCTGATGACGCCAAATGATCAAGCAGTAAAATGGAAAATTAATAGCATCAGCAAATGTAAAGCCCCACAGCACGCACAGAAAATCATCCTCACCACACCCCCCCTCTGAAATAGTTGTAAATCCACTATTGTCATTCAGGAATCTTCAAGCCTTGTAATTGTTGGATGCAAGCACCAGTTCTGGACTCAAACATGGCCAAAAACCCAAAGAGCTTATTAGTAATTACTACAAGATGTAGAGAACAAGCCAACCAGAAAGCATCAAAATGACATTATATATTAATACAGATACGTGACCACAACATGGAAACTATGAAGCTTTTGTCTCTCCATCTGACAAAGATATAGTTGAACTGGAAACACAGAAAACAACTTTGAAATGTGGCAAGATTAAACAGATTGGGATTTTTCAGCCTGAAAAAATGACATCTGGAGCAGAATACAACACAGAGCCATAAAATAATGTATGGCAGACACAGCAGGAGATTGGGGAGGTATTAGTCATATTTACTAGCACAGGAAAGCTAAACAACTAACATCATTTTCAGGCAACTTGTGGACCCAGCAGCTTTTGGTTTACTAGGGGTTTCTGGACATGTTTTTTTCTAGTCAGATTTTTAGGTTTGTCTATTTGGAATGTCAAATATACCACTAAATTTTGCTGATCTCTTTGACTCTCTGAAGAAAAAAAAGACCATAGAAACTACAAAACTAATAAAACATGCAAGCTCTTAGGCAAAGTTGTGTATATTGAGATTCATAATTATTCAGCTTCTCAGAGCATATACTGACAAAAGAGTTGAAAAACATCATCTCCTTTTCCCCCCAGTGAAAAAGATAAAGAAAATTTCTTATTTGGAGCTGGTGACATTTCATAGGAAATTGTGCATTAAAAAACCAACTAGTTTTATTTCTGGAGTATTTATTCATTGGCTTATTTTCCAACAACTATACTGAACAAAAGAAATCTGAAAAACAATAAAAATTTAATTTGATTTCAAAGTTTCTATTTGAAAAACGTCACGGAAAACGTTCCTTTCCCTTGAACTAAAAAAAATGGTACTGACATATGTCGTTTTTCAAAAGAAAAATTTCTCCATTTCACTCATAACTGCAAAGTTATTTGGAAACCAAATGCAGAGTTTGCACCACAAAGCCCATTTGTTTTCTTTCATTCTTTCATAGCTGACCAAACTTACAAACTGTATCACACTTACAAAGCATCAGGAGCTATGTGGGCATCCACATTCCTGAATAAAACAGCTTAGTTTAATGACATCTTAATTTCTCTGAATATAGTCATTACTTCAATTGGGTAATTCTGCCCCAGATTCATCCAGAATTAAAGAACCAAGCAGTAAAATATTACTTGGATAATTTCACATGGCTCTTACAAGGAAATCTTGTGTTTTCACTAGTTCTGAAGGTTTTACAATGCTCGCCCAAGGAGCAGTACGTGGCAGAATGAAGACCAACCATCTCCTCATGTTGGCTTCCCAGGCAGGCACCTGTGGGCAGGTGCCATCCACCACTATGGGGACAGGTGAGGTCTTGGGGGACCCTCAGTAGAGCTGGGACATGGTGCAGTAGCTGGTACAATCACAACTTCACTGCAGACTGGCTGTGTCCCCATAACCTGAGCTCATAGGACACATACAGAACTCACTCAGCCACAAGTGAGTACAGACAAGGAGTAGGGGCTACCACTCACAGCACCCCTATATACTGCCCTATTTAACAGGTGGATAAATCTTGTTTGTCTGTGTTTGCCCTTGGCTAGACTGATACTACAAAAGCAGCTTCTTTCTTTAATACATCTAATTTATGTCACTGTTCTGCCAGGGCAAAACAAGCTCAGCTGCATCCCACCAAGGACAATCACTCACTTTTCTGTCTCCAAGGCAAAGAGCTTTGTCAAAGCCACTTGGAAGCCCCACACTCCGAGATTTGCTCTTCAGTGTTAAGTTTCTCCAAGGTTTGCAGTCCAAATGGTATTTCTAGTTCCAAATCCAAAGAGATGGAGAGGGGCACAGTGGGGAATACCCACTGGCAGAAATCAGGAGGGCCAAGATGCACTCCTAACATGAGGGTTACCTAATGAGAGCTACCATTATCTACTAAAGAAAAACAGAATTGAGTATTCTAAACAGATGAACTCTTCTTTCATTTTTTTGTACCATGAAAAGTACACAGAAAAAACATGGTTTGTTTCTAAGGTCACCCTTGGCATTAGTTTTCATCACAGTTGAGTCAAATATCACAAGGTATGCAGTTCCTTAGCATAACAACCCTGAGACACAACCAGATCATACTGAATAAAATCTTCTTCAAGCATCTTTAGAGGTTGCACGTGGTGAGTTCCAAGCCTGGTGCTTAGGACAACATGTGAGCTGATATGTGTCCCAGTCAAGACAAAGCAAATAAGAGCACAGAGCTATGGAGCCCTACCCATGAGTTCTGCCATATCAAAAAGAAAACTCAATTGGGCTGGAAGGACTTTTGGTTCCACTGACTATCAAATGTTATAAATTCCTTTGGTTGCTGGAGACTAACCTGATCAGTGCCCTAGAGATCCCACTCATTATGTATTAATTTACCTTGTATGAGTTCCCTGAGCTTTGTAAAACCATTTATCTCCCAAACTACCACAAAAATGTGAGATTACTGGCCTCCTAGAGAAATAGAAAAACTAAGTTTAGAGAGCTGAGTTGGAGGTTTCTTTAAAGGAGAGACACTACCATCTGTTAGCTTTGTTCTAGCACTCCATTTTTCAATTACAAAACCCTAACCTCAAATCCAAGATCCACCAGGAACTTTGCAAATCATTCAGATTTACCACTTGCACAATCTACAATTAAAAGCTAGATTGGATGGGAGATGAGCAATCAATCTCATTAATTACCTTCAATCAATTGAAAGAGATTTCTGTTCTTTGAGGCAGGAATGTTTGGGTTTGTTTGCATTTTTTTAATTCAGAAGTAAAATGTTTTAGTCATGCAAAACACACTAAAAACCTCAATATTCTATTAGATAAAACTTGCATTTGTAAATGGAAAAATAAATTTTATGCCCATATAATCCAAAGGGACAGAGAGATGAAAGAGCCAAAGAAAAAAGGAAAGACAATGAGAAACATTTAAAACTGGCACTCAGTCTTT
This sequence comes from Brachypteracias leptosomus, assembly GCA_013401335.1. Classification (NCBI taxonomy): domain Eukaryota; kingdom Metazoa; phylum Chordata; class Aves; order Coraciiformes; family Brachypteraciidae; genus Brachypteracias; species Brachypteracias leptosomus. The sequence continues at coordinate 57,400 of VYZX01012574.1, forward strand.
TAACTCATATGATTCCATATGTCATCCTAAGGGGTTTTTTTAATGACATTGTCTTCATTTCCACAACTTTGAGTAACACACGTTCATCTAGCACTTGTGTAAGCAAAGAGTTCTCCACGTTAGCCCAACAAACTGGCAGGGGCTGTAGCATGACCCACTGTTTACTTGTTAGGTTGATGCTACCCTGGTTTTCAAATAGCCACTCGGACTCCTGCAAAAGGCTAACAGTGATATAAACAAACCCAGATGGCATTGTTTTGACATATGTAAAATCTTGAATCTGCCATCGGAGGGATGTGAAAAATCTCTAGCTTTCCACCATCTAATTAAATAAAAATAGTCTACTTTTAATACTCAGGCAGATGTGTGCACAGCTCTCACGAGGGAGACATCCAGGGCATTTCAAATTCTCTCCAAAGAGCTAGAAATCCTACAGTTTAGGACGTTTTAAACAAGTGGCATGAATCTTTAGGATAGAATACCGGGGAAGAGAAGGCTTCAAAATAAAGGAATATGTGCTAATAAACTGGCTTCTTCCCACCACTGATTTCTCAAGTGTGATATACTGTTTCTGTTCTCCAGCAAGACATCACTTAAACACTACTAACAGCCAGTTGCAGCACTGGTGGTACCCACCACGTTCTCCTGCCTGAGCCAAAGGGGTTGAGACTGCTTTAAATCACCAAATCCTTTCCCCACCATGTTTTTTTTTCCATACTGTGATGATTTTACAAGGTAGTTTAATGAAATCTATGGGTATTCGAATCAGCAAAGTAAAATGGCTTTCAAATAATCCCTGCAGAATTCTCTCCCTATTTGCTAATGAAACACACTTAAATGTTTGTTTCTCTCATTGAGAGGAGCAGCCTTTGGGACTTCACACTAGCAAAACCACCCCTCTGCTTTCAGGTGCATCCCTCATCCCCATGGTACAATGATCTGACATTTTCAATCCTCAAATTGCAGGTTGTTTGGTGCAGATCCCCACCCAGGAACGTGGCCTGCAGCAATATGTGCAAATATATCCATCTTTGTATCCCCTTTCCTTGGAACTCACGTAAGACCTAGTGCTGAAGGACCTGTAACAATTAGGATAATTGACATTACATTCTATCTCTCCTTCCTTCTAATCTGGTAGAAAAATCATCTGCTCCCAGAAGCAGTTAATAATAAAACACTACAAAGTGATTTGTGCCTGTAATAATGTATTTCCTCAATGCATCATGGGAAGAATGTGTTTAATTGAATTATGTAAGTGGGAAGGTTTTTTTAATTTGTTTGATTTTCAGCCTTTCAAGTTTTTTCTGTGTTTGCTTGTGCTTGTTAGTTTTAAATACTGGATGAAGGAAACAAATTAAACAAGAAAAAAATTAAACAAGGAAACACGGATGTTGGAAAAAATACCAAGTTTCTAATTATTCAATCATTCATTCCTTATGAGGAAAGGCTGAGGGAGCTGAGTTTCTTTAGCTTGCAATAAAGGAGACTGAGGGGTGACCTCATTAATGTTTATAAATATGTAAAGGGAAGTGTCAGGAGGATGGAGCCAGGCTCTTCTCAGTGGCATCTAATGATAGGACAAGGGGCAACGGGTATAAGCTGGAACATAGGAGGTTCCACATAAATATGAGAAGAAACTTCTTCCCAGTGAGGGTGACAGACACTGGAACAGACTGCCCAGGGAGGTTGTGGAGTCTCCTTCTCTGGAGACATTTAAAACCCGTCTGGACGTGTTCCTGTGTGACCTGCTCTAGGTGATGCTGCTCCGGCAGGGAGAATTAGACTAGATGATCTTTTGAGGTCCCTTCCAATCCCTGACATTCTGTGATACAACAGCACAAAATGCTAAAGTCTGACTGCAGACAATTATCATCCCTATTGTTCTCATGGGCCACTGAGAAACTCACCCAAGGAGCCTGTAGCAGGATGTAAAGATCAAGCCTTTATCTCAAATCACAACTTACTTATTTAAATAAAAATCAAAACCAGAGCATATTTTTAAACATCTCTTTAGGAAGAACAAAATTCAAAACTAAACATTTTAGAAGCTTCGATAGTCTAGATAAAATCTCTGATCAGGTTCCTCACCTCCAAAAGCAGAAAGGTCTGGGCAGTGGAGCAAGGATCTGCAGTTTGCCTCAAATCCCAGCCTCAGTGAAATCCAACAGGTAGCATCTCTAAGCCAGCATACCAGTGAGGATGCTGGCCAATTTTAATTCACTAAGAATTTGAACACAGGGTTACAGCAAGAGGAAAGCTTAGATTAAAAAAAAATATTCTTTAGTCTCCACTTCTCCTTGAGTCCTGTATTTGCTGTTTTCACTTGCCTACCTCTTAGTGCATCATTAGCAGCAATTGCTTCTAGGACAATTGTACACAACCTATTCCAGCTGAAGGTATTGATGAGGGTACTCATGAATAAATGTAGGAGTTTGGCAACTCCACTGAAACCAGAAGGTGAATATTGGAATACTTCTTAATACACACAGGGTAGAGACATTCTCTATGTAGCTTAGAGTCTCATTCACACCTTGGGACTTGAAGTTAACAATACCAGGATTTGAAATCAATATTCTTTAAGAATAAGAAACTATACATTGCATGAACCTTAATGCAAAGCCTCATTCTGTGGCTCTCTTAACTACTTCCAGCCAAAATTATCACAGTTACAGTATCTTGTTTCTTAAATGTGCTACTGTCAGTAACTGCCCCACTGTGAAAACAGCAGAACATAATTAATGTCAACTTGGAACTATGAGCTTATTGTCCTTTCTAGGCTATTGTAGCTACCTTTTAATTCCTTTCTATGCTTTGCTGCATTGCCTGTAAGGAGAATAGGAATCTCTCATCTATTTCAAGAGCTCCTGGAGGGATAGACATTTCTTGTATGACGAGCTGCACTGTATTCTCCTCAATAGGAATGACAGCATAATATTGTAAAGGATCTGCAGCTTGCCCTCGATCTCAGTCTCATAAATAACCTTCTGAATGCTTGCTTGGAGGGATAAGGATCTAACAGAGCTGAAACACAGTCCAGACTTAACAAGTCAAGGTACTGATACTGATTCTCAAAAGAAGACAAGGAATTTCCAAAAAGAGGGGGGAGAGAGAGGGCAAGGAGTGTGGGGTGTAGTTGGCAATCATAGCTTCAAAATTCCAAGCTGTGAGAAACACATCTGACCTGAGGGGTCAAACATCTGTACTGAGGAGTAAAAATCTGCCCTACTATCTGTAATGTTATTTTAGGTCACTGCAAATTCTGCCCAGCAGACTCTCCACTGATGTCTATCATCACCAAACGCTGGCAGCACAAAAGCCATTTCGTAGGCTCTTGCAAGACGCACTGGAAAGGCTGTTTATGCATCTACCATACCACTGACTTGGCTCCATCATGCTGACTCAATGTTCTCCACCAGCCCCTCATAAAGTTCTGCCAGTCCTTGGCCTTCAGCAGGAGGCCATTGCAAACTACCTTGGATTTGCAATGCAAGATGGGATGAGGAGGAGCAAGGGACTCTATTGAACAACAAGCAGTGGCTAAACCATTGATATCAATGCACAAAATCAGCTCATATCTCAAAGTTTATGCTTTATGTAGCCATGCTACAGCTGCTGAATATATACACAATGTTCACCTCCTGAGAACATGATTAAAGAATACTGCTAAATCAATTCTCAGCAATAAATTGTTTCACCACTGAAATTCTGCTCATTTGACTGGGATATATTGTAATTCACACTTGAAGTTTGGTTTGGCACTGCTACAAACAGACACTTCATGTCCTAATGACCATTCTCGATGGGGCGTGGGGCCTGTGAGAAATGAAAACTGGTTTCACTCAAACCTAAATTCATGTGCCTTCCACTTCATGATTCAGAATTGCATTACTTCAGTCACGATCATTATATTTTGGGTGGATGTGGTTGTTGAAGTAAGATGCAATACAAGAAATGGTGCTGTAGCAAAGTAGCTTCCTATTAAAACAAACAATGCACACTGCAGATAATAAAGATGCTCTTGGAATCTATTTATAGAAGAGCAGCAATACTGCTGAAATTGGTTTTAGTGGTGAATAGGTGTATTAAAATGCACTCAGGTAGGCAGAGATGGACAGCAAACATTTTAAAAAAAATAGGACAGTTTAAACTCCATAATGTGCAGAAAGGCAGACAGCTAGTATGAGTTTTTCCACAATTGCTTTATCCCCCATCGTCCCTTAAAATAGTGTACAAGAAAATGTATCTAATTTACGGCAGTAATAGGACACTTTACACTGAACAGCAAGTAAAGTAAAAAGATTCTCTCCGGCTACAACCTGACTTGGCACCAAAATTTCCAAGGCAGCAGTGTGCTCATTTCACCCATCCCACAAACTTCCACCTTATGACCCTGATATCTACATTTTTAAACCTATAGTCTCAATTTCTTGTGTTCCAGTGCTCAGTATATCTTCAAGTAACTCTGTTTTGACCTTAACAACTTGTCAAGTCTGCATAATGCTCAGCAATGAATACAAAAACATGAATTAAATTTAATATTATTACAGATAGCCAGGAAATCGTATTTCCTCTCCTAAGTGATCGCCGCTAACAGCTCAGCCTGTGCTGTGCAAGTCCTGAGGTGCTCACAGAAATTATATGCTTTATATGCCATTGAACTACTCATTCTGACACCATAATCACTCAGCTCCAGCTCATCTCGGGTCGCACAGGAGAAGGGGCTAACTCAGCATTCCTGCGTAGTGTCCTTCCAAATGAAGGCCACAAAGTGCCACGTTTGGCAATCGCATCTCTAGCCAAGTTCAAGCCGTTGTGATCCCACCAAAGCAAGGAACAGAGCACATGAACCTCCAGTGTTCACTGAAGAAATCTGGCTGTGTGTTTTCCAAAGCATCATGTTATTCCTATCAAATAGCACTGTAGTTTTGATTTTTTTCTTCTTTTTTCATAAAATTAAAATAAATACCCCACAATTTCCACTTACAGTGAGGAAAAGTATTTTATCATCGATTCCATATATGATTGACGTTGGCAATTGCCAGTTAAGAAGAAATATACAACCAGACTCAAGTATTTCAGAACTAGCCATGATAGGTATTTAGCAGTTTAAATGCCAGGAGGAAAGTGCACCAGCCTGGGCTGCTCACAGGCTGGTCACAGTCCCTCTGGTGACATCTGAAGTGCACTTACCAAGTTTCTTTAGCCATGTGAATACCTTGGCCTTATCTCTAAATGCTCTACTGACTGGTTACTCATATTTCCCCTGCTTCTGCATCCCACTTTCCATGACAAAGAAACTTAACTGCATAAACCATAAGAAATTTCTAGCATGCCCCAGATCCAGCTCCCTGGATTTAACAACACAGCACACCAGGACCCAAAAGGCCACATACTGTTTTTTTCTCACTCAATCAAGACAATCCTGGCTCTGTATCTGTCAAATAAGAGTAATAATACCCTGTTGGTCTTTCTCACCTACTTATAACTTCTCTTAAGCAGACATCATCTGGCTTGATAGATGGTTGTGGCACACAGCACCACACAGCTCTGATCTTAGCTGAGAACTCTATGTATACTTCTGTAAAAATGCTAAAGTAATAGCAATATAAAAATATATTATCTTTCTCTCTTGCTAGAAATCCATTGTCCACAGTCCACCCAGCAATTACCACTAATTGTAAGTGTCAAGAAACTTGAGATCACTGAAAAGTGCTAAGAATTGAAGAAATATTCCACAATTAAATGCAGAAATTGTTTCCAAGTTTTACAGAAACTGTAAGGGCTAAACAGTGGAGGGAAAAAGTGGATGGAGGAGTTGTGAGGATACTAAGCTTTAAAAATATAAACAGCTTGTATAAGTAAATTAATGGACTGGACAGATTTTGGTGTCCTTCCCCAGCTCCGCTCCCCCTCCAAATCTCTACTTTCTGTACCTGCTTGGACGTTGCATAATCTTTTTATGGAGGATATTTCAGGGGGAGTCTCTCACCTATAAACGAGGCAGATCACCACTGATGACCCTGTGATGCTGCAGCAATCCTGTGTTAAAAGTTGGAAGGATTAAACAGACTCAGACTCCAGCCTATCACCCAAAATGTATGGACTGTTTACTTATTTTATAAGAGACATTTCACCTATTTTTTGATAAATAAAATAAATATGCTGGGTTCAAATGACATATGCTTTTTTAAACCTGGAGTAACTTTTATTTCTTTGTCAAGATAACTCTGCTGCTTACCTGCCTAGAAGCTGAAATTACTGACACGAGTTGGGAGTGCCACATTTCAGTGGGTTTAAGTGTAATCTAGAGACTGTTATTATTTTTCCTCATAGTTGCTCTGCGTGCTTTTGATTGAAGGCAGAATTGCTAGCAATTAGCATGCTAAATTCCCTATCGCAGATTAATCCTTTCCTTCCTCAAGAGACAGAATTTACTTTTTTAAGGAGGCATCCTAGGGAGGATAAGCAAAATCACCTCTGAGGATTACATTCCCCTTTAGATCTGTTCTCCTAGACCTCGCCCACAGATAAAGAACAGATTATTTAAATGGTTTATCCAATCCAAAAGACTGCAGAGTTCACAAAAAAAAACAACAATGTCATTTCACTGTGGCCAATCTCATTTCAAAATTATCACTTTGCTTCTGCAGTCTTCCTGAAAAATCTCTGATTTTTTTTTTCAGGAGATTTCACCAATGGTCAGATAAGGAAAAACAAGGTGCTCCTGCTTGTTGCAGAGATTTAAAAGAAGCAGATACAGGCCTTTTATCCAAGTTTTGAGCCATGCAAGATTCAATGACAGTAAACAATAGGGCTTGTTTAATCCACTTTTTTTTTAAAGCACGGACATACAGATATCTACATCCTTGCACACCAACACATGCACACCCATCCATCCACTATCTTTTATCAAGAATATTAAGGCTGCCAAGCAGATACTTAAAAAGCAAGGAAATGTCAGCATTTGGTGCCATTACTGACCTCTCTACCACTACCTAAAAGAAGGTTGCAGTGAGGCTGGTGTTGGTCTCTTCTCCCAAGTAACTAATGACAGGTCAAGAGGTAATGGCCTCAAGTTATGTCAGGGGAGATTTAGATTGGATATTAGGAAGAAGTACTATCCTGAAAGAGTGGTCAGGCACTGGAACAGGCTGCTCAGGGAGGTGGTGGAGTCACCATCCCTGGAGGGGTTCAATAAACGAGTAGATGTGGTGCTTTGGGATATGGTCTAGGAGTCAGGGAGATGTTGGGATGAAGGCTGGATTTGATGATTGTAGAGGTCTTTTCCAACCTTAATGATTCTATGACAGAGAGCTGGCTCATTTAGTGCTGGTGCCTCCATCCTCTTCCTTTAAACACTAATCCTGTTAAGAGCTTCATCTGAAAGTGAGACACACAGTCTCAGTGCTCCAAATGACAGGTCACTTCTCCTGCCTCTCAGGCAACTACTTACACCACTTTTCCATAAATTATTCGGGTGAGACCACCTTGTGGAAAGGGTAGAATTGCAGGAAAACCATGCAGATGGAAATGCCAAGGAGAATGAGCAAGCCTGACTTTCCTCATCAGCAATAGCTTCAGGCCTCAGCTGCCAGGAGAATCCTTCCACACCACCCAGTATTCTTTAAATGCAGAGCAAGTATCCATTCCTGGGAAAAGAGAAGCTATGTTTATTTTGATAGCTACCTCTCACTATCACTGGGCTTGGTCTTTCTGATTCACAGCAATAATTTTAAGGGAAGGGTGGCTCTCTACCAATTCAAAGACAGCAATTTAGTGTCTTAATGACATGGCTGGGGAGGAAACATCTCTCTCTGGCCTAAGGCAAGTTCTTGCTCTACCGTGTTTTTTAATTTCAACAGGTCAAAATCTTGTTTTCAGCCTACGCAAGGTGAGGGGAAATAAAAATCTAATTAAAGTACAGTAATTTGCTTCACCAGGTAATATACATAACCAAAGTAAACTGAATTTTTTCTTCAAATGCATATAAACTGTTGAAAGACAGGTTTATTCGCCTTAAACTAGGCTTCCAAATTAATGTCTGCTTTGTTTTGTGACACAATTCACTCTTTGAAAAATCATTATAACCCATCATCTCTTTTTGGAGACTTTTCACAAAATAAATATTTGTGAAATAAATTTTCTTGTGAAGTGTACTTCAGAATTTCTGATCAAGAAATGAATAATTATGTTTTTGGAGCTGGGTTTGAAGAGTACGGAGTGAATAAAACTTAAGGGCGCATACTGAGGAGAAAACAAAATATTGAATAGTTGCTCATTAATTAAAGACTATCCAGTTTCTATGCTGAAAGGAGTGGAGGATGCTGTGCAAAAAATAGTTTGTGATCAGGTAATTAAAGCCCTTCTTACTGCATACACATTAGGGGGTCCAATTAATTTTGCAATGCCATTTTTTTATCCTTCAGGTTTCTAACTTCACAGCTTAATAACATTCTTTTAACATCTCTTCTTCATTTGTAATAGCTCTCTACAATGGTCCAACAAAACATTTATACATGAAGGTGTTATACATAAATGCATCTGCTTTTGATCTCTTTATTAAAGAATTATTGAGTCTTTATACCACAGACATAAAATGAAATATGTAGCACTTTCTTGCCTACCAAGAAATTCAATACCTCATTTTTTTCCCCAGACACTTTAAGCCATTAGAATATGCTGAGGGATCTCCATATTTCAGCTTCACTCCAGCTTTGGAGTTAACAGATAAAGAGCTCTCAGTTACACAAGAAACAAAGTTGGCAACATCTGTACTAAAATAAGTGGGATTACCACAGAAAACAGCCATTTCCAAAACTTTTTAGACAACTCTTTCCTCTCTACAGAGCTTTTCCTTTCTCTCTGCTTTTCCTACGAGCCTGGCCAAGCCACATAAAACTGAGAAATCTTCAACCCCACTTTGCTTCTTTCCTCCCTCTTTAATAGAGCCAGACAGTTTAAAGCAAAGGGCATAAATTTAAATGTAAATTGTGCAGATGTCTGGATCCTCTCGTGTGTTGAACGCTCCTGCCCCAGCTCTGCTGCTTCATCCTAATAAAGAGTGAAGATTTTCTTACTGGGACTTGAAAAGCATTCAGTCATACCTAGTTATACCCTAAAGAAACACGAAGACAGAGTCCTCAAAACAGAGGTATCATTTAGTCTTGTGCTAATGAACATCATCTTTCACTTCTCTACTTAAAATCTTCCCACTTTACATGAGCTCTGCTTTCCTCCAGACCCTCTGTCAGGGAACAGGTACCAGCAGCCAACAGGCTTGGACATCCTTTCTTGTCCTCTGTTGCATCTGGAGGTGCTGAGGATTCCCAGGGCCATAGTGCCCAGCTGTGCACTCAGTGGAGAAACACACAGTATTATAACTAAAATCAACACCTCTTCTCCATAACCTCCATCCCTCCCCTAGGATTAATAGAACCAACTGACACAGTATAAAGTACAGGTTAGGTGGATATTAACAGAAGCAATGCTTATAAATTACCTCTCCTCTGCAGTGGACATTTTATGCCACTACATCTTCTTATCACCAAGATTTTTCTCCATCTCATTCTATTTGCTGTTCCTCAGCGAGTATCAACAATAACTCATTTAGTTTTAATGACATTAAAAGTAGAGCCTGTCCTTGAGATAGCATCTAATTTTTCTTTATGAAAGCCAACATAAATTCTATCTATGAGGTCCCTGACAGGCTGGTAATAGAGGTGTTGTTAAAGTGAGCTAAAAATACAAACCGAGAAAAAAAAGAAAAGTATCTTTCCTAGGAATCATTAGAGAAATTGATGAGGTCTGTTTGCTTTCCTTGCAATCTCTGAGGACACATTATGTATATAAAGCACGGAGCTAACACGAAGTCTGCCACACAAAGATACTAGTTGAACAGATCTTGACCTTTCCTTCCATCTATGCAATAAAGATAAAGGTTATTACAGCAGTTCTGCAAGAGCCCCTTATTATAGTTACCTCACACTTCATACAAGAGTTGGTAAACTTGGAAATATTTTTTTTTCCTCTAGGCATCCCCAATGCAGGGAAAAGGAAATTAAAAAATGTAAAAAATCTGACCTTTAAGTCCTATAACAAAATGCATATAATTAAAGGAATCAGACCAACGTTGCCCAGGCAACTAGTTCTGCTATTTCCTAAATTTTTGCTTAACTTTGTAGCCTTGCTATTTATATTTGTACATAGTTGTGTATCTGAATGTAATTATTAATAGATTTGTGAATTTGCAATATGCACAGCTGAGTGTTCCCTATTGTGGTGAGGGAATTTATCACTTATTAATAACAAAATTAACAGTACAGTCCTGAACTATACATTGACTCAGAATAGAAACAACATTAAAATCTACAGGGAGCTTTTTGCACATGTAACACAGGATGGGACAGTTTGTTTCACTGATCTAATGACATCAAACTACTTTCAGGCTCTTGGGAGATTTTCTTATGGGGATTTGAGATCTCTCTGCAATATAGCAGAGAAAGGGGCGAAGGAACAGAACTGCCATGATAAATTCAGATATGGAGAAGAGAAGCTGAAAACAGAGAGGGTCCATCACAATAATCCACCTGCAGAACTGCTTAATGCAGTGTGGTGCTAACACCAGGGATTTGCTCAGTCATTTCAATGGGGGAAAGAAGAGCCTACACTTTCTCTGAAGAAGATGCCCCAGTCCTGGGCAAGGACATACCTGAAGCTGGCTAACTACGAACATAAAATTTCCATCCATACGTCAAGCAATACATCCTCCAAATGTTTCCTAATTAAAAAAATTCTGCTGAGTGGAGGGGGAGTTTTATAGGAGAGAGAAAACACCAAAGCTGCACATTTCTCAGGAGTATCTACCTATCAGAAGAGAAAGTCTAAGAGATGCACACACCCAGGCCACCTGATGCAATACTTTGTTTCTTCTGCTACCACACTGGTTTTGCTCAGCATTTTTATGTGTTTGAATTAATGTATCTCAGGAATAGAAGACTAATTCCAATTACAGTTTGTCTTGTGTAGCTTAAACTTCAGGTAGTATCTGGAGGAAAACTCAGTATTCATGGGACAATTTCCTTGTATCTTCTTGTTCTGTCATCTTTAAGAGCTCTCCTCAGGGGGAAAAAAAAAAGTTATGGATTATTTTAATTTTTAGTTACATATATTTTTAATATATTATTTTTAGTTATATATATTTTTAATATATTTATCAAGGATATTAACTACATTCTTATTTTTACTGCCTGAGGGAAGAAACAAATCATCCTATTTACATAAAAAGTTGATGAGTCACAGAGTTGGTTCCCGGAGCAAATCAAAATCTTGTAGTCTGTCAGTGGTGGATCTCACCACCATAAATGTGATGCATGACTTTAGAGTCAGTCTGTAATAAGAAAAGGGCATTTTTGAAGTTATCAGTCATGACTGCTAATACACTCTTTTTACAGAAATCCTTGCTGAAGTCGAGACCGCAAATACAGACTCTGTTTTAACTGCAGAACAAATGAGCCTGTTCTGGCCCCGCAGTTGTGCCCACTGAGGGGATTCTTTTGAGAGTTACCAAGTGCCCCTCCTGGTCAATCCATCCAGATTTCTAGTAGCAATGAGTACTCCAGGCAAGATGGTGGAGAAGATGACGACATGACTCAATCCAACACTTGGGCTAGACAATGTCAGAGTGCATGTGCTTTACAGTTTCTCCCAAGTCCTCCTGCATTTGGGGTGACTGGAGAACCTTGGGAAATCTCTTACTTCTTTACTGAAAGAGTGGTCAGGCACTGGACCAGGCTGCCCAGGGAGGTGGTGGAGTCACCATCCCTGGAGGGCTTCAACAAATGAGTAGATGGGGCACTTCGGGACGTGGTCTAGGGGTCAGGGAAATGTTGGGATGAAGGCTGGACTTGATGATCCTAGAGGTCTTTTACAACCTAAATGACCCTATGTTTCCTCTCAAAAAAGAATCAAATACATCAGTTTCTTTCATCACAAAGGTCTAATCTATTTTTAGGAACACTGATAGGAGTTTCCCTTTGCTTCCTGAACAAAAAACCAAGAGAAAACAGAATTAGGCTTCATGCGTCTATCCAGCTAAACTGTGATTAGACATGATTCTACGGAGTGGCACCAGATGAGTAAAATACTCCATGAAGAAGCATTTAATTGTGTTCCTATATTTGACTTCAGCTTGCTGTAAGACTTTGGGAAAGTCTTTTTTTCTGCTTGTGCTCCATTTTCTCCAAGTTTGGTTCCCGCCCATCCATTACTGTGTAGCAACAGCAACAAAATACTCAGCTTTACAATAAAAGCTCTTGCACATCTGCTTAAAACAAAATTATTTGTGCCAGTGCAAACAATTGCTCATAGTGTAGATGGAAATTCAGTATGCCTGGAAATAGAACACCATACTTAGGGAAAAGATAATGGTACACTGTAAAAAATGAAAGTAAAGTGCTTATGAAAGATAAGAGTAGCTCGTTATCTCGAATAAAATTTTGGTGCCCATCAAGGTATCATTGCAAAATATGACTTTTGTGCATGGAATCTGGAGAAAGCAGGTAAAAAATACTTTCAGAAGAAATTTCTAATGGTGGGTAAAACCTGTCCTGCCAAACCCCAGTTATTTTCCCTCAGTCTGCAAACACTAGCATATTAATAACCCAGATGAGTCGTAACCTTTGGCAGTTTGGGGAGGTGGTGTGGAATTAATGTTAACTCCTTTCTGAAGGGATTTTTTTACCCCCTGTTTTGTCATGGGTGCTAAAAGGTCAGACCCAACCCTGATCCCCAGCATCATTACATGTTTCTTAATGCTTCCAGGCCACCCAGATCATGAAAACTAGGAAAAACATTACAGCTTGTGTGCGTGTTACTTCTAAGGGTACCTGACAGCCTCAGGAAGAAGAAACATCTGTCTTAGGACACCTGGCAAGAATGTGTAATAAATCCAAATCTACATGAATCTGGACTAAAAGTCAAGTAAACTTTGTGAAGTCATGCTGCAGTATTCACTTCCACAGAAGACTATTAATTTCAAAGTTGGTGATTAGCCAGCGGTGATGCAGGAAACTTGAAGGTCATGATTTTGCCCAGAAAGAAAAAAAAAACCCCAAGAATTGAAAATAAATAAATAAAATTAAAAGCCTTTCTTTCTTTAGGAAACATGTCAGAAAATATAAAGGATTACAAATAAAAGACAAGAAAATACGGAGAGATTTTTGTACCACTGGTAAAGTTTGCAAGGTTTATTTTCTAAAGTGAGTAATAAGGAATTACTTGAAATTCTGGATTCGTAATTTGCTAATACCACTGCAGGACTACGTGTTGAAAACTGTATTGAAGATTACATCTTACCATCAGTAATGAATGTAAGAGGCAGAAAGGCTGAGAAAAGTGGGATTGTTCAACCTTGAGAAGAGAAAGCTTAGGAGAGACCTTATCCCCATGTACCAGTACATAAAGGGTGGCTACCAAGACGAAGACTCCCTTTTAACAAGGAGTCACATGGAAACAACAATGGGGAATGGCTGCAAGTTGCTCTTGGAGAGATTCCAACTGGAGTTCAGAAGAAAATTCTTTACAATGAGAAAAATTAAACACTGGAGTAGTCTCCCAAGGGAAGCAGTGAATTCCCTTACATTAGACAGTTTTAAGACTCAGCTTGACAAGGTGCTGGGCCAGCTCATTTAAGCTGTATTTTTCCATCTTGAAAGGTTGGACTAGATGATCCTCAAGGTCTCTTCCAACCTGGCATTCTATGATTCTATGATCTTCCCAATTAAGTAGCCCTAACACTTTGTCAGCTCAACAAACCTTTTTATTTTCCCTTTAACTTTAAATTTAAAAAAAAAGAAAAAAGATAAAACCCCCTCATCTGCAATGTTTACAGCCCCAAAACATAAATCTTACTAAAAAACCATATTATCTATTGAAATTAAAATTTAAATGAAGCTTTTCTCTCTGAGATGAAATAGAGTAAAAGTTAATACCAATATACAACAGTCTTTTAAAGATCTTCTATGCATCCACGCACACAATAGGATCCTTTGGAACCCTATGTTCTCATTAGCCAACAGTGCATTGTCCAGAGTAAAAGCCCCTCTTCCTCCAAGCTCTGGCTCTGCTTCTGACACTTTGGCCAGGACACTTGTCAGGACCCTTCTGAAGGAAATTCAAGGTACGTCTCACTCCTGTACAAAAGTTTTCAATGATGAGAGCAGCTTAAAAAATGGGCAACATTGGCACTAGTTCATAAGAGCAACAAAGTCACCAGGGGTCAGAACTGATGTTGGGGCAATCAAAAACCAAAGTTTGAAGAAAGCAAATTCAGACTAAACTACAGCATATCAGCACATGAATAGCATTATTCTGTATGTATTTCCAAAGAGTTCTCTAAAGTTTTGTTCGCTGTGTAGCAGGTCCACAAAAGCCTCAAACATTACTAGAAAATCACAGCACACAAGGACTAATGAACCCTGGAAATGACCCTCGGGATCACAGAATGAATCCCAAGGTCCAGTATTACAGACAAATAAAAGCTTAGGGCTTTCTTTTTGAGAGCAGTAGTAGACCAGAATTTTCAATCGTATCCTAAAGTCAAAGGAAAATGAAAAAAATTCTCTCTAGGTACATGACTATGTCCTCTAGCAAAATTAGGATACAGTGAGTTTCAGAGAAATAAGCTTGATGAAACTGAGATTTTTTTTATTTATTTTTTTTTTCCCCTTGTTTTTTATTCCTGAAAACTTGAGTTCATGCTGTTTCTTACAGGACTGGCACCAAAGTATTCCCTTTGCTACTTATCAGAGTGTATTTTTTGTCTGCACTACATCTATGTTCAGTAGCTAAGTAGAAACAAAACCTTTGCTACAAAAGTTAATAAAAACACCGTGACAAATAGTATATATGGAAATTACATCCAGCACAACTTTGCAAGAGAAACTAAATAATAGAAGCAGCAAAGCTACAAGGGTGTAAAACAGAAAAAAAGACAAAATTAGAAATTAAAGGTTAAAGAAAGAGGAAGGGGTTCTACAGAAGGAGCTCTGCCAAACATTCTCTATAAAGCAGAGAAGATGACTCATTGGTCTAAATAAGCACTGAAATAAATGTGCTGATCTCCATGTGAAGTAAGCACCTTCATTGGCATAACCTTCACTCTGCCCCTCAAATAACACATATTTTAACACTTGCCATTTTTCTAGCTTTCATTTTCATATATAGTTTAGCTTTTTACCAAGTGAGCAGCCCCTGCAGTATGATGCCTTGCCTCATAATATTCTGCTTAATAAAGAAAAATAAATTTAGAAGAAATACGTATATTATAAATATAGTTTTAACAGATTTGTTACCACCCCTTTCCACCTGTTATCTCACTCATCTGCAAGCTGAGGGGTTTTTTTGCTAGCTCAGGAGTTTTGCTCAGTGTCACTGACCATCTCACACCTCAGTATGCTACAGAGGCCCAAGAAATCAGTGTCTGCAGCAGATCTTTAAAGAAAAGGTCATGTCTACCACACCAAATTAGCCCCAAAATGCACAATGATTAAGTAGTCTCTTCTCCTCTCTTGCTCCTGAATGTCAGCCCTGCTAATTAGTAAACTCAAGTAAACAAGCTCCCACTCCTAACATGCTCTTCTCTGCCTCTACCTGGGAAGTGCAAGGGAATGAGCAGTCACATGAGTGGCAGCTCCTATTTGAGATAAAAACAAACAAGGAAACTAAATAGTTTTTGTTCCTTTATACACACTGTGTATGTGCAAATGCTGTGATCCACCACCCAGAAAGGAGGTGCCTCTGGAACCCAGCAAAGGAGGTGGGGAGATTCAGATTAGACGTTAGGAAGAAGTTCTTCCCCATGAGGGTGGTGAGACACTGGCACAGGTTGCCCAGAGAGGTGGTGGAAGCCCCATCCCTGGAAATTTTGAAGGCCAGGCTGGATGGGGCTCTGAGCAACCTGCTCTAGTGGGAGGTGTCCCTGCCCATGGCAGGGGGGTTGAAACTAGATGATCTTTAAGGTCCCTTCCAACCCTGATGATTCTATGACTCAGGATGGGCTGCGTGCAAAAACAACTTGCACAAAGTAACTCTGGAGTTTTGCAGTGAGCTCTGGAAGGCAAGAAGCTGAAGGACACAAGTGCAGCTCCAACAGTGAGGAGACTGACAGAGGAACCCATTTATGCAGCTTAGTAAAACGTAGATGCATTTGCTCAGACAACAAGTGACTGAGTGGGTTTAACAAGCAGGGTAATAGCTCAGGATGTCGTTTTGATCTGAATACATAATTAAAGGGGATCAAGAAAAGGCTCAGGTTTAGAAGTGGCCTTGAATATCTGCAGCCTAATTAGGATTGATTTTGCCAATCACTGCTCAGAGCCTGAGTCTTCTGTTTGCACTTGGTTTCCAGTAAAACATGTCAGCTGCCCAGACAGCAGCATGGCTTCTGCAGGCATTACACACACAGAAGATATGGTGGGTTCAAACTTGACCTACGATGGTTATACACGAATCCTGTGGGTTGCTCTTTCTGCTGTAGATTACTCATGACAAGTGCAATCAATAAGGGTTGTTAGCCTGAGGCTCAAAAGGGCTGTAGCTATTTTGTTCATCTCAGGCTGTATGCAGAATATGATAGGGCAGTGAGGAGGCACAGATGAAGTGGTTTGTTATTTATGACAATATCAATCAATGCACTCTATTACTAAATGAATTAAGTGGCTGCAATAAATGCCTTTTCTGCTGCAACTTTGGTTTTTAAAAATTGCATAGAAGAGTGATATTGATCTGCCTAAGTCTGCTGTCATTTTATTACAATTTTCTCACAATGGAACAGAGTCCCTTCTACCACTGCCCCTAAATCTATGCAACCACAAAACTAAATTCATTTACAGACTCACAAAAGGACCTGAGATTTAAACCTTTGAAGTTCAAAACTGCGATTCTAAACCTCTCAGCAAAGCATCTGGTTGACCCAGGAATTTCCTAAATTCTTTCACCATTTGACATGAAGGTTCCCTGATTTCCTACAGCTCTGTTTCTCTGAATACCTGTATCTGCAAGTCTATATAGTCAGATATTTTGCTGCTGCCTAATGTTGGACCTATTGGAGATGGACCTATTAAACATTCAGTGTTCTGCAATGCTAGCAGGGTCCTTGGTGTCGTTACAAACCAAACTGGGCAAAAGAAAATAACATGACATAATAAGAAACAGGTACCTTGGGAATGAAATATCTGTGTTCATTTTGAAGTGAAGGACATGAGTTCAGCTCTGCATCTCTTCTGAGGAGGCATCATTTCTCCTGTTGTTTATCACTCCTAAAAGAGCCATTTCATTCTGGCTCACTGGGCCAGAAGATCAGAAAGAACAGGGAAACCAAATGCAGCTCTGGTCCAAAGCCACTCACTTTACTATGGGAAAACCTCAGGAGATGAGTGACTTGGTGCTGATCAAGTGTGCTTTCATCCCTGAAGGAGGTCTGAGGCATACCAAGATCTAGAAGAATGGCCCAAGGTAGCAGGAAGTGTATGGCTGCATAGACATATATATATATATACACACACACACACACCCCCATGTGCTGGAAAGGCATCAGGATAAGAGAATTGGGCCTGTTCAGCCTACAGAAGAGAAGGCTCTGGGGAGACCTTATTGCAACCTTCCAATACCTGAAAGGGGCCTATAAGAAGGCAGGGAAAGAACTATTCACAAGGGTTTGTAGTGACAGGATGAGGGGTAATGGTTTTGAGCTAAAAAAAGGGGAGATTTAGGTTGGATATTAGAAAAAAGTTCTTTAATATGAAAGTGATAGATCACTGGAACAGGTTGCCCAGAGAGGTGGTGGAGGCCCGATCCCTGGAGTCATTCAAGATCAGACTTGATGGGGCTCAGAGCAACCTGACCTAGTTAGAGATGTCCCTGCTTATTGTAGGGCGATTGGACTAGATGACTTTTAGAGGTCCCTTCCAACCCAATACATTCTATGATTCTATGACTCTATGAAAACTGGGCTAGGAAGTTAGTGATGAACATGTGATAAAGATGCACGTCTAATTGGGGGATTTAAGACAAATTGATAAAAGACAGGCCACAGCTCACTGTCTAGACCTGCTAGACATCCAGGACTAACTACATTGCTACTTCATCTGTGGCATTGTGATGTTTTGTTTATCCCTGTGTCTGCTGCTGCCCAGACAAAGAAACCCTCTGGGACCATTTGATGTTACATTAAGTTTTGTGCCTGAATGCACAGGGGTCTCTAGAAGGCAGCACAATGGTTCTAGCTGCTTTGTAATGCTACAGAAAACAGCAGCAAAATCAGTGTACAACTTAATGTGCAATTGTGTGGTAATATTCAAGAATTTGGCTATATACTTGAACAAGGACCAGTTACCTTTTGTCATGCTTCCTTTCACACCTCAAAACCAATGGCATTTTCAGTTTTAATAGGGTCTTTTTGGGGATGTTAGAGAGATTGGGACACAATATTTTCTGGCAGCTACAAAGCTATCAAAAACATGGTTTAGGATGAAATGGCTTTAAAAGTTACCATGGCCATGAAATCAGCAACAGTTTTCCTTGAATGACAATATTGGAATGGGGATCACCAAGGAAAGGCTTTCATGTTCATGGAACTCAAAATCAATCTAATTTGAACACTGAACACCTGGCTTTTAAGCACATAAAATGTAGAAAATAGGTGTTCTGAAGTGTGAATAGGCTTCTTTTTAGAAACCCACTAAAAGCACCTCCAAAGAGGAAATGTAGATGTGTTCTGGTTTTCATTTGTTGGGGTTTTTTTAAACCTGGAAGAATTAAAAAACCCCAACATTGCAATTGATAATAAGGATTCTGTTAGTGTAGAACCAACTTTGATTTTGCCTATGCAGCTACAGGAAATTTGCTTCCTTCCACTTCCCTTTACAACCAACAGTATGAAATAAGAGCCTGGACTAAGTCCAAGGGACTAAACCAATTATGATAAATAGCTAAATTTGTGAATATGTAGAATCAACTGATCATGGCATAATTACTTATACTCCCGAGGCTATGGGAAAAACATGGCAGCAGAATCATCGTTATTTTCATCACAGTAATTATAAATCATCATCATTGCATTCTTGCAGATATGGCTGGATGAATGCCACCTGAAACTCTGCCTTCCCTCTGTGTCTCAGATTTGCTTCTCCACTGTCCTAGGAATTTAATTTATTTTTACGCACACAACTGCTCTGCATGTTTGCCAATAACTTTTCAAATCTGCTTTAAATATCTCCGAATTTTTAATTTCCTAAGATTATTCCTTGCAGATCACCGTTTCTGTTAACCTTTATAATGATGTATGTGTTACCACATGCACATATTTCTCAGGCTGGAACAGCACACACATTTTACAAGGCTATAACCAAATAATGCCCATGGATTATAAACATAGGTACCATTATAAGCCTTCAAATACTAAGGCTAAGCACTAAAAGCTGACCTCCAGCTTAGTAGAGGGAAAAGAAGAAACAAAGTTAGGTGAAGGATAGTGAAAAGTCAAGGCCTTATTTCATGGCAATGTGCTGCTGCAGCTTATTTTTAAAATCAGACTGCAGATATGCATTTGCTTCTAATGACTCCAGCCAGCCATAAAATGTAGGCGAGAAGAAAGCCCCTCAAGATAAACAAGTAGGCAGAGAAACAGTTTTCCAGGAAAAAAACAACCCACGCAACTTCACTGCAAATGAGAAAAGTAACTAACTTCCAAGTTCAGCAAGGATATAATTGTATAGCCCCTACTCTACAATATGTCATGTTCAATACATAATTACAGGTGTGGTGGGAAATTCTGGCACTACTGCAAATTTTACTATAGAGTTATTTGGAATCAACATTTCAGATTTCCTGATTTCCAAATTGTTATGCTTCATGGCTCATTCTGCAAATGTAAATGCACGAGTTAAGTGCCCATATGTTTGCCAGATCACGGGCTAAAATCCTCATTCAAATGAGTAGTTACTTGTACCTGAATAACCTCACAGATTTTAGAAAGCATTGTTCAAAAGTCCATTACTTTCTTGCTTTAAGTGGAGGGGCTAAAAAGGAGATATTGAAAACTTCCAAAAACCTCAATAATTATGTCTTTAGATCCTTTTTCACTTGATAATTTTTGACAGAGAAATTAATAGCTATCTGAATTCTATAGTAGAGTAAAGGCTACCTGGGTTTTAATCTTTGTTACCCTCATCACTACAACATATACTCAAGTTGGAGAAGTAATCAGAACAAAAGCAGTCTAAGGTGTCTCAGAGCCTAATGGAATAGATGAGTTAAGGGAAGAACTAAAATGAGAGAAAGAATCAAAAAAAAAAGGTGGGGGGGGCTAAACAGCATCAAGGAAGAAGTTGTGAAGATGTCTTTTTCATTCTTGCAGTAGACAAAATTCCCTCCTCCTCCAAGGAAATTCAGCAGCACACACAAAAGCTACTAGACATGACCTCCACGGCCATCAGATTTCAAAGACTCGGTTCCTCAGAGGACAACTATCTTTCCCTTTTCCCTTTTTATGTGTCCCACAGGTTCTGCAGATAGGGTGGGAGAGCACAACTGAATGCTTTCTGCTTACTATAGTACCTAATCTTGAGATTTATTGCCAGCAAGTAAACGTATCAATCATGAGCTACGTGACTGCTGTACCAATCACAACTACTTGAGATGTTCGGAATCATTCTGCTGGGATAGCTTTTGCTTTGGCTGACTGAACTTTGTTATGGTTTGTTGGGTGTAATTTGTTAACACAATGTGCTCTCCACAGAAGTCAGCTGCACACTTCAGCTGTCTGCACTGACATAAAGGACTAAGAAACTTGGGGAAGGACCTAACTCTGCTTAGACATTACAAAACTATTCTCAACACCAAAACCAAGAGTTTTTCTTTTCCTTCCAGAGGAAACACAACCAAGAAAGGGCTACACACATCACTGCGCTAGCTCCAAATCTTGTTCAGCATAAATCATTTCTGGTTTTGTTTGTGTGCTTGTGATCTTGTAACAAGAAACAAGCTGAAATTAGACAATTTAAAGAGATTACAGAGCTCTTATAAAGGACCACATATTGGATGCACATAAAAGCCTGAATACATGCATATGGGACACAAATTAAAAGTGAGGAAAACTACCTATTGTAAAGATGTGTAATGAACACAGTAACAGATGCTTGAACAACGATTCCATTGTAAAACAACTAGAAGGCATGACGTGGAAAGTTTTCTTAAATTTCTAAAAAATATTTTTTACTCAGAGACTGCTTTATGGGAAAAACATGAAGTGTGCCCTTCAAAATCTTCACCCTGAAGCACCAGCTGATGCAAGAAGGCAATACCTGAAAGATATCCTTTCAGATTCATCAAGACGATGAATCTTGGTATTGGCTCTCCTGACTAAATTCTATCTGTATTTATTTCCTGAGTAATAGACCACAGAAGGCTCTTCAGGAGGCGTTTTTTCTATATTTTTTCTTTCCTTCTCCTATTTAACGGAAGTCCAAATGAGAAAGCACCAAGAAGCATCTGCTGAGCATATGCAATTTGCAAGTATTGCCATTAATGGATACTGCTAATGGAAAGATTTTGTTCACCGTGAACATGTACATCACGACTGGCCTACAAACTCTGTCTGAAGGACTTGACAAGGAGAGCTGAGTAACTGTAGAGCAGCTCTGGAGTGCAGTGTGATCATCCGTGCCCAGAGACTACAAGGAAAACAGGGGTTTGGGTCTGACACAGAGGATGTAGGACATACTTCAGATGTTTCGGAATTCTCTCAGTGACAACAAAGGGTAAAATAGAATTAGAAGACCTGGATCCACTACTCAGACTGCATGTTTTTCTGATATAAAACTTCTGCCCTGCAATCTCAAGAATCTCAACTCTCCCCTAAAAGCACACAAAGAAAAGATATGAAAGCATCAGCCAAAATCCGTTATCATCACAGCGCCAAAAGGACCCGCGCTTCCTGAATTTCTGAGTATTTCAAGGAGATTATATAAGATTTCAAAACCATTCCCAAGTGGAAGGTGTAAAGTTCTTTGGGATCAGCTTTCTTAAATTAACTGGCACAAGTTTGGATGCTTTCTTGACTTTCTATCAAGAGGCAGAACATCTTGAGTCAACTGTGACACATATTTTAAACCGATAGGTCTGATTTCCAAATGGAAGCTATTGTAAATGAAATCACTCTTTTTGAGAGCTGAACCTGAACATGAAATACTCCAAGGCAGTCAAGTCTTTCCATATCAATTCTCCTAAGTCTACCAAACCTCATCTCAGGAAAGCAAGAATCTTCTCCAGAGAAGATTTGTCCATACTTATCACTCGTGTAGGAGTCCACATATTTAAAAAATATAAAAATAAGTGACTTGCATTAAATGTTCTCCGAGTACAATAGCTTGACTAGTTTTTATTTGAGCTGAATCTCATCTCTCCTCCAGGCTGTAAAGGTATATATATGGAACCTTTCATCATGTTTCTAGGAGTGCACATCTGCCCCCAGCTCATGAATACTCATTCCCTGAAGAATGAAAGTTTTTCAAGTAATACCATTCCAGGACTCACTCTCTGTATTGGTTTGCTCACACTTTATTTTATCATTGATTACTAACTCCACAAGCTGAACCTGCAGAACAAGTGTGTGCAGCTCCCCAAAAGTATCAGATGCATATTCAAAAGTTCCACAGTTAAGTTAAATCTCAAAGGAACGTGAATAAGCCTATTTATTCTGCAGATAGTAATTTTTGTTCTGTCTTTTTTTTTGTACCTCAAGGGATCTTCTAAGGATTTCTATCCTTCCCCATTCCCCTGAGAAACAGCGTGGAGAATCAGAAGTACAATAGGTATAATGACCTTCAAGATCAATGATTACATAAGTGTTTTTAAAATTATCATGTACTAAAACTTGGAAGCTACTGAAAGAATATAAAATAGACACCACACATTTGGAAATGCAATGTATAAGAAGTGGTCCTTCATACTAAAAATAATATTTTTATTCATTTTTTGAAATATCAGTAATCTCGCTAATTATTCTTTCTTTTTTTTTTAATTAGGAATAGATTTTGTCTGTATTAGGCATTAGAAAAACACTATTTCCAGATTTGGAATATTCCAGTACAAGCACCGACAGTTAAAAAAAAAAAACAAACACCAAAACAACAAACAAAACTGATAAAACTTGCTTAAGAACGAAAGAAATAATTTTAAAGGCTTTTTTTCTACAAGGTAAAAAAAAACCCTCTTTTTTTTTAATCAGCCTCTGAAAAATAAATCCATATTATGCTGAAATGGGGGGTTTGAGAGGGAGGGAAGACTACAAAGATTGTATTTCCAACACGGTAAACATGCTGTCACTACAGAATTTCTAAGTTAGCAAAAAGGGAAGGAAATATTACTTATCAGACAATTCTAATTGTGTGGCTGTTTGTATGGGGTTTTTTAATTATATAACAAGGTCACCTCTGTTAAGTAGAATCATCAGTTTCTACCTTACACATCAGTTAACTAGAAAAAGTGAAAAATTTGTCCCTATGTCCCTATGCTCATCTAACAAAGAACTGAGGGATAGACTTTTAGCCAGTACATTTCTTTATCCTTACAGTTCTGGGATCTCTGAAGAGGAATGTCCCCAGTAACAGCGATACACTCCCAATCAGACCATAAACAAGAAATGCAGCAGAATACCCATATAACCAAAGAGAATTAGAGGACATGGGACCTTTGACAAATAGCCTAAGAAAATCAAAGTTTTAATGCATCAGGGTGCTCCCACTAAATAATGATACATGCTCTTCCATCCACCCACCCCTGCATTGCCACAAGGCGAAGATCCAATTTTAATGTTGAAGATAAGTTTCTGTGAACACAATCCTTTTTCTCAGAAGTAGTTTGTAGGGGCTTCTTTGCAGCTGATGGGTGTCTAGGAGTAGGAAACACCAAGTAGACTATCCCACCAAAGTGCTATAAAAATCTGCTAACCCAGGAGACAAGAAGAGGATGAGCAGAAATAAGAGAACCTTGGTTTCTGCTGATGCTGACTGAAGTGGTAATGAAAAAGGTCTTTGTTGTAATGAAAAAGCTTCAACCTTAGGCATTGAAGCTCTGGTCATTAACTACAGCTTTCTACCTCTCCATTTCTCTACAACTCTGTCTTCTCATCTCAATTTCTGTTATCATGGTAATTCTGTCCTTTTCTTCTCCTTTCAAGGTGCTCCCCAGTTTACCAGCATGTCTTATCACAAAATCTGGTGTCTATATAACATTATGCTCCTTTGCTTAGCCAATACTCTGTCAATGATTAATAACTTTGTAAAATCCCAGTCCTAGAGTAGTTTGCAATGATTTCTTTAATGCTTGCCTCTAGTGTTGCCGAGGTTTCCACTAGTCACAAGCAACAGATTTCTACTTCTGTGTTCATTAGCTTCTTGCTACAAGAATAGTCCAAAGTTTAGAAAGGGCTCAGAGCAAAATAGGTACAATCTTGCACAGTTACTGAAGACCTGAACACTTCAGGTCACACCAGCAAAGCTGATAACCTAGTTACTTACTTGGTCTAACTTAATCTAAGAGAGAAGTAGTAGAAGTGACACACTTTTCAGCAGCAGAACAACCTGTCTTATTTTACAGTACGTGATAGAACAGTAAGGGCACTCATCAGCCCCAAAAGAATTGGCTGTTAAGACAGCCAGAGCCATTCTCAGTTGTTGCAAAATGTACCAAACAACTGCAAAGAAACTCGCTAAGACCTTGTTGAAAGCAGGATACACAAAACAGTTGAAAACTGCAAAGCTCAACACCTCTGATAAACATCTGGTGACTAGAATAGACACAGGAGCTGGGTGAAGATCTGGTGGGCACCAAAGAGGAAATGTGGAATGGAGTGAAGGCTGCCTATCACATTCTTCCACTTCTCTCAGCAGTTGTCTGCTTCTCATAAAAGCTACCAGGCAAGTCTTAGATGTTTTGTGCCATGGCTCAAGGCTGACTACCAGGAAAAAACAGTTTGAACAGCTTGACCACAGTCCAAACCCCACACTTTGCACAAAAGTAAAGAATAGGTATAAATATCATAGCTATAAATATCATCCCTATTTCAGACCTAATTTGGGATGAGAATTTGACACCAAAT
>VYZX01012575.1:0-11015 GCA_013401335.1 Brachypteracias leptosomus
CTGAGCCCTAAACGGAGACATCAATTATTTCTTTGCTGCTTGGGAGAATTCCTTCCCATCTCTTTCACTTCCCTCTGCTTTTAAAAGAGATGGAGAGACAGACTGCCACAGATAGAGGGACATAGATGTGGCTCTTCCAGCCACCAAAAAAAAATAAATATTTACCTTTATCTCCTTAGCCCAGTGTCTGGTGCAGGTGGACGGTTTGCATGTCCAGTACTGTGTTCCCTGCTGTCATTCCCAACTTGGCCTGAACACAGAGTAATTATAAAACCACTACTGCAAAAGACCCTGCTCATTGCCACTGCAAAACAGTTTATTTTCATACACTTTTTAGTGTGTTTCCAGGTCTGGTTTGAAGAGCTCCCAGCAGAGTAGCTTTCACTGTTCCTCCTGGGACACTATTCCCCTACCCAATAAATCTCACTACCAGGAAACCTCTTTTACACGTGTGTTCCATGTTTGCAGCACTTTTCCAGTCTTAGCCTAGAATGAGTGGAACAAGTATCTTTTCCCCTCCAAAGTTTACACAACAATGCAATAAAGTTGCAAAAACTGCGTGTTCCACTGAGTTACTTTCACTCTCTGGGAATTTACATGGCACCAGCTTGTGTGCTGCTTGCAATAGGTAATTTTTAATTTTAATAAATTACAACAATTCCACCAAAGTGCAAAACCATCCAGAACAGATAATGTTATTACCAACTTCATAGAAGATATAAGAAAAGTATAGAAAATCTTCATTTACACAGCTGATACCAAGACTAAGTCTGATGGGTCTTTCTCCCCCCGAGTTCAGCAGCCGGGTTACAGACATCTTGTCAGTGCTCACCCTGCTGGTTACGTTTCCTTTCCCTTTTTAGGAGACTAGCAACTGTGTTACTTTAGACGTTGTGAAAAAAAATGCTTTCATTTGCATTTTACTTGACTCAGCTTGAATTAAGAGTGATTTCAAAGTCACACCTAGCTTGCTACAAGGCAATCACCTTACTTTTTCAAGATGGCATACCACCCTCCCTCACCCAAGGATGGGCAAAACTACAGAGCTACATATCTTCTGGCACTGCCTCTATAGCAGGCACCAAGTAAAAGGCTTTATTTGCCCCCATG
This sequence comes from Brachypteracias leptosomus, assembly GCA_013401335.1. Classification (NCBI taxonomy): domain Eukaryota; kingdom Metazoa; phylum Chordata; class Aves; order Coraciiformes; family Brachypteraciidae; genus Brachypteracias; species Brachypteracias leptosomus. The sequence continues at coordinate 1,111 of VYZX01012575.1, forward strand.
GAAGCTGCAAGGGAAGAAACTTTCTTCCAGGTGCTGGTGATGATCAATCAGGAGAGCTCTTTGACAGAGAGCCAAAAAAGGTCAGGCAGAGCCTCAAGCTCTTCTCAGAGTCTTTTGCACCTGTAGCTGAAAGTAATTAATTCCCTCTGCTGTTTCCCTCCACGTGTGGCAAATCCTACACTGCAAAAGTGTAGCATTTAGATGCTGTTTCTGATAGAACACTCAATGCACAAGCTGTAGTACAATGTGCTCAGTGTAGTACCATGTGTTCAATGATAAACATCCATAACACAGAGTGAAATAGGTGCTGTTGGTTTGTGAGCCAAAGTCACCTACAAAATCATATATACTTTCACCAGTTCACCATGTGAAGATCAGATTAGACAAAACCCAAATTGCCTATATAAATAGGGAAAGCTCTGAAAATTACTGCATCAATCCTTTGGAAATCTTTCCACAAAATTATTTTTTGCTGTTTGCAGATCAAAAGCCATTGTTTATCTTAACTTCCAAAGAATAAGGCAAAATTCATAGCAGATGTATCTCCAAAGACTTAAATAGCTGGGTGGCAGCATATTTTTTGGATTTGCTATTCACTAAAATAAATACAGCATGAAATATTGCCATTCAGTTTTGTTTGCAGCAAGGCATAACAGGAAGATATCATTATTTTTTTAAAATGTTCAAGGCTCAAAAGTCAAACAGCTGGAAGAGAGATGTTGTGCCCCTGGGAAGATGTAACTCTCCCTCTCAGCTCACTCCAAAATATATAGATTTGAGAGTCTACTCAGAGAAACAGAGACAGAGGTGTCTACTGTCCAAGTAATGAAAGCAGCATCCGATGCTTCACCCTCAGGGTTAGAGCAGTTCATATCATGACTTGGGATATCCACCAGTCCCCGATGGATTACATTGTTGGGGCTGTAAGTAAAAGGACTAATTTCAAATCCAACCCTTCTGAGCTTGCCAAAACTGCTTTTAATCAGGAAAAAAAAAAATAAATCAGAATTATGCCTTATAGATGCTGCTTTTTTATGCTGTGCTTTGGTAGTACTCATCTTTTTTTCATATAGAAAGTTCACAGTTTCATCAGTGGTTTAAAACACTAATATTAACTGTTAGCCCTGGCACTGGGCAACAGAGGAAATAAATTTAAAAGTAGGAAGCAGATGACTGCTAATTATCCTTTCGTTCACAAAGCTTAAATATAGCTGCCTGTGTTTGAACACAAAGAAGGCCTGCAATTAGGACACATTCAACTGCAAATGCACCACAACCCCTTCTTTACTGTGCTTGTAGATGATACAAACCAATATTTCAACATCAATTCTACTTGGTACCTGTAATTTTCTTGAGTGCTGTGTATGTTAGTCACAGATGTATCTTAAAAGCTGTGATTCTTCCCCTCAAAAAACCAGAAAAAGCAAATACATGTGCTCTGGAGGGGGAGCTTTGCTCAACATGCTCTTTAGGTCCTGGTTCCATGAAGCACTTTCTTATACATTCTTATTCTTTCAAAAAAACACAAGAACATTTGTAGAATTTGATAGTCAATGATTTACCCATAACAAAGTAAAGTGGCAGTAGTTACTCTTGCCCTGTATAGGTGGATGAGGGCTCTTAAAACAATCGCATTTCTGTGCCAGGGAAATTCTGACACTTCTCTGCTGCTTTCACTACTATTACCACTCCTCAAATTAGAAAAAATCTCCTATATCAAATTTTCGTATGATAAGAAATTCTAAAAAGCTTGGACTAATTATTTGAAGTGTCAGTTTAAGATTTTCAAATTTTGTTGGATATTTCTCCTATAAATGCTGAAATGTGACTGAAATCAGGATTGTTTCTACAAAAAGTGGATTTTTACAAAACTCTTATTTCACCAGGATACATTTGTATTGAAAGAATCTTTATCTAACTTAACAACTTTAGCTGATTTAACAACTTAATGCAGGGACCATGCCAGACTTCTGCCTTTTCTTGATCCTCACCATTATGCCAAGTTTTATCTTCAAAAGCATTCTGAAGCATTTCTTCTCTATTCCTAACATCCAGCAATCCTTTCTTTTAAAGGCTTATTCGGAGACTCTTTTTTCCTTCCCAATGAGTTGCTAAAACTCAAAAAATCTCTGCTCTGCCTGTACAAATTCTGATCTTTATCTCCCTGCCACAGACAGAAAATATTTGTTTGCAGGTTCCTAGTCCATTCACATCTCAGTCTCTGGGGTCAAAAAGCCTCCAACATGTGGGAAGCACTGGAGTGCATCAAACTTGAATGGGCAGGACAGAAAATAACACATACAAAGCCAGACCTAGACAGAGGATCATCAGAAGTCATATGTAAGATATTGACAAAATATAAATTAGATTTATTGGAAGGCATGGAGAAGATAGATAAGAAGCTAGTGGGAAAAGAGGAGTAAAAAAGTGGGGAGAAGGTTAAAGGAAGAAAGAGGTGAGTGCCTTCTATTTTCTCTGTAGTTTGGATAGGACTAACTTGGGCAAAGATGCCAAAACTGAGCTACTGACTGATGTGTCCAGCTAAGAGAACTAGTGTGTGTCCCTGTGCAACTGGTCAAACTCCTCAAGTGAGAGCCAACACAATTTCTGTGTGAGACTGAAGTCATATCTGAAGTTGAAGGGGAAAAAAAAGTATTTGCTTTTAACAGAATTCCACTCTCCCCACACAAACTTTTCTTCTTGATACTGTAAATCATTCAAACGTTAAAAAGTGAACTGTAAAATTGATTTTGAATTAAAGATAACTATTAAATGCTATGTTTCCTGGGGAAAAAAAAAAGACATTAAGTAAAAAAATATGATCATTATTTCAAAGAGAAGCCATTTACATGGTATTTCAGTATGTGAAGAGTTGTCACGTTGCCACCTCCTGTAGAATGCCTCCTCCTTCCACATTTCCCTCCCAGCCCCACATTGTTTGACCCTGTATTTCTCTGCAAGTGGTCAAGTGGTTTTAACAACAACATGAGAAATGGGAACAGCACTGTAGAATGTTACAGAAATATAAAAGAAACATGAGATGAGAGGGTAAAAAAGTCTTACCACCAAAGCATGCAGTGGTTTAAGCTGCTCTTGAGCTCCACTTTGTTATGAAGTCCTCTACCTGAGAGCATGGTGGACTTGCAAAAAACAGCTTTGAGGCGTCAAGCTGTGTTAAAGCATTATACTAACTGCCTGATACTGATAAAATTTACTAATATTTCCCTGCTTCAGCCTTTCAAAACTCAAAAATAGTAACAACCAAAAGCACTTGTAGGATTTATATAACACAGTATATCGCATGTTCAATTCTGCATCAAAACTTGATGGGAACAAGTTTTCTCAGCTCAGCACAGAGAGAAGTGTAGACTCTTACAAGCTCTGCTTGTGTTTCTGGAAGGTCACAGTGCTTTCCATATGAATGAAAAGCAAGAGCATCCCTTGTGGAGGGTTTTAAGACTGACAATTTCAAAGTTTAAGTGAAAAGGTATTGAACTTGGAACACTACTGCCAGGGTTTTCTATTTTCTTCTAGGTATTTTTCCTTTTTGTGGCCCTTGGTTTATACTTGAGAAAAACTAACTTCTGCATCAGTTAAAAATAGCAACATCAGGTAAAATGCTGTGTGTGTGTGTGTGTAATATTACCAATTAAGGTATTTTTGCCTTATGCTAAAGCATATTCAATGAGAACTACTAAAAATTCAGAAGCAAGACTAATACTGGTGTTATTGAAAACTGAAGTCCTACAGGATTTCTGGCACTGAAAAGATTCTGATTTCAAAAATCAAAAATCTATAAAAATGTAAATTCTTCACCAATCTTTAAAAACCTGCCAACTATCCCCAACCCTTTCACCTTAAATAGTGCCTACTTTTTCAGGAAATAATGGCAAAAAAAGAGCAAGGAGGTAGGGGGTGGGAAAGAAAGATAAATTATTTATGCTAATAATGGATTTGACTGATGAAATGTTTAGGTTTTAAAACCAAAACAAATGGGGGTTTTTTGAGCAAGTTGTTTATATTCAATACCAAAAGGAGTAAAAAGTCTTCTTCAACTACTCTTTAGATCACTTTTTCAGGCTTCATACTTGACGTGTGGTCTGATACTAATAGTTACTTGCTAGAAGCCATACACCAGAAGGAAGTGCTAAATGCCAAAGGGCCTTGAGAAACTAACACACACACAGTAGCAAAATGCTGAACAGATCCCACAGTCAGATACTGATTAGTTGCTGCAAAATACATACTAAATTCTGCGCTGCAAATGTTTGCAGACCAATCTGTACTTAGCCAACCATGAAGATTATTACCACATTTAGAAATTTATTTATTTTTTTAATCCTGGGCCCAAGTCTAAATATTTGGTTGTAAAGTTGCTGTCCCAGAAACTGGGTTATGTGTAAATGACACGTAGTACACATGGCTTGTGTTTGTAAATGATAGTGTTCCCTGCGTTTCCAGTGTTCCTCGTTTCACACTTAATCAGGGTTAATACCACGAACATATCCCAGTTATTCTGCAAGAGCTGGTGTGGAATAATGGCTTTCAGTCCAGGATAAAACAGGCAGATTCTTACTTCATATGCACTATTGTATAAACTCGTATTAGAAATGGATGGTGATATTCTGGCACACACTTCTTTCCTGCACACCCACCTAATCTTATAAAATAAACCAGTTTTCAGGGAGGCTTAAACTTTTTCCATGTATGCAGTATGAAATGTTATATGAACCCTGGATTTTTCCTTAGTACTCTTCTGAAACTACAATTTATACGTAACGATGACTAGAATGAGATTTTACATTATGGGATGAGGGTCTAAGCATGTTTCCAGATTATTATGAAAGAGTAGATGCTTCAATTCTATAAGTATATGTCAAATTTCATATGACTAAGATTGCTGCCATTTTCTGATATGTCTAATTTTCAAATGGATGGAAAAATATTAATGTGGACTTAGGGACAGGAAGCACTATTTCTTGGAAATTAAACAGTTGTGTTTAATTCAGTTTCTAAATACTAAAGAATGATGATTTGTCTTAACTTCTACTATAGTTTTTTACACCAAATTCTCTGCCTTGGGCTTCTTGCGAAGTTCTGTACTTTGATTTATGTTGCAGACAAGTCCTGACTGATAAAATGGAGACTCGTGTTTTCTCATAAGTTCCATATTTTCATATAATGTACCAAAAGCAGATGGTTTAGTTATGAGTGTTCTTCCACATCATGAGACTCCCTCCCCACTTGATGACTGAAAACCATCATCTTTCTAACTGCCTGATGTCTTCTTCACAAACATTGAACTCAACTCCCATAGACCTTGGTAGGACTCTTGCTTGGTGTATACGGAAATTGGATCCAAGAAACTGGAATACGTGGCCATTTTGGAAACTACAAGTACAGAGGGAAAGACAGGCAAATTTTAACAGCTATCTACCTACTCAAAATGTACTTACCTAATGTACCTGCCCAAACAGCTACCTACTTACTCAAAATGTATCTTTCCTAGGTTCCAATTGCCCAGACAGTCAAGTCAATCTCTAGATAAGAGTTTTTTGGTTTCAGTCTTTCTAGATACTCAAATATCTCCAGCTGTCGAAAACATTTTATTTCCTTTGCATCAGCCAGAAAGTTTGTTCATTAAGAAGATAATCTGACATCTCTTAAGTTTGCAAAGTGGAGCACTCTAATTATGAAAAGCTCCAGTGATTCAAAAAATCATCAATTTTCTTCCCATCTAACACTGATCACTACATAAAATCTTCCATGATTCTTCACTGAAGTGGATGAGTTGAAGCCATCCTTATACCCACCCTCTTCTAGAGTCAGCAGCAGAAGGAATCGTAGCTGTTAACTTATTATCATTTTGAATAAATTAACAGGCGCAGGGCGGCTTTGCTAGCCAGAAATTCCCAGAAAAATCCTCAGATGTACAAGTTTTGAGGCAGGGCTGTCATTTGCATTCAGTCTTTCACTGTCTGCTGCAACCCAGCATCTGGGGTATACCCTGAAGTATTGAGGAATTGCTGTCTGAATTCTCAGGTGGGTTTTTTTTTAAAATCTATCATCAGAAAGGTATGAAAAAAGAGTATGAAAGCAATGGAAACATGCATGAGAAGCTCACCTCTCTACCTGAAAGGTATGGTTCTTAACAATAGAACAAATCATCATTCATCATAGAACTCTCCTTCTTGCTAAAGAGCAAGACTTCAATAGGAACTGCAACAATATGACAGTGTCAATCCCAGAGTGGAGAAATGTGGGGGTTTTTTTACTTCTGGTCTGAGCAGCAAAGTTCCCTTTTCAACAAGATGTACCTGACCACAAACCTCACCATCTTCAGAACACGATGCAAGGAAACCCACAAGGTTAAAAAGAGAGCAAACTGAAAACTGTCCTTGTGGACATGCAGTAGGGGAGGTTGGTGCCTGAGGACTGTCAGGAACAGAAGCGCCGGCGCTGCTTTGCAACCGGGCCATAAAGGCAGCTGATGTGAAACAGAAACCTTTCCCTGCACCCCCAGGCTCCCCACTCATGCTGAGAGCTAGGACGGACCAGTAGCCAACAAATCTAGATTTTAGAGAGGTTCTGGGAAAGCATTTGAACAGGGTCTTTGTTTCAAATACAGTTCAGTCCCCATCTATGCTGAGCAAATCAAGGAACTTGGCTAACCCGATTCACCTTTAAGGTGGGTTTAAATCTAGTCACTAAATGTGGAATGCTGCTTAAAGGTATGTAATTCAAGCAGCATTCTCCTAGTGGTTCTGATGCTGCTCTGAAATTTTAGGGGAATATTTTTTTCTTCACTAATCCTCTAGAGACAACTAGTCAGTCATCAGGTGAGGAGTACCACGATGTTGAAGTGATGTACAGGATATGCCTGCCACAGAGGCTCTAAACTTCAGTGACATTGCACTTTTTCAGGATCTAAATCAAAAGTCTAGATCATGCCACCCTTATTCATGATGAGGATCACCTCATTCCTCCCAGGGTCTTACCAGAAATAAAGAAGATGTTGGAAGGTAAAGGCCTGATACAAGAACGTGTGAGGTGACAGCCCATAGAAAGAAAGGAATTAATCTACCACTAGCCCTAGAAGAAAAGTCCAGCTTTAGGAAGAAGAAAAAACCTAAAAATAGACTGTCCTTAGAAACTGGCCCACAGCTGATGAAGTGAGATGCTGTAAAATGATACCAGGAAGTTGCTACTTTCAGCATATGATAATAGCAGAGGAAGGAGTGGGGGCAAGAAAGCACAGGCAGGGTAAACATGGGGACCACCTGACCAGCTTCATTGTATTATCAAGATACATACAGTACTGATCCAGAATAACAAACTGACACATTTTATGGGCCACTGCCAAAGATGCTTTTAGAAAAGCTATTGTATTTCCCTTAGCCAGAAGGATCTCTACAGATACTGCCTCTTAACAGATCACGCATTGAGAAGGGTAGATCAGGAGATGGTAAAATGACATGACAGTGTGAACTGTCTATAGGGTACCAACCCATCACTGATGAAGTGCAAGGAGACAATATAATCTTCTCAACACAATTAACATCAGGATCTAGAAAACAAAGACAAATACACAACAGAAGCTGCAACTTGTGACTTCAACAGTTGCAGGTGAATCACTCCAGGAATAGGCAATAAGCAAACATTTTTCAGGTTATTTAAAATGCAAATTGTTCTTTTCTAAATGGAGCAACTGAAGTACAGGTAACATCTAATGTGAATGAGTGACCTACTTTGATCGACTGGTACAGCTAGAGAAAGAGGTAGAAGCAAAAATAATAATAAGGCTCATACTGTCTCTCTAAGCGCTTCACATTTCTGTCCCCATTATGGTTGTTCTCCAGGTTAGCGGGGGAAGGAAAAAGCAGGTTATTTTAGTGGCATCTCAGTATAAAAACAACTCTCTAGCCACCATGTTAAAAATTAAACAGCTTTGCATCTTTAATGCTTACTTTTCTTTTTAAAGAGGGAATCAACAGTTGTGTGGCAGCATGTAAGAATTTTTATGGTGCCCAATGAGCAGCTGGAAAAAAATACAGAAAGCAGCAATGGAGAAAATACAGATTGAAAGAAAAGGTGTAAAAAAAAAAGAAAAACCAGAGAAAGCAGCTCTTGTCACTTGCTGGCAGGAAGCACATCCTCAAAATTAGAAGAAAAAAAATCAAGTAGGGCAACAGTGAGGCCTAAATTTTGTGTGTAAGAAAACTACAAATAACAACATATATTTGAAACACCATAATTTATCTCCACTGGATTTGCCAGTCTTTTGTAATGAACCCAGTCCATTGTCAGTAGTCTTTGTAGTTAAGCCAACAACCAATCTAGCCTAACCAATCCAGTCTCAATCTTGTCAACCTCGGTGGTGATTCCTCTGTGTCGAGGTTTAGGCATCTGGTACACATATAAAATCATAGCGCATTGTTCATGCAGCACTCTTCCAAACAGTGCTGAAATACACCTTACACCTAAAAGTAGTCCTTTCTGAACCTCTTCTCTGTCCCAGATGTCTTTCAACTTAACTTTTAAGTAGACACAGAAAAAGGTAGTGGAGAAAATGATGCAGAAAATGGAACATAGAATTGTGTTTGCTTGTAGCCTCTGGCCACACAAGTGGCATCTACTTGCTCCTATGTGACTAAGCAAGTTTTCACTCCCTCTCTCCTCATCATGCAGTCATAGCCATATATTTGCACTTCCACAACCAAATAGTCTGCTTCATCTTAACAATCCCTGAGGAGCAAACATAAATGGGCATTGTGGTCCATTGCAGACCTGACCATGCACTGTGCTGTCCTACTTGTGCTGCAGCAGAGGAGGTCCCTCAGGGCACTCTGGAGCTTCCTTGATGGCGTTCATGCATACCTCTGTGCAGTAGAGGGTATGAGTGCATCCAAAATACCTACATTGCCAGGTATGTATGTGCCTACAGCCTTGTTTTTGTCAATGGAGAGGGGCTGATTTGCAACCAGGCAAGCACACATTTTCAAAATGTGCTCAGCATTATGGAGACCAGAATTTCATTTTTCTTAATACCCAACCTCAGGAAAAAGCCTAAGTAAAGAATAGCCATGGGGAGTATTTTAATTTGGCCAGTTTCAAATATCTGCACTGAAAACAAGGACCCTCACTTCTCATTTTACACAGCAAAATTCTGCGGGATGCCTACTCTGTCCCAAAAGGTCAGCTTCCACCCCCAAATCATCCCCTGTGCACTTGCAGTGGTTACCTCCTGAAAGAGGTCAGTGGGATACTGACTCACGCAGTTTTTTTGATCTCACCTGTTAGTGAAAAACCCAAAGGAGGTACAAGTAAAATCCTAACATGCAATTGAAGTGTAATGTGTGAAGCAGCAGGACCAGGAGTTTTGATGTCCCCGCAATACACCTTGAAGCCTTCCTGGGGCTTTTCTGCCCTTTCGGTCAGAGATGCTTCAGCAAATGGGTGAGTATCTGTGACTCTACTGGGGTTCGTACTGAGAACACGGCTAAGAAAAGCCAGGAACTTGACGAACATCATCCCGAGGGGTACATTAAGCGCCGTGTAGAACAGGGACCCACACTTTGGCCACCGAGAGAAGAGAGTCCTATGACCGAGAGGGCAGGGCAGGGTGTGGAGGAGGATGTCTTTTCCCAAAATTCCCCGTTTCAGTTCCGAGGGCTCGGACACAAGGACCCTTCCCTCCCTCCCTCCCTCCCCCCTTACCTGAGCCGCCCACGTTGGACCGGAGCAGGCAAGTTCTCCGAGAGGAGGAGAAGGAGGAGATGTCGCTTTGGGAGCGGCCGCGGGGACCGGGCAAGGACCAGGCGGGCAGCAGTGCTCCCCCAGCGCAGCCCGGCCTCTCAGCCATCGCCGTCGGGGAGCCGAGAGGGGCAGGGGGGGAGAGGAGAGGA
>VYZX01012575.1:11023-24904 GCA_013401335.1 Brachypteracias leptosomus
GAGAGGAGAGGAGGGAAAGAGGCGGCGAGGGAGGGGAAAGGGAAAGTTTGCAGAGGAAGAGCCGCCCCTCGCCTCCGACCGCCCCGCCGGAGCGGGGCCGCCCCACCGGACGCCGACGGGGATTTTGGGTCTGTCGGAGCCTAAATTTTGCGTATGCACAGGGGCAAAGCAAGAGGGGGTGTGCTGAAGCACGGAGGGGGGGGACACGCAAGGTCTCCTCCACGTCCGCCCCCCCACACTCCGTGCATCTGCAGCCCCCCGGGGGTGTCTTCATGGTCCCCGCTCCCGTCATTTCAGGGAGGCGGGGTGGGAAAAAAGGAGCATTAGTTAAATAGAAAACCAGAAACCGACACCACCATTTCTGTTTTGTGTAACAGGGCTCCCTCCCTCCCTCTCTCCGTCCCTCCTCCCCCGGCCCGTCTCCCGCAAAACCGTGAGGTTGCACAAGGCATCGCACCCCTGCAGCCGAGCAAGGAGGGCGATGAGTCAAACCTCCTCCTCCCTTCGTCTTTCTTAAGGTTTCGGCTTTTCACAACCAGTTTTACGACCGTGTGACTCAACGTTTTGGGAGGAAGACAGTCCTCCTGCCCTTCAGAAGCAGGAGTCACACCGACCTTGGCAAAAGCAAAATCATGCCCCATGGTTTCATTTTCTGGTGATTGCTTTACAGATAGCACTTTTAAAACATGGTTCATTTTTAAAAGGATATTTGATATTTTCACTGCTTTTTACAGGCAAATTATTTTATATTCTGCTTTGAATAAAGCCCTCGCTGCCCTGAAGCCACTGGCACAATGGCAAAGATAGACAGGACTTCACTTTGTATATTTAACACATGCGGTGACATATTATGTAGCTATCAAATACAAAAGTCCCATTCAGGCTGCATGAAAATATTTCAGCAGCTACCACCGCCCAGGTCTGAATACAATCCTATTGGATCTGAAATGTGTCCATGTGAAATTCAGTTTCTGGCCTCCGCTTCCCACGAAGCAACCAAGTGCCCTCCTCTCAACTCCGAGCCCCTGCAGCTCCCCAGGTGCAGTGGTTTTATGGTCTTCCCGGTAGCCATCCAGCTCAGACACCCTTCGCCTTTGTCCAAGCAATCAATCCAGTACATGGGTCTCGTATGTCAGCCATTAGTCAGGTCAAAAGGTCTCATCTGCTCAGCATCTCCCAGGGAATTGCCTTCATTATTTCCTCTCCTTCATCCCTCTGCTGACAGACCAGCCTGCTCCTTCCCTCCCTGTGGAGAGCTCTCCCAGCAGGATTCTACTGGAGAGTAAGAGACAGGGGCTTCTCCTGGTGGGGCACAGCAGTGATCTCCAAGTTTACAGACCTTCTTGAGGGGGCCAGGTGGCCCCAGTGTCGTGTGGGCAGACACGCTGTACCGAGGTGTAGAAAGATTCCTGCAGTCTCAGATGCAGGGCTTGTGTTATTCACAAAATTTTACAACGTGCTATTTTTATTATTTACCCATTGCAGGTTGCATCATTACAGATATGACTGCACTGAGGACATTTTCCCTCACTGGAGATTTCAGTAGCTGTGCTTGTGTGGGCTGGTGACATTTTCTGAACCTGTTTTCGCCTTAATCAGAAGTGTACTCAGGCTTGCTATTTGCGGAACTGTTTTCTACTTCTTTTTTTTTTTTTTTTTTCTTTTTTAATTTAGAAGTTGTGATCAAGTTCATTACTGAAATACGCAGTTCCTGCTCAAAATCTCACCAAAGTTGATGACAAGTCACTGATGTCAGAGAGCTTTGGGTCAGACCCCTGAGTTTTTTGAAAACTTTTTTCCTTCAAAGCATTTTGAGTCACAGAGCAGTTGCAACTTTGGCCTCTGAACAGAATAAGCTTCAGAGAGTCTACTTCAAAATTCCCACATTAAGGAGCTGCTCAGTGTCTGCAATCCTTTGCTGTGATCGAAAAGAGAGCATGAAGAAATCCTAAGTGAAACTTGAAAAGATACCATAGCAAGAGGTCAAAGATGTTTGGGAAACAAAGTGACATCTAAAGGGGTGAAGGTAAAAGAAGACACAGAGAAAGTGGGTCAACATTGAATGTAAAAGAGATAAGAGGAGGCTCTTCTTGTGTTATCAAAGTAGTTGGGTAAATCAGAGTAATTTGAGCACTCAGAAAGAATTATACCATGAAAGTCACAATGGTTTTTTTATTGGTCTGTAACTTAATACACTCAACAAGGTATATAAATGAAAATGTTAAAAAATAAGGTACTTCCTATATTCATATCCCCTTAAGTACTTTCAGATGAAATGTAACAGCTGTGGTTAATGGCTCTGTTTCCAGAGAACAGCAGTAAAGTATACATCCTTCCTAGGTGGAGAGAGATTAACTCAGTTGCCTGCTCATTAATTTTTAACCGTTCTGATGAGATTGCCAAAGAAATTTCCATTCATGGTGACAATTTTTGAAAGTCAATATTTGCTGATTAAACCAAATTATTTCACAAAGGCCATCCCCATGGCCGTGAGGGTCTGATGCAAAAATACGCAATTCGGGCATCAAGAAAGACTAGGGAAGCACCAACCTGGGAAACACATTTGCTGGAAGAAGCTATCGTGCAAAGTGCATGCCTGCCACCCATGATCTGCAGCACAAACACCAAGTGCCACCTACTGAACCCAGGCAGCTTCAGCACAGGCTTCCTCTGAAACCATTCTAGTGGTCAACGAACTGCAAGCACTGAAGAAGACGGCTCCCAGGGTGAGGAGAGCTGCCATGGGCCACGCCGGCAGAAACACGGTGGGAAGTTGTTGGCCAAGGCAGCTACTTATTTTTCTTAAAATCCAGGTGACAATTTGTGATTGAGCAGCCAGATAAAACACCACCAGTGGGGACGAGACCGTTCAAAGGCTGATGGGGATGAGACCCCCCAAAGGCAGATGATGACAAGACCCCCCCAAGGCTGGCGTACTACTCCACAGAGAGGAGGGGAAGGACGCGGCGCTGGTCGTCCGGGACACAACCGGGGCGAGCCCCGGGAGGGGCGGAGCCGGAGCCCGTCACCTGCAGGCGCAGGGCCAGGCTGCCCGCTGGCCGGAGGGCTGCAGGTTCCGGTAGAAGGGGAGACGGGGCGGGGAGAGCCCGGGCCCGCCCTGCACCCCGGCCCGTCCCGCCTGTCCCCCCCTCCTCCGACCGGCGGCCTCCTCCGGCGCGGCCGCGCAGCGCCGGGATCTTCACGCTGAGGAGCTACCTTCCCTCAACCGGCTGCCGCCATGTCGGGCCCTCTCGGCCGCGCCGCGCTGCTGCTGCTGCCGCCGCTACTGCTGGGGCTGTCCGGGCTCCTGCCGGTGCGGGCGGCGGGCGGCGGCGGGCGGCCCCGCTACGAGCCCACTTGGGGCTCGCTGGACGCCCGGCCGCTGCCCGCCTGGTTTGACGAGGCGAAGTTTGGCGTCTTCATCCACTGGGGCGTGTTCTCGGTGCCCAGCTTCGGCAGCGAGTGGTTCTGGTGAGCTCCTCGGCCCGGCCCTGGCCCCCGCCCCGCCGGCCGCAGAGGCCTGCCCGGCCCGGCCCGGCAGCTCCCTCAGGCCCAGGGGAGGAGCCGGCGCTGGGCAGGTGGGAGGGTCGGGCCGGAGCAGCTGCTGCGGACGGGTCGTGCCAGCTATCTGAGGGCTCTGCTTGGAAAGCAGCTCTTGGTGCCGGCGGGGCAGGGTTTGGTGTGCCCCCAATAAAGCGATGGTGTCAAGCCCCTCTGCAGACTGGCCCTGCAGCTCGGGGTGGGGCAAGAGGTTTAGTGAGACCACGGCCTCTGTGGCACCGTTTGTGAAAGAAGCCGAGTTTGGTGTGCTTCAGGTAGGTCTGGCCATCTGCCTGCCCAGCCCTGAAGTTCTTCATTGTGTCACCTGGCCTTAAAACCGGGTTAAGCAGAGAGCTTGTGGAGTTGAAAGATGTGCTTTCCACAGCGTTGGTGAAAGAGGTGGTTGGTTGAGTGGCAGGAGGAGACTTCTCCACGGCCACGATGAAGGGATGGACGAAGGGGCTCTCCCCAGGCCCTCTGGGGCCGGGAGTTGGGGATCTCCCAGCCTCCGGAGAAGCCTTGCACAGGTTCTTGCCAGGGCTCTGTGGGGTCCCTTCATCACTGTCTCTGCTTGGCAAACTGCCTGCAGTTTTCTTGTGCATGTTTTGTGCTGTTGATAGTTTTCCTCTTTTTTATTATTATTTTTATTAAGGGGTGCTTTCCACTTAAAAGAGCCTAAAGCTCTGATCCTTCAAATAATTCCAATTCAAAGGCTGAATAAAAATCTTTGGTTCATGAGTGTTCACTGGTTCAGGCCCTTTGGCTGTAAGCATTTTTTTAGTATTTTCTTTGCATGCTCTCCCAAATATTTCCTGTAGGACTTCAGGTGAGTCATGTTATCATTTCAAACATGAAGATAACAGCAGCTCTGTGACAGAGAGCTATGGTAAATCTTAAGTGCAATATTTGCAAAACAAACCAACATTGATGTAAACAGACCACTGTTTGCTGGCAATATTTGGTCTGTTCTTTTCAGAGTTGCATTCAAGGGTTTCAGCAGTTTTTTAATGTGGACTCTGTTTACCAAGAAATTACTTTCCTTGTCGGGCTTGAGGGGAAGCTAGCTTTGGGCTCAGGCTTTACTCTGAGTGCTGTGCTCTGATAGTGGGGAACAGATTCAGGATCAAGCATTCTCTTATTGTTCTAAAAAGACCTCTACACTCTAATGTAGCTGATGAGGTTATTTTTTGTGCTCCTGTAGCCTCCCATCCTTAGGCATGTGTGGGCACTTTAAAATCAGAGTTGGTTTGTTGGTTTGATTTTGTTATTTTTTTTTTTAACCCAGGTTCTTCCAATGAGGAAGGCTGTGTCAGCCTTTCTTCTAGATTTTTTTTTTTTCCCCTATTGGCTGCTGGAGATTGTGTTTGTTTATACTGAAGTCTGGGAAGGTTACAACAATATCCGTAAATTACTGTGGTCTTGCAGAAAGGAAGTCAGGGTCCAGCTCAGAACAGGAGAGAAACACATTTCAAGCATTCAGATTCAGGCCTGGTTTATTCCTTCACTTTCAATTTCTTTTCATTTATGCCTAAATTTGCCAACAGGATTTTGGCTGCTTGACTTCTTTCATAAAAAGGTGAATGCTTTCAGACCCCTTTCTCTGTAAGAGTTACAACAACATATGTTGTTGTAGAAGGTCTCCAGCAATAAGGCCATTTATACAGTAAGGACTGTTGTGTGCTGTTTCTGGAGCAACTCTTTCATTGGAGGAGGGGTAGAACAGGTTGAGAATAAGTAATGCTCTGCTGGTGATATATGATCTCTGCCCATGATGAGGGTGAGAGACCACCCGTGGACCACAGAGTGGAGGTCCAAGCCTTGCTGTGGACTAGAGCAGTTGCAATAGTGGTCACTGTTGTGGGGAAGCACAGGATACTGGATACATACAGGACAACCAGGTGATCAGGCCCAGTCAGCATGGGTTTATGAAAGGCGGGTCCTGCTTGACAAACTTAGTCTCCATCTATGACAAAGTGGCCTGCTTAGTGGATGAGGGAAAGGCTATGGATGTTGTCCACCTAGACTACAGCAAAGCCTTTGACATGGTTTCCCACAGCATTCTCCTGGAGAAACTGACTGCTCATGGCTTGGATGGGCATAAGCTTCACTGAATAAAAAGCTGGCTGAATGGCTGAGCCCAGAGAGTGGTGGTGAATGGAGCTAAATCCAGTTGGGCTCAGTATTGGGGCCTGTACTCTTTAGTGTCTTTATCAATGATCTGGTTGAGGGGTTTGAGGGCAGACAATGCCAAGTTAGGTGGGTGTGTTGATCTACTTGAGGGTAGGGAGGCTCTACAGAGGAATCTGGACAGGTTGGATTGATGGGCTTAGGTTCAGCAAGGCCTCATGCAGAGGTGCTTGCTGGTTGATGTGTAAGACTTGAGAAGGGTAAGTCACGTTTGTCCAGAAAAAGTGCATTCCTCATGCCACCTGAGCTGCTTACATAGGCTGTCTACCTGAGCTCTCTGGTATGGTTTTGGGATTTGAGTACGGAACAAGACTGACATTTTCCCATTCTCAAAGCATAGCTGCTTTGTTTTGTTGCTACAAATGAAATCTTGGGACCTTTTCAAAGCAGGTGCTTGAAAGATGTAGAGCGTGGACAAAGAGCACAGAGAAAAGGAAGTCTTTGATAATTAATACTGCTCTGAAGCAATTTTGTCTTCTTGCCAGTGTCATGTACCTCCAGTGCACATGCCTCTCAGTGTGAACTCAAATAGGAGCTGATGATTTCAAGTCTCTTTTCTTTCTCTAAAAATACACCAGCCAGACATGTTTTGTTCTATATTTTGTAGGTGGTACTGGCAGAAGGAAAAGAGAGAGCCCTATGTGAAATTTATGGAGGCAAATTACCCACCTGGGTTCAGTTATGAAGATTTTGGGCCACTGTTCACAGCAGAATTCTTTGATTCCAACCAGTGGGCAGATATTCTGAAGGCTTCAGGTGCAAAATATGTTGTCTTAACTTCAAAACATCACGAAGGTAAGTGGAAGGTTTGCGAATGTTAGTAATTGTTGCATTTCTGCCAACAGAAGAAAAATCCAGGTGACTTTCCTGTCTGCTAAGAGTGATAGAGAAAGCCAGGCAGGCTGGCCTGACCCACCCCAGCCAAAGAGGAAGCAACCACCAGAGAAATGCGTGTATGTTTTCCTGACTCTTACGCAAAAGCTGTGGCCCAGAAGCTTGCATAGGAGGAAAAATAGCTTGTGCCATTGTTCTCTTGCTGTAGGTAAGACAGCCCGAAGCGGCGGGGACAGCTGAGCTTCCTGCAGTAGCCATAGTGCATATTTTATTGTTGCACAATTTATTGCTCAAGGGACCACAAAGTGAATTCTGCACTGTTTAACAGATGGAGAGCTGCTGGGTACAGGCAGTTAACGAGCTCCATAGGTTTCTCAAAGGAATTTAAGAGTATGTTTCAGGAGTCAACTTACAGAGTTAGAAATGTACACAGGATAGAGCTCTTCCTGGTGCAGGGCATAGAAGCCACAACCTTGAACCAGGTCTGTAACTTTACAGGTATGATTGATTTTTGGCACTGTAGTTGTAAGATGCTTTGCAGAGAAAAGTAAAGAAAAAAAAAGTGGTTGGAAGGAAATACGGTAGCAAAGAAAATATAAAAGTACAGAAAGGATATGGAGATGCTGGAGCAGATTCAAAGAAGGGCAACAAAGCTGGTGAAGGGTTTGGAGAACATGCCCTATGAGGAGTGGCTGAAGGAGCTGGGGCTGTTTAGTCTGGGGAAGAGAAGGCTGAGGGGAGACCTTACTGTGCTCTACAAATACCTGAAAGGTGGTTGTAGCGAGGGCGGGGTTGGTCTCTTCTCACTGGTGACACGACAAGGGGAAATGGCCTCAAGTTGTGCCAGGGGAGGCTTAGGTTGGATATCAGGATAAACTTTTTCACAGAAAGGGTTGTTAAGCACTGGAACAGGCTCCCCAGGGAGGTGGTTGAGTCACCATCCCTGAATGTCTTTAAAAATCGTCTGGATGTGGTGCTCGGGAATGTGGTTTAGTGGTGGGTTGTTAGAGTCAGGGTAGTAAGATTAGGTTGAGGTTGGACTTGATATTGAAGGTCTTTTCCAGCCCAAGCAATTCTATGAATTTGTGATTCTAAAGTATAAAATGGTAAGATGCAATATGACAGTCCATCTAGTGAGTGTTGTTGGTCTTTGGGGAGATGTGGGTTCAAGACTGGCAACTTGTAACTTGTGAATTTTAATCTCAGCTCTGACACGTAAAATCCTGATCTCGAGGAAGCCGGTGGCATACTTCCCAGTGACTTGAAAAGAACCGTGATGCATTTAGTNGCTCAGTATTGGGGCCTGTACTCTTTAGTGTCTTTATCAATGATCTGGTTGAGGGGTTTGAGGGCAGACAATGCCAAGTTAGGTGGGTGTGTTGATCTACTTGAGGGTAGGGAGGCTCTACAGAGGAATCTGGACAGGTTGGATTGATGGGCTTAGGTTCAGCAAGGCCTCATGCAGAGGTGCTTGCTGGTTGATGTGTAAGACTTGAGAAGGGTAAGTCACGTTTGTCCAGAAAAAGTGCATTCCTCATGCCACCTGAGCTGCTTACATAGGCTGTCTACCTGAGCTCTCTGGTATGGTTTTGGGATTTGAGTACGGAACAAGACTGACATTTTCCCATTCTCAAAGCATAGCTGCTTTGTTTTGTTGCTACAAATGAAATCTTGGGACCTTTTCAAAGCAGGTGCTTGAAAGATGTAGAGCGTGGACAAAGAGCACAGAGAAAAGGAAGTCTTTGATAATTAATACTGCTCTGAAGCAATTTTGTCTTCTTGCCAGTGTCATGTACCTCCAGTGCACATGCCTCTCAGTGTGAACTCAAATAGGAGCTGATGATTTCAAGTCTCTTTTCTTTCTCTAAAAATACACCAGCCAGACATGTTTTGTTCTATATTTTGTAGGTGGTACTGGCAGAAGGAAAAGAGAGAGCCCTATGTGAAATTTATGGAGGCAAATTACCCACCTGGGTTCAGTTATGAAGATTTTGGGCCACTGTTCACAGCAGAATTCTTTGATTCCAACCAGTGGGCAGATATTCTGAAGGCTTCAGGTGCAAAATATGTTGTCTTAACTTCAAAACATCACGAAGGTAAGTGGAAGGTTTGCGAATGTTAGTAATTGTTGCATTTCTGCCAACAGAAGAAAAATCCAGGTGACTTTCCTGTCTGCTAAGAGTGATAGAGAAAGCCAGGCAGGCTGGCCTGACCCACCCCAGCCAAAGAGGAAGCAACCACCAGAGAAATGCGTGTATGTTTTCCTGACTCTTACGCAAAAGCTGTGGCCCAGAAGCTTGCATAGGAGGAAAAATAGCTTGTGCCATTGTTCTCTTGCTGTAGGTAAGACAGCCCGAAGCGGCGGGGACAGCTGAGCTTCCTGCAGTAGCCATAGTGCATATTTTATTGTTGCACAATTTATTGCTCAAGGGACCACAAAGTGAATTCTGCACTGTTTAACAGATGGAGAGCTGCTGGGTACAGGCAGTTAACGAGCTCCATAGGTTTCTCAAAGGAATTTAAGAGTATGTTTCAGGAGTCAACTTACAGAGTTAGAAATGTACACAGGATAGAGCTCTTCCTGGTGCAGGGCATAGAAGCCACAACCTTGAACCAGGTCTGTAACTTTACAGGTATGATTGATTTTTGGCACTGTAGTTGTAAGATGCTTTGCAGAGAAAAGTAAAGAAAAAAAAAGTGGTTGGAAGGAAATACGGTAGCAAAGAAAATATAAAAGTACAGAAAGGATATGGAGATGCTGGAGCAGATTCAAAGAAGGGCAACAAAGCTGGTGAAGGGTTTGGAGAACATGCCCTATGAGGAGTGGCTGAAGGAGCTGGGGCTGTTTAGTCTGGGGAAGAGAAGGCTGAGGGGAGACCTTACTGTGCTCTACAAATACCTGAAAGGTGGTTGTAGCGAGGGCGGGGTTGGTCTCTTCTCACTGGTGACACGACAAGGGGAAATGGCCTCAAGTTGCGCCAGGGGAGGCTTAGGTTGGATATCAGGATAAACTTTTTCACAGAAAGGGTTGTTAAGCACTGGAACAGGCTCCCCAGGGAGGTGGTTGAGTCACCATCCCTGAATGTCTTTAAAAATCGTCTGGATGTGGTGCTCGGGAATGTGGTTTAGTGGTGGGTTGTTAGAGTCAGGGTAGTAAGATTAGGTTGAGGTTGGACTTGATATTGAAGGTCTTTTCCAGCCCAAGCAATTCTATGAATTTGTGATTCTAAAGTATAAAATGGTAAGATGCAATATGACAGTCCATCTAGTGAGTGTTGTTGGTCTTTGGGGAGATGTGGGTTCAAGACTGGCAACTTGTAACTTGTGAATTTTAATCTCAGCTCTGACACGTAAAATCCTGATCTCGAGGAAGCCGGTGGCATACTTCCCAGTGACTTGAAAAGAACCGTGATGCATTTAGTCTGTCCTGTAGCCTCGGGCATGAGTTTTTAGCTTGTTCATCTAGTCAATACAATTACACATATCCAGTTCATGAAACTATTGCAGGGTTTATTAGGCAATGAGTATAAAGCATTTTGAAGAGGAGAGTGGAGCTCCTCTGGCAGAGATCTAAGTCAGCAGTGCAGCGGCACTTTTAAGTGCTTGTGCTGTGTTGCTGCATGTCTGAAATGTTACACCCCCCTGATATTTAATGCTGAAATTTTAAAAGCTGTTTCAGGAGTTTTTGTGCTCTGCTTATAAACATGTACTGAGTGGTTGATTGATCTGTTCTAAATGTCAAGACAAGTGAAAAGTGAACATTTGCATAAGACATAGACAGAAGGGAGGAGAGTAGCCTTTGCATGCAAATGATAGCTTGTACTTTCTGCAATAGAGAAAGCACTTTATCATCCAGTTGTTGAACATGTATTGACAGTTCACATTTGATGCTTTCAGTGAAAATGTAGATGCCTCAAAAGTTGCTCTATTTTTGTTTAATTTAATGGGGACGTATGAATGGGGTTAATTAAGGAGAAGACATTATTATCTTAAGCAGTACAAAATTGGAAAATATATATATGTATGTACATAAAAAAAGCCAACCCAAAACCATGAACATATCTGGCATGGGGTTCAGGTTCTATGACTGCTATCATTGTGCATAAACAGATTCTAGGCATACTTTATACCATGCTAACAATATTATTACAATATGATTATTATTACTTTTTTTTGCAACATACTTGCAAACTGCTTTCCAGAAAGAAGAACTATAGCTTCCCCTCTTCTGCTTCCCTTTCTTATCCTTAAATTTTTCTCTTTTCAGGCTTTACTTTGTGGGGGTCCAAATATTCTTGGAACTGGAATGCTGTTGATGTGGGACCAAAACGAGATCTTGTGGCTGAACTAGCAGTATCTGTTAGAAACAGGACTGACTTGCATTTTGGGTTATATCATTCCCTGTTTGAATGGTTTAATCCTCTCTTCCTGGAGGATGCCACCAATGCCTTCAAAACAAGAAAGTTTCCAACCAGTAAATCATTACCAGAACTCTATGAAATTGTGACCAAGTACCAACCAGAAATAATTTGGTCCGATGGGAATGGAAATGCGCCAGATGCTTACTGGAACAGCACTGGATTCTTGGCTTGGCTGTATAATGACAGGTACAGAATGATGCTGTTTTAGCTCCTTATCTGAAACTGCTCTGTGCCTAGTTTGTCTCATTTTCTGTATATTTTGTGGAACCTGTTACCTCTACTTAAGAGGACTTAACTAAATATTAATTTTTCTGAAATACAGAATCTAGGTCTTCCCTGTAACTGTCAAAGCTTGCTTACAGAAAGACTGTTTCATTTTTATTTTTTTTTTTTTAACCACATTTACAAATTAATCAGTTAAGATGGTATTGGCTATTCTACCAATCAGATTCTTCCCTAAGTATTGTCTGCTGCACAGGCAAACAGGATAGCAGGATAATTTAAAAATTTGAGTACACTGATGTCATCACAGGCTGAACATCTGGCAGTGGATGTGAAGTGCAGGCTGATTTCTGGCAGCCCTCCTGTCAAAGCCTGGAGCATATTTCTCTAAGAAATGCCCATCTGGACTTTTTACTGGCAAAGGAAGGATGAGAATAGGGTTCTTCAAATTGCACTTAATCTAATTGTAATAAATGAGTAGTACAGAAGGAGGGGTGTGTGTGGGAAGGGATTACACTGACTGTTTTATAAAATAAAAATCTTAAAATTTCTCTTCTTCCAGTCCAGTCCGGGACACAGTTGTGACCAATGACCGCTGGGGAGTTGGCAGCATCTGCACACATGGTGGCTTCTACACTTGCAGTGACCGGTATAACCCTGGCCACCTCCTGCCTCACAAGTGGGAGAACTGTATGACTATTGACAAGAGGTCATGGGGGTACAGGAGGAATGCACAGCTTGACGATTACCTCACAATTGAGGACTTGGTGAAGGTACAATGGGACAAAGGAGTTGCTTACAACTCCTGATTCTCTCTCCTGATTTATTATAGTATACTATATAACATTTCAATTCTGTATCTATTTTTATTAAAAATATTATTTTAGTTGAATAATGAATCAATGAAATAATAAACTATTTTGTTTATTGGCAGCCTAATGCTGGCAGGATAGAATAGCCATGTAATTCTTATTAATTTTATAGAAATGACTGAGAGAAAAATTATCTAGATAAAATTCAGTCAGTTTCTTAGAAGCTGTTTCCCCTGTGAGTAACTGGCCAAGGACTGATCTGGACAGTCTCATTAGTACCTTTTCTACTGAGTTTTTCTATTAACAGCACCTCCTAAGTTGAGGAGGAGCAAATAGTTGCAGTTTCACAGTTCCTATTTCGGAACTGTGGAGCGAAGGCTACGTCTTTTATCCCTTCTAGCTTGAAACAGTTTATAACACTTAATAGTCATTTTGCCTTATAGCAAGGAATTTTCCTTTCATCCCACTTCATTTGGAGAAAAAAACCCAACACACTTACTACACACTTACAGGTAAACACCAGCATATGCAGGCAGCTGATGTTAATAAAACATTCATTCCCTCTGCTCATCTAAGGTATAAAAATAAAATTGGAAGCTTAGGAAAACTGAATGAAAGGAAGACTGATTGATCTTTCAAATAAATGCATTTAATTGCAAAATTCAGGTACTGAGGGGAAAATTCTTTGTTATTGTTGCTTAATCCGTATCTGTTCCTAGTACCGTCCTCACAAAAAATAATTTCAATTTGAACTGCGGCCTTTTCAGGGGCAGAAGATTTAAATTCATTCAGTAGCTTGTCTCCAGCTGTCTGTCCTTCAGACTTGTGCAACTCAGTCCATGATCTCTGGAGGGAAGTGTAGATGTGAACACAAGTATTTATGGACTCTGTAGAAGGCTTCCTTGTGTCTTACTGATGTCTCCGTAAAATAGGGAGAGCATCCAACAGAGGAAGAAGGAGGAAGTTGCTTCTCTTGGTTTCAGTAAAAATTAAGTGGCATCTATTTGCCTTATTCTCCTCTTGTGTAGAGAAGTCATCTGTCCATTCTATTGGTAAAACTCTCATGAAATTCCTGCAGAAGTCAAAATGTTAACAAGTTGTAGGCTCTGATTCTAATGTAGATTCAGTCAGACAGACTGACAAAAATGTATTTTGGGCTGTCTTCTGCCATAAAAATTTACAGTAGAGCTTTGTTTTATGGGAGCTTAAATTTTGAACTGACTGTTGGGATTGACCCCCAAAATCTACACATGTAGCAGTAACAACTTGTTCAGTTCACTTCAGTTCATCATTCTGAAGCAGCATGACAGACTTTGGAAAGTACTTAAAATGCATGATTCTTTAGCTGTAACCATGTGCTCTGTGTATGTCTTTAAAAATATTTCAGCAACTTGTAGAAACAGTGTCTTGTGGAGGAAATCTCTTGATGAATATTGGGCCCACCCATGATGGTCGCATTGCTGTTGTGTTTGAGGAACGCCTGAGGCAGATGGGTGCCTGGCTGGAGGTCAATGGAGAAGCCATCTATGGAATGAAACCATGGAGGGCACAGAATGACACAATCACACCAGAAGTGTGGTAAGGCCACTGAATCAAAATGCAGGTTGCGTAAAGCAGCAGCAATTGTATGTAGAACTTTGAAGTTTTTCACCAGCTTAGTTTGTCTGCTGTGCAGAAATGAGCCCTTTTGTCAGTCTAAGTAACTGGACATAAAAGTGTGTATAAAACTGTAGGTACACATTGGGTGTCAGAGACCATAGTTTTGGAATGGTGCTGAGGCTGAAGGGAAGGTTGCACACATTTCCTGCGTGATTTTGTGCTTCTTAGTGGAGCTGGCAACAGAAACTATTAAAAAAAAAAAAAAA
>VYZX01012575.1:24914-37829 GCA_013401335.1 Brachypteracias leptosomus
AAAAAAAAAAAAAAAAAAAGATAAATCTGGAAATACAGAGCTGCTATGAAGTGTTTATTTGTACAAAGGAATACTTGATGTCACTGTTTAGAGAGAAAGAAACTAGAAAACTAGAAATCAGTGTAGCGTATTCTGCATTTCTTTTTAAAAATGTGGGGGAAAATAACGATAAATGTTTGGTCACTAAATTCAGCCAGTCCCTGGACTCGACTCTGCCTTTGTGCCTCATAGCTACTCTAATGCCTTAATGATCCATCAGGGTTTTGGTCGTGACCCTCTTCTGTGCCTCAGTAGGCCTTTTTACTCCTGTTCCCAGTAAGATTTGGCCTCTGGCTTTAGCCTTGAAATGTCAAACTGTTGACTGTTTAGTGAAACCACTTCCGAGAGCAATAAAAAATTGTAACTAAATGAAGGAAGGAAGAAGGAATATTTCAAGTGTATGCCACAAGATTTCCAAGGACATACTGTAGATAATGTCTGCTGAAATTACATTTTTAAAAAACTAGCTATGCAAGGTGGAAGTTTTATTGTCGCACATACTCCTGTTAAATTTTTTTTTTTAGTGGAATGTCTGTGTGTTTGTGTGTAGGTGTGAATTTCCTTATTTGCCTGAATATAACCCATAATTACCTGTTAATGATTCCCTCTGCCCTCCTTCCTATATGGCTGAGCAGCAATGAGTTACTATATGGTTGCTCATGTTACTACAGATGTTTACCTCTCAGTCCAGTTCTTTAATAGTCTTTATTACCCCTAATTTGTTGGAACATATTTTCAAGGAACAGTACTTAATGAAGACGTATAAATTGTCTGGAAGGATGGTTGTGTGTGAATGTGTAACTATTCAAATCCATTTTTTGAGTCTTGAAAGCACTCTGTGTCACTTCAGAACACTTACAAGGAAAAACTGATCTGCATCCCTGTTACCAAACAGGTACACGTTCAGCCCGAAAGAAGGCAAAGTCAATGCAATCTTCCTTAACTGGCCAGTCTCGGGCACTCTAGCGCTTGGTGAGCCACAGGCTAAGCTTGGAGAGACACAGGTAAAAGCTAACACGCCCCACCCACTCCCTCTCCCCGCTTCCGCCTTAGAACAGTGAGGCTTTTATCACACAGTGCAAGACATGAGCAAACTCTGAAGGAAAACACCTCTAGGATTTGTCATGTTCCCCTGTGTTTATTTTAGTTTCTGGCATCTTTAGGAATGCATGGCTCTTAGGACAGAGTACATTGGAAGAGACCCAGCAAAATACTTGTTTTCATTCTGGGACCTCCTTGTCATAGTCCTCCCAATGGGATGTTTCTTCTCCAACAAAAAAAGTTAGACTGAATTGTTTCCTGGATATGTTTTAGCTTGCGAACTAAGAATCATAAAAAGAGGCCAAGTTGTAGGGGAAAAAATTGGTGCCGCCCCCTCTTCTTTCCTGTGTAGACTCTAACTCAGCACCTTTTTTTATAAATAGCCACCCCCCTGGCTCTGGTGATACTGTAGCTGCTGTAATGGTGCAGCAGTTTCAAGTCACAGCCTTGAGCAAAGGGAGAACACACAGAGGTTCTCATGGCCCAGGGAGGATAAATAGTCCGCCAGTGCGACCACAGATGTGTGTCTTGCAGTCAGAAATGGAGGTCACTGATGCCACACCTACACTAGCAAGTAGTGCAACCCAAGAGAGGCAGACTTACAGAGCAGAACAGCTGGGGCTCAGGACTTGATACCAACACTGTGTACGTAAGGTGGGGATTCACTTCAGCTTAGCTCTTGTGGTCTTGTGCACTGGATGTCCACTAGCTGCGGAAATGCGTTCAGGGTGTTTTGGGACTGGCTCTTCTGGTCTAGTTCCATATGAAAACAATCTACTTAGTGCTGAGACAGCTCTAAGATAAGGAATAAAGAGCAATTTCAGAAGTAATGTAGATGCATCTTGAATTTTGGAGAGGCATCTGTATGGGCACAAGAAAGTAATGTTCCTCAGCAGTAGAGATTGGTCTTCATTAAGTCACCAACCGGTGTAAAAGTCTCACCCTAAAGCCTATTTGTGTGTTTCTAGTGGAGGGGGTCCTTCAGGTCAGCTTTGTTTGAGATATCTAGCAGCACTCTTAAGTAACAGCAACGCTCATTCAAGACTACAAGTTTCACCATGGGGAAACAGGTGATGGAAAGCTGTGCTGTGGTACCTAGATCCCTGCTTAGACCCAAATCCCACCCCAAATTATTCTGAAAAGTGTTTATGTACCTTTTACAGCCCTAAGTACTTCTCAGGATCCAACATCATGAGCTTTATTAGTTACACATCTGCTTTGCAAGTATTTTTCTATTACCTTTAATAACTATCATTCACTTGGTTGAAAAGTGACATTGAAGGATAACTGAATAGTAGGGTAGCTATGGATCAACATTTCTTTTGTCAATTCTGCAATTACATGCTCTTTGAAAAGGCACTGCTCTAATTAGTGTATGTTTCTGTCTCAGGTGAAGCTGGTTGGCTACAAGGAACTGCTGAAATGGGTGGCACTGGGAGAAAAGGGAATCCTTATAGCTCTACCTCAATTAACTCCAAAGCAACTGCCATGTCAGTGGGGCTGGACTTTACAACTGACTGGCATAAACTGAGCCATATGCTGCTGGCTCCAGGGAATACTGATGTTTTGCCCAGTTTCTCTGCTTGCTTGACTGAGGAGCATCAATTTTACCTTTTTATGAAAGGTGAAATAAATCTCACTTGAAATCTAGCACTAGATCATGGAATCTCTACATACTATTTTTTTCTTTGACCTTGTGTGAAAAACTGAGCACCTACCTTGACCTCTCCACTTTCTTTAGTCAGTTTCTTGCAAAGTTCTGTGAAGAACAGGGAGGAGAGGGAACTGGCATTGGATTTTTAAAGCCATAAGAAAGAACAAAGCTAGCTTAAGGCAGTGTCCAAATGCAAGCAACTCTGTTGTATACCTTCTTTAATGCAAGAAATCTAACTTACACAAAAGTGTACAGTAAAAACTATCAGTTTGAGAGAAAAGAATTTTTTTCCAGTTGTGTGCAACAACTGGCAGTTTCAGCTGAGTCGGGTAATGTATCTGCCAGAACAGCCTGATAGGGAATTAATCACAAATGCATGGAGGCAATGCATATGTACATCTGCATTGCTCTCATGAAAGTCAATTTTACATGCTCCTACTCTGGATAATTCTGTTCATTATTGGGATACAAGTAAAGTAGAAGGGTGGGGTTTTTTCTGTTTTGTATAATTTTACATGGTTAAAGCCAACTCTTGTTTACAGCCATTTTTTTTACACAGAACCAGGGTGCCTTCTGTGGACTGTTAAACAAAACATATACTTTAATGGCTAACTTTTTAAAAAAGTTAAATAATCATGATTTGTTAGAGATTCTTAATTTTGGTGGAGAAACAACATTTTAAGCAGAGGATAGATTCCATCCAACTTAAATTCCCAAACTCATGATGTTTCAGGACTTGTAGGGACAGACCTGCACTATGAAGTTTGCAAAGAGGAGGAGGTAGAGGACAATTCATGATTTTTGTTGTTTCACTGTAGAGATCAAAAGTTTCCTTCTCCCAGGTTGTTTTTTTCCTGAGTGCAAAAATATTAATGTATAAATTAAATTTGTTCTTTCAAATATGTCAGGATTTTAAGTGATGGGCCAAATGAGATTGTTTTTCCTGCTAGTAATGATAATACACGCATAGTTTTACATTAAAATATTTTATTACAATACAGACAATTGGGCTCAAAATTAATACAAATTAAGATAAAATATTTACAAATTAATGTGTACAGTGGAGCTGTGTGAACAGCATAAACAAGAGAACTTCTAAAAATCCACATTCCTTTAGTAACAGAGAGAGCACCCCTCACCTTGTTCAAGAGGAACATGCATCAGTTGTCGAAGGCTTTCTGAAGAATGAGAGACTCTTTGGAATAACATTTGTCAAGTTAAGGAAAAAGTTTTCCTTTATAAAGAGAAAAATTTTGGAGAAGAAAGAAGCCTCACTTCATTTTGCTACTCTGTGCCACTCTTAGATCACTATCATCATTAGTTTTTTCCAAAACTTACACACCCCAAGCAAACAAATGGGTTTCTTTAGTAATTTGTTGTAATACTGCCCCCAGATGCCTTTCAGATGCAATAAAAAATAATCAGATTAGTTACTGAAGAGTTTAACCAATTTTTAAAATAGAAAAACCTTTACATACAATGATTCTTTCATCAAGAATATTTTTTAATGGGTGTTTGAAACAGAATTCTATTAGAACAAATACAGGCTCACTCCCACTTTTTTCAGAATGTTCTTTCTTGCTGGTCTACCACTCCTACACCATTATAAAATTAACCTAAGTCTCATCAGTAGTCACAAGGAATTTGTTATAAATACACAATCTATTCCTATAAATGTGCAGTTCACTTCTCTAGTTGTTGAGGGGTACTAAAAGCTTCATAAACATTAGCAGCAAAATCTTTCACTTGTTCCATCATCAACAGGTCCTGGAAGAAATTTAAAACATAAGTTTAATCAAACACATCCCCCACTATTCTTTGCTGCAGTACATAATTCATCATGAGAAAAGCACCTGTCACTCCCACAGAGGCATAACTCTAATTTCTTCCTTTAGAAAGGGCTATGAGCAGAACTGCAAGTAGAACCAAGTCAAAAGACCTTTTTGCACTTCTGCAGTTTAGCAGAGGAAAGAGGCTCTAGAAAAAAATGGCATGGTTTTTGGAAGATACAAATTTACAAAAATTTTAAGTTATGACAATTGTTCCTACTTTTTTTTTAAGCCACTGAAATTAAACAGAATGAAGCACATTAATAAAAAGAAGTATACAACATTCATTTCAAAATTTTTCTTGGGATATTTTAAATAAGCAACATCCTTACCTGAACAAAGTGACTGGGTGTTTCACTGCATACTGAATGGATCTGTCCATTTATTATTGGAATTATCTTGGCTAAAGGAAGACTGACACTGGAAAGACTAGAAAAGAACAAGAAGTATTGACCTAGACCTGCTCTGACATTAGTAAAGCCACTAAACTGTGATTATTACAATTCTAAATAATTACTAATTCAAAAGTAAGAGTTGAAAGACTGCAAACTAAAATGTACAGATGAAGGGGTTTTCCCCTATTAAGTCTTTCATTTAATACAGAGAAGTATCAAGACAAATTTCAGTTGGTGTTTCTGTTATGCAGAGTTTCACACACTTGCTTCTCATGCGAGAGAAATATGGTTTAGCCAGGGTCTTTACACGTGTGTGTATGTAAACAGGTGCTAGAAGTGTCAGTTTACACTCTTGTGCTATTTCAAACGCTAAACCAGGCTTAGGACTGACAGCCAAACTACCACCTTTGGGATATTTTAAGTGATATAAATAGTATATTTAAATAAAAACATTACTCTGAGAACCATTGGTTAAAATAAATGTGCATAAAACCAATTATTATTCAAGGTTTTAGTTTTAATATTTTAGAAATCATAGTTCAAGGATTTGAAATCAGCCTTTGTATTTGAACGCTCTCACTGCACTGTTTAAAACCAAAGTTAACTTCAGAATAAAAGTTATTTTTTAAAAGTCTGCTAGGAAGAGGCAGATCCTGAAAGTTAGTATCTTATCTCAGCATACCAGCAGAGAAAGCTCTGTAGACACTTTGGCTACATGTGTTTGGAGAATCACAGCAATGCCCACCTTCCTCAAGAACTATACAATAACTGACAGTCAGACTTGTCTGCTAACTGCAGGGGAATGCTGTCTTTCCCACAGTACACCTCTCAGTAGTCACCACCAGTGAGGTCAATCCTCCTTAGCTAAAAAGGCAGTTTGCTTGTACAGTGTTCAGGCAAAAAGTGAAAATTACAGGTCTTCCGATTTATTCTTTTAGATCTGCAAGTAATGGTGGGAAAGACACCTCACTTGAGTTCTAGCAATTTCATGGATAGGAAGAAACATGCAATACTGCTAACTGTCTGCTTAACTGAAGTGAGGAGGCTGCATTTGTTCTCGAAGAGCAAGACACAGAACTATTTCCAGCATGAGAAATTCAGGCAGGTGGAAAACTCAGTAGCCTTTTTTGGGATTCACTCACCTGGGAACCACAACAAAAGGAAACACTTACCTATTTACAGAGCCATTCTGAGAGAGGTCCTTTTCAGTAGGTCTAAAAAACTCTGCCATATTGTCCAACAGTCGACTGAATCCTCTGTTTAAACATGTGCTCAAAACTGTACTGAAGTCTGGACTGAAGAAAAAAAGATAAGAGTTTGGTTCCTGGGATTTATTTTTTCAAACTAAAATGCCTGCAAGTATTCAGTACTGCAGATGTCCCTCCCATAAGGGAGGATGTATGGCCCAGACAAAAGGCCACTAGTACAGCCACCTCAGGGTAGTCCAGCTCCCCGGTGACTCCACAGCAAACCAACAACCTAAATTGACAACCTAAATTCTACCCTAAGATTACTAAACCCCAGATAAATTTGAAGCATTCCTCACTTCTCTTTCTTACTAAATAGTAGCATAGAAGATATTTATACCTATTTATACCTAGATCTCTAGCAGCTAAACTGTAAGAATAGTTTGGCATTTGACTCAATTCCTTCATATTCAGTGTTTATTAAAGAAGCCTCTCTTCAGTACTCTCTGGTAAAAAGATGCATACAACCACCCTCAAAACCATACATTAAATGCTGATAAGTCAAAACTGATGTTCATTTCATCAAAGCAAGTAAATCCAATAAAGTTACTCTCCATTTGTCCTGCTTTAGCAGAAGAGAAGTACTCCTTTGTTCCTGCGTAACTACAGAAAAGGTGAGGAACAGATAAGGCAGTCTGGCTGAGAAGGACATCCTGGTCATGTCACTAAGGCAGGATTATTTCTTATAAATGAGTTTCAGAGCTCTCAGATTTTGGAAATCTCAGCCTACAATTAGTGAATATAAAAATTTAATGTGGCAGAGTGGTCACATTTCACAAAGGAAAGTAGACAGCTTTTTCTATGAAAGTATGGCTTACATAAATAAAAGTTGTGAGGAGGAGTTTAACACGAACACAAGATAGTTCTCTATACCTTTCTAGCATATCTCTAGTTTCATTAAGTAATTTAATTGTAGCGATGTCTCTTTCTGTGAGTCCACAGGCCTAGAAAAAGCCAAGACAGACACTATTTAGCAAGAAATCCATTGGCAACCGTAAGAAGTAAGTAGAAATAGATATGTTTTGTACCCTGGAATTAAGTCAGAATGTATAAGTCAAATTTATTTAAAAGAAAAGATTTATTGTCATAAATCAGATTCTTTATAATTTGTATTCTAATTTTCCTTTTAAATGGTCGCTGCAGGATTTTTTTTTCCCCACTAAAAACAATATTAGCAGGAAATGCCAGACTAATTGAGCAAAGTATTTTTTCCACTTCTGACCTCCAAAACTGAAATAAAGCCTGCATATCTTCTTAAGTTAAAGGGGTAAGTGCATGTAGTCAACACACTGAAGTCTTAAGTTTCTTCTTTATACTAGTGTAATACCAAGTTAAGGATGAGTTTTCTCCAACCTGTGGTATGGATGGAGAGAAACACCATTAGAAATTTTAGGAAATCACTTTTAACATTACACTTGAGATTAGATAAACCTTTCTCTTGACTCCTGTTCATTTTTCGGCCCAAAGCAACAAAAGACTCCAGCACGCCATCACCTTCCTGTGCATCAGCTGAGACGCTGCAACTGGCCATGGTCTTTGATGGCAACACAAGTGCAAGGCAATACAGATGAGCTTAGGGCCCAGTTAAGCTGCATTGTGTTACAACACGCATCACAGGCTAAAAGCGGTAACTGGGCTGCATTGCTGAGCTCAAAGCTGACATCCAGAGGATGACACTTGTTTCCAATCAAATCTGAAGAAAGTACGACTTTACTTAGCCTAGAGATAAGATCCCTTGATTTACAACAGAAGAGGCATCACCATTTATTGAAGATGCATATGCCTTGGTACAACTAGAGGACTGTTATGCATCTTTCCCTCCACAAAAAAAAAAGCAGCGCAGAGTGAAAAAAGGGTAGATAAAAGGAACTGAAACAGGTACCTGGGTAGCCAAGGGGTTTTCTTCATCTGGCATCAGATAATGACATAAGGGAGAGTAAGGTGCAATCTGATCTGAATCTTTATGTTCCACTACTTCCCTAATATCTTTAAGTTTCTGTTCCAGGTCCAGAAGAGACAGGGTGTGCTTAAGGGAAATACTGGAAAAGGGAGAAGAAAAAAAAAAAGAAAAAGACTACAGTGTTGATTGCAAAATAGATGATGCTTTGTCCTCCTACCAATAACATGTCCACAAGTAACAGGATCCCAGTCTGCTATATTGATTTGCACTGGCTGACATAGTCTGCTATAATAAAAACAGTGCTTTGGAAAAAGTCCATGTGCCTTCCTTTTTTGAAATTCCAGTAAAACTCATTGTTTTGGGAATAGTCATCACAGTAAAGATTAAAAGCTAACCACAGAGAAATAGAGACTCTTACCTTCCAAAAACTTTATGCACAGCTTGTTTAACAATAGTTATTAACTCGGTCAGTCCTAGAACAAGATGACAAATGTCAGAATTATTCTAATGATTTGCTCAATTCTAGAAAAAAAAATGGCATTTTGTAAGGGTAGTTAGCTTATAATAAGCATCATACCATCTCCTAAAAGGTGCTGAATACTTGACAAATACTGCTGCTGAACTTCAGGGGGAGCTAGTGGTGTCTGTAGGGGGAAAAAACCCAACAATTCTGTGACATGTCAACAGTAGAGAACAATGCAAAAATAATTTCAAGCCTATTGCAACACATTTCCTTAATCATCCCCTGCAGCAGATGGATTCCCTTGTTCTCACACAACTGTAGCTTCTGACTGTCTTCCATCAACCCATGGATCTTTCCTAAGTCCTCTGGCACTCTTCAATACTATACAGATCTCTCTTCCATCTTCAGTGACACAGAAAAAACCTTCCATTTCTCATTCATGTATCAGAAAGTCTCTTAAAAAACTGCACTGCAGGTGAAACTAGACTCTCTGTCACCCCAAAAATGAAACCTAGTGAAATAGGATATTTATGCTAACCCCTAACAAAAGCCTATCTGATAGAAAAGAAGCTTTCTGGAATGGAGATAGGATCCAAATTTACTCCAGTAGCGTGCCTCAGAGTTGGCCCTGTCAACCTACCTCTCTACTGGAAAAATAACAGAAAGGGAACATGTTTCTAGTCCAAACGCATCTTGCACTTTTAGAAAAGCTTTTTCAGGTTTCACAAAATGAAGCATGACCTCCATCAACCCTGGCCTCCCTAATGAAAGCTCTTCTCAGACCCACCTTGATATGCTGTTCCTTGATTCTCAGCAGGAGCTATCACAAGGGAGCACAGGACAACTAATCAAAGTCTAGTCTGTATCCATTATTTTTAAATGAGCTGTCCAACAATTTGCAGATCTTACTCTGTATAATAGGTACTTGCTTACTGTGGGACTGAACTATTTTAATTGAGCAGTGATAGATATACTACATAAGCAAAACTCAAGTCTTCTACCTTGCTTGACCCCATCAACAGACATTTAAGGTAGATGGCTTTTTGAAGTTAAACAAAATAGTCAAAATTTCAAAGACAACATTTTTCTTCTTTAATCTTAGGAAAATTTAACTGGGGGAATTAATGTATGTGCTAGGAAGACCTAAGCATTTATATACATTTGCATACCTATCTTGGATTATTCACATAGTATTACTGTTTCACCAAAAAAAAAATTATGTTGGTGTTTAGATATGAAATAACTTTTTTTAAGCCATACAAATGCAGACAAAGGTATTCTTCAATATTGCTAGTCTTTTGTTAAGCAACAGTATCATCAAACCATCCAAATTTAGATGCTATTAAAACACATCAATGTATCTTACTTCCAGTAATGCTTCCACATCTCCCACTCTTACAAGAGCTCTGTCTCATTCTAATACTCCTAAGCTATACCCTTTTTATCTCCTACTACATAATCCTTTCACTTCCAGGAAAGTGGAAATGAAACAAACCAAGGAACTTACTGTGCTGTTTTTGCAGAGTGCAGCATTATCTAGGTAGATGTAGCCGCCAATAATATTTAACTGGACTCGCAAAAGAACTACTAGCATACAGGTACTATATACAGCCACAATGCTTCTTGTGAAACCTTAAAAAGAGACAACAAAATAACTTCAATGTCAAAGAAATCAGGGTAAGTCAAGAAGGGAGAGTGCTCTCCAAGATGCAAGAAGTGCTGATGATTTTTAAATACAGAGTCACATTTCTCTCACTTGGTTGTCATAACACGTTTCCACAACACGTACCCAAGATGGTCATGAGTCTAGTATGTGCTGGAGCTAATCTAAAGCGTCCCATTTAAAGCCCTATATTAATATAATTTTTCATGTTACACAAGTTATTTTGATAAAAAATAAAAATTATGCAAGTTGCTCCAGAAGGAAAATGCTGATACTGTCAAATCATCTTTCTTCGTTAGGCCAGGGATACACACAGTATGTCAGCCCTCATCATGCAATAAAGATCCAGAAGGTGTAGCATTAGCTTTGTGAAAAAGTTATCTAAGGCAGGAGAAGCTAGTATCTAAAGAAAGAATATTAAAATAAGGATCAGCTTCCAGCCACTAGGCAACAGAGGACATGTGGAAGAAGTGAGATGAATAAATATGGATGAGTGTTGAGTTACAAGAACACAGAAATAAATGAGCCAGATCAAAGTTAGGATCTGTAAAGGTGGTGTGAAAAGGAGAAACAAAAACAAAAGAAGGGAAAGACAAAACCAGGGACAACAAACGTAGTTAAAAAAGCTCAGTAGTATTTCACTGCATAATTATCTGACTTCATTATTCTTTCTTCCCTTTCACTGCTTCCATAAGCCAATAAATAAGATGAACCAAAGGGTTCATAACCACTGCTATGGTGGTTCTCTCCAACAGGCCTGAAATGAGGAAATTAATTGCTGGCCATGTAAGGGCTGGCCTACATTTCTGGTTGATGTTTTCTGATAGGTTCAGCATAGAATTTCCAGAAAAACTGGTGTGATTTTTCTGTGATGGCACTGAAAGTTCTCTTGAGCAGGGTAACATGAAGGTCAATAAAATTCTTCACCTTCATCTCTGAGCTTCTAACATCCTTGGAGCTATGAAAAATTTTTTCATGAGGAGCTTGGGGAATGGGGGGCGGGGAGGAGAAGGTAGAGGAGGTGTGCCATGTAGTGTGTTACATTGTCTTCATATCTACTGAGACAACAACCCAGTGTAAAGTGTGCATTTTAACCAGTGTGAAAGATATTTCAAATTTATGCTAAATATTATGCAGATGGAATCTTTGATTTCCACTTACTTATTATCTTTAAATCCTCCCATATTTCTAACTTGTTTGTTGGCCTGTGGGAAAAATAAACGGAAATATTAAACATTAAAAAGTGTATTTTCCTTGGAAGTTAATAAATATGTTAAATGAAATAGTCCTCTAAGGTGAGTTCATTTAGTTACTGCAATTATTTAGATCAGATTCATGTCCACATTGGTTTGCCTCATTTACAAAAGCAGTATCTAAACAATACACTATGAAGTCACAGAAAAAATATTCAAATTTGAATGTTTCAATGTAGTATTTAGTGATGTTAACTATACACTTACATTATCAATTTTGAGTTACTAGGCTAAGCAGTCAGAAAAAGCCCACCCATGGTACCAAGTGGTCTTTTCTGGCTCTATATACTTCATGTAGACCTCAGTTCCATGGGGCTGCCTGTTTCCACCCATGCATAAGCAGCGCTGGATCACAATTTCTATACCCTACTTTCTTGCAAGGTTTACTATTACCTGATATAGTTTTAAAGTTCAGGTTTGATCACCAAAAAACAAAGAGATAGTGACCATCTGTGGAAAAGAAGTCCTATGCCACCCACACAAATGCAAGTTGACCTTTTTGCTTTTGTTGAGGCATGCTTACTTTTTTTAGTTGACCAGTTCATAAAATTTATGTATTCTGTAGTCAAAAGAACAAGACTGTAGGTTGCATAGATAGACCTGAACTGCCTGAGATACAATGCATATTTATAACTACTATCCAGAGGTAATGTTAGCAACATAGCAGCAGAAGCAGAGCTAAGAGCAAGCTAACCATCCAAAAAGTTTCATCAGCCATTCTCAGTAAGACAATGGCTACTGTGTATCTATTGTGAAAGCCACTTAGAGAAACATTTGGTAATGTCTTCAGATCAGAATTAACACTTTAAATATTTAGGCAAGATAGTTCAGATTCACCTAGACTTTACAGTAACCTAGTTTATAAAAATAATACACTTTTCACCAGAAATTATTTCTCTTTACAGGCACAACACATGCACTCTGGCATTAGTTTAACCATTATATCACTTAAATAAACAATGAATTTTTAAGATCAATGCTATCAAACAATGCAAATGAACTAATACAATAAACTATTAAGCATATGACTTCAAAAAGTAAAAAGACAGATTAAAGAAAGGAGAGCTGGAAGAGATACAAGGATCCATGGCACATACAAGAACAGTTTACACACTTCTCTTTTTGCAATCTGAATCAACAGTTTTAAAACTGCTCTTCTAAAGCTCTTCCAAAGCAAAACAAAGGAAAGACTGTTAAAAAAACACGGTAATATTTCTATACATAAAACACATAACAGGATGGAAAAACCACATTTGTTGCTTCTAGGTGGTAAGTTTTCCATGCCAACTGAAGAGCGAAAGAGCAGCAAATACATCAAGATCAGCCAACTACATTTGCACCTGCTATGACAAAACACTTTCTAGAGCTCATGTTGACAAAATTTCCCCTGATAAAATAAGGCAATGGCCAGGTAACAGTTTAAATTTGCAA
>VYZX01012575.1:37973-133349 GCA_013401335.1 Brachypteracias leptosomus
AATGTGTGATAACATAGAACCATAACATAGATTACACGAGAAAAAAAAAATCTCTTCAGGGATATTAGGAAAGGTGAATCTCCAAATCTACTCTTCCATATATTCAACAACAATGGCACTCAAAGGTCCACGGCTATCTGATTAATCTTATCAGATGGAAGTGGAAAGAAAAATCTATACCTCCATGTGTAGCACAAGAACGCTTCTTCAAAGACTCACTTCAAAGACTCACTTTTAGCATGTTGGGTAGTGGCAGGACTAGGGGGAATGGGNACACGGTAATATTTCTATACATAAAACACATAACAGGATGGAAAAACCACATTTGTTGCTTCTAGGTGGTAAGTTTTCCATGCCAACTGAAGAGCGAAAGAGCAGCAAATACATCAAGATCAGCCAACTACATTTGCACCTGCTATGACAAAACACTTTCTAGAGCTCATGTTGACAAAATTTCCCCTGATAAAATAAGGCAATGGCCAGGTAACAGTTTAAATTTGCAAGAATTAAGCCTAACAGAGGAAATGGATTTTTCAGTCTCCATCTGCTGCAATTTACTACAACTCAGCTGTTACTCAAAAATAAATCTGAAATAAAAGTTATTTGGAAAACCATTACCCGCTATGGAAGCAAAAAGCAATGCAAACAAAAAATAGAGGTTTGGAATAAAGCTGAGTGCCGAGGAAGTGGGAGATACACAGTATGTGCAAGGCTAAAGGAGCAGGTACTTCACCTCATCTCATTCAATCACATTGCTTTGAAANGGAGGTGTCCCTGCCCATGGCAGGGGGGTTGGAACTAGATGACCTTTAAGGTTCCTTCCAACCCTTACAATTCTATGATTCAAAGTGATCACATGACCTATGCCTTCGCAACCCCTTCTCTACACCGTCAGTGCATAAAGATCAAGCCTCTAGTTAAAACTTCCTCAGCATAAATCAAAAAAGAAAGCACTAAGACACAAACTCCACTGTAAGATACACTCTAAACTAACATCCATGCTTACAGGATATTGCATGTAACCAGCATTAAAAAAGGTATGTTTTCAGAAACACATAAAAGTAATATCAAAAAGTCTTGTCTCCATTTTCACTGGGATTATTGGAATTCAGGAGTACCCATGACCTGATTCAACTACTCAAGTTAGAGATACCAGATACATTTTGATAAAAGAACACGTGCTACAGAGAACAAATGAAGGCATCACGTCTTCACCTTTGAACAAAGGATCACAGGCCTTTTTACATTATTTTACTGTACAGTCCAGAAGACAAATTTGATGATCCATAAGCTCTCTTGTTCATTTAGGTTAATTTTTCATTGAGTAACTCTTCCTATGACAAATATATTAAATATTCAATTAAAATTAACTGTTCCTAATTTCTTGTAGTTTGGGGTAAATAAAAATTACAGTTGCAAATTCTCAGATGATCTATTAGAAAAGTATTTTTTTTCAGGCTGTAATTTCCACTTCAAGCATCACATTCTGTTGCCTTGTTGTGGCAGTTTTTTGACTGCAAAAGAGACAATGACTGGATAGGTAATCTATTAAATGCTGGACAGCTGAAGTTATAGCTATATAAATAAGCTAGTGGGAGGTAAACTAGAAAGGCAGCCTAGAGTGAGTCAGAAATCCTGCGTTAACTGCCTACATAATGCTTTTACTCTGTGCCAAATGCCAAGCAACTTGCTCTACTTTTAAGGTAGGTTATTATGCACCTTACGTATTTTAAAATGGTATTTGTTCCTGTACTTTTAAGGAAACCAAAGGTGTTTTCTATCAGAGAGACATTCCTCTTAATGTATGACATGCCCCTATTTGTTCTACTTCAAAAAGGAAAATATGAAACAGAAAACCTCATAGCTTACATTCATTTGCCATCTCATCATGTCTGACCTTGATAAGATTACAAACATTTTTACAAGCACAACATCAACAACTCAGTCAGGATGCTGTGTCCTGCTAAGAGAGGACTAGAACCTCTAAGTGCTTTTATCTGCTTATTTTATAAGCACTTCAATAAAAACCATGGCTCTCACTGCAGCATCTTAAAGGAACTACCATTTATTGTTCTGTTCGGAAAATGCCAGCCATACCTATCAAAATACATCTAACATGACACAAAATACTTACATAATGATTTTGAAACACTTTAAGACTAGTGACTCAATGGGACGCAGAACCAAAATCCTGCATGCTTTCTATGTTATAAATATATAATTTGAAAAAAACCTTACATAATAATTAAAACAAATGATCTTTAATGCAATTAACAAAATGGTCTTACCTATTTTTAAGAAGGGATGTGAGACTCTCAGAATTTAATTGATGCATTAAGGCATCTCTCAATGTTGGAAGCATGGACAGCACTGTTATTAAAACAAAAAAAAATATCTGTCAACATAAAAGAAATCATAAACCTATTTATCCTCAGCTCTCACTAAATAGCTGCTATACAATGTAAATCCCATTGCTCAAGAGGCAAACAAAATAGAAAACCCTGGGAGTACTCAGAAGCGCAATTATCTGAGTGCCTCTTATGAGCTTGGGCACGTGCTGCCCTAATGTGGCCACATGTCGTTGTTGGCTCCAACGAAAAGAAAAAGACCTGACATTTGGTTGATTGTTCCTCCCCTCCCCCCCAACAACAGAACCAGAGTAAGGTATGTTTTATTAATATATATAAAAAAAAAAGGTGGTGGGAAAAAAAAATCCTTTACTTTCCAAACATTCAAAGTCCAATCTGCTGCTATATGATGGGAACAGGAAATGGAAAACAAGCATTCACAGGACATAATAAATACTAAGGATAATATAAGAAAAATATTGAGAAGAATGCATGCTGCCAGACAAAAAGTACTTTGCACAATGAAGGACAAAGAAAAACTTAGTACTTCCAGTAAAATCAATCCCAGCATTACCAAATGGAAAAGATGAAAATGAAACACCAGAGCATTTCATGTCTGGGTAAACACAGTGCACAGAAAGCATTTGCAGCCACCCAAGAAGCCACTGCAAATTTCAGCAGAAGAAAATGCTGCCCAATTTGTTCCAGAGAAATAGTTTTAGAATGACCTGTATTTACAAGAAGGACAAGGATTTTGTTAAATGCTATCCTACCATCTCTTCTCCAAAAAGCCAAAGATGAGCACTGTAATATAAACACTTTCACTTTTTACTCCTAAACTAGTCAGGCACCTTCTAACTGTTTAAATGAAGTGAACTAACTGACTAACATGCTTCTTATTTGTAACTGAAAAATTACCCACCAAGCCCTCCATGTAGCTTACTAACCATGTGCTGTAATAGGATAATCCTGCTGTAAATTCAATATTGTTTGAATCTGGGTGCTGTTTCACACCTTAATACCACACAGTTTAGGGCAATACACAAAAAATCCTGAAGTGAAAAAAAAAAATTAGCCTATATGTATTGTAGATGGATATATTCAAACCAAGCCTTAAGATGACCCTTAGAAATCTCTTCAATATTCTATTCAGATTCTGGTTTTATTATGCAAAATGACTCTATGCACTTGTACTTAATTAAGATTTTGAATTCAACTCCCATTTCTTATTCTTCTTCCATCCCGTCAATATGTAGTATAAATCCCCCAAATAATTCCATGTATCAAAAGCAGTAGCTATTTCCTCATCTTACCTGTCATATTGCACGTCCTCTGATTACTTTCAAAATGATACTGCCTTCGTGCTTGGGCGATGTATTCAGCTGCCTCTTGTTCTTGGATTTCTCTGATTTTCTTCTGCCCATATTTTCCCAGTAAATAGACTCCTATAGAGAGATTTTCCACATTACAAGTTGCTTTAAAAATGTGGGGAAAGGCCCCTTCAGCCTCTTTATTTGTTTTTAAATGGTAAGAGTTCATAGTGGCTTTTTGGGGATATGTGGGTCTGGAGTACTCTAATACCGATTGACTCAGAAACATGCCTTCGAAATTAAAATGCCAAGGGCAATGACCTGAATCACTAAAAGAAACTTTCCTGAGAAGAGATATCCTGCCTTTCAAGGAAGGCATTTTGGTACTAGTGCAACTAGTACCAGAGAGATTGAAGTAAATATTGGGAACAGAAAAACTGCAGGGTAAGAAAAACAAGGAACAGAGAAAAGAACTGAAATGTACAGATCTGGAGATGGATGAATTTTATTTTATTTTTTTTTAGATATATTTCTAAAATTAGCAGAAGTTAGAGACAAAACTCAAGTCTTAAAAATCACATAAGAGAAAAATGTTACAGACCAACACTTCCTTCATTTAGTCCTGAAACTTGTCCATAGGAAGAGCCTTAGCTTCAGTGGGGATTGACTGTGGCCCTCTTATTTCTTACGATGCCTGGTTCCTACTCTTCAGCCCCTCTTCTCCTACCTTCTGATTGTCCCTCAACACTCTCACTATAAATCTCCATCTCCACAAAGACCTACCAAAAATTTATGCTCTACATTTCCTCCTCTCCCAACATACACTCCTTTGAAGTTTCCACCAACAGCTTTTCCCATGCCACCAAGGGTTCAGAAATCTCTCCAGGTGCCCACGACCCTCTTCTTATCTTTCCTCATCCCCATGTCCCTTTCTAAGCCATTCCTCAGGATACCGTTACTTCCTCTAGACTTATTCTCAGCACCTCTGCCCACTGCAAGCTGCTTTGCACAGATTTCTCCTCCTCCACCCAGGGCTTCTCATAACACATCCTATCAAGTTAATCTACTGCCTCCTATATGTGCTGGTAGCAGCAGTTACCTATTTAGGTGTGCAACAAGCTCTTCTCATGTTCTCTCAGGAAAGAATTGGGAGGGAGGGGAGAGATACAGGAGGAACAAACCAAAGCAGAAAAGACTATTGTACAAGTTGATCATCTGTCCTCTGTGGAGCGATCCCCCAAGTACTGAAACTCCTCTACAGCGAGTCAGCTCTGACTCTGTCAAGTCAGTAATGGTACACAGAAGAAATGTGAATATCAAATAAAATCTTTGCCTTTATTTTCCTACCAAGCACTTCCAAAAGCCATAAACATAGAGCTACTTTTCTTCAAGTTCAATTTTCACATTTCAAAGTTAGTATCTGAATGCATGAGGCATTTGACAGTTGATGAATGCTGAAAGTTTTAAAACTGTTTTATAAGCCTTATCCACAAAAACTAAAAACCCAAACTCCCCAAGATTTCGAATTCAGCTACATTTTTAGGTCATTAAAACCTTTTAATACATTCTCTAAAACTAGCATCAGTATTTCAGAAAGCTTGTCAACTTTGTGCCCCAATATTTCTGGTTGCAAAAAAATTCCAGCTATTCATATTGACATTAGGTTTCCTAATAGGCCTGACCAGTTTGGAACAACCACAGTCACTGCCATTTATTTCCCAGAAGCCACATAAAATAAAAATGCGGAAGACACTCTGTCTTGCTTCAGCCTTTAAGCAGACTAACCATTTATCATCACATAGAAGACTCACCCCATTAGATGGAGACTTTAATATTATAGTTTCATATACATAAAATGAAATTTTACCACTGTAAATTGTTAACCAAAATGAGACTTCGTAATTAACAATTAGACTATTTTTCTCTAAAAAAATAATCAATTTCTGCCAAGAATATGTATTTAGGACACAACTGTCAGGGTACTGGCATTTGTTGCTGTTGCAGTTAACATACTGAAACAGCAATGATTTTTCTTAATATTAGCAAATAATTTTTGAACAGATGATTTTTCCAATCATTTTATCCCCCCAAATTTTTCACATTGCATTTACAGTCATTTGTCCAAATGACTACTTTTGTTTCTTTTTTTCCTATCAAAATAAATACTTTAACTCCAGGTTTTGTAGCAGAAAAGTCCTAAGTGTAAAAAAAAAACCAAAACAACCCACCCTTTTATTGAAGGTACACAGGACAGAGACAGACAAGCAAACAATTCAAGAAGAATCGCATGCATGCCCTTGAGTGATATGCTGGAGCAGCACCTTTATAATTAAGATTGAGACAGCTAATTGCTTAATACTTGATTGTTAAAGCTGTGTGATTACTCTGTACTAAGAGCCACAGGTCCTCATGAGGGTCCAAAGTCGCACTAGCAGTCATCCAGGTTTAACAAGGAGTTTCCAGGAAAAACACTTGTCTAAGATGATGCAACACCAGCTATTTATTTCTCCCCCTCTCCCCTGAACTAAGCCATAACTTTTACCTATCACAGATGTTATTTACTCCGCCATCATCCTTGTCTTTGGGAATGCAACATGTGAGAAGTTAACCAAGCTAAAAGTTACATCATCCACACAGCTTAAGCAAAACCAACGAACAGAAAAGTCTGGATGCCAACAGCAGACTTGCCCCTGTTATGAACCACAGGGCTTGTAAGTGCCTCCAAGTTGCCTGGAAGACACAGCACCTCACTTGGGAAATTCGAGTCTCCCTCATGACAATGACCTTCTGCCCACTAGTCACTGGTTCCTGAAGGATGCATCAGAGCCTCTGCAATTCTCCGGCTTATGGGACATTTCAAGGAGCTGCCAGCCTGGGAGCTGGTCTGCACCTGTGTTCCCATTTTACCTTAGAACAATTGTGTGTATCTATCTGTACCAACACATGTAGCATTAATTTAGAAGACTTGAAAATAACACAGACTTGCAAGAAATCCAGGCCGAATGCA
The DNA here is from genome assembly GCA_013401335.1 of Brachypteracias leptosomus. Taxonomy (NCBI): domain Eukaryota; kingdom Metazoa; phylum Chordata; class Aves; order Coraciiformes; family Brachypteraciidae; genus Brachypteracias; species Brachypteracias leptosomus. The sequence goes on from VYZX01012575.1 coordinate 44,639, forward strand.
TCACATGAAAACAGTGACACTTGGAGCTGGAAGCAGAACCAGTGAAAGCCACATCCCAAGAACTGCCATAATGTCAAGTCAGCTAATGTACCTGTGAGAAACTAAACTGACATTTTAAAGCGTCTGAGGTTATAAACAAGCAAAACGGGCACTAACTTTTTACAATAGCTAATATAACTCTATTTTACCTCTCAGCATGGGATAGGTCTGCAAAAAGTGCACCAGCAGCAATTTACATGTTTAATTAGCTGAACTGTTGTACAGATGGAACTTCACACTGCATCTTTCCCACATGCTCTACACAAAACCAGAAATTAAGAAAATTCAGCAATAATGAGACCGTCCAAAAGGTAATTTCTATGTAAACCTTTTTCTGCCTCCATTAAAACGTGAAATATGCAAGCAAGTATAACCCAAACACTTCTGATTCATAGGGTTTAGAAACAGATGAGTGGCACAAACTAGGACTGCATCAGCTGATGCTAGAACTTTCAGGTACAGGAACCTCAGCAAGGATCTCAAACTAAAACTCATATGCTTTAAAATTGATCTACAAAGTGAAATGTATTTATATTTGTATTTGCTGTCTGTGGTGGTTTTGGCTGGGATAGAGTTAATTTTCTTCATAGTAGCTGGTATGGGACTATGTTTTGGATTTGTGCTGGAAATAAGTGTTGATAATTCAGGGATGTTTTAGCTATTGCTGAGCTGGGCTTACACAGTCAAGGACTTTTCTGCTTCTCACACCACTCCAGCAAGTGGGCCAGGGGTGCACAAAAAGTTGGGAGGGGACACAGCTGATCCCAGCGGACTAAAGGGATACTCCCAAACATATGACATTATGCACAGCAATAAAGCTAGGGAGGAGGTTGAGGGGGGCACTGCTTGGGGACTGGCTGGGCATCTGTCAATTGGTGGTGAGCAATTGTTTTCACTTGCACCGCTTGTCTTCCTTACATTTTATTTTTCTCTCTGTTATTTATTCCTCCCCCCTCCCTTTCTTTACAATTTATTATTACTGTTATTAAACTGTTTCTACCTCAACCCCCGAGTTTTCTCACTTTACCCTTCTGATTCTCTCCCCCATCCCACTGGGGGGTGGAGGAGTGTAACTGAGCAGCTGTGTGGTGTTTAGTTGCCAGCCAAGGTTAAACCACAACACTGTCCTACAACACTGGGAACGCCCAGGGTCTACAACACCCACATCCTCTGGAAGCAACACTTGGATTCATCTACAGTGAATCGGGATAAATACGTTCTAATTTGTCTCTGTAGCCCTCTTTGGCTATAGGATTGTATAGTCTCTTCCCATCTAAATGTAAGTAATGGAAGCAGCTTATAAAATCTGCAGGGTCTTACACGTTCATGACAGTGGCCTCAAACAGGTAGAATATTTCTCACATCATGTAAGTTATGGCTTAGCTCTCCCTCAGCCCTTTCTTCATAGGCAGAATGGAGAGATGAAGGGTGCGATAGGTAACTAGGTGACACCAAGTTTTCAGGAAACCTCTTTGCAACCCTATGTAACCTTTACCCTCACTGCCATACTTCCCTCAGGAAAAATAAAAATGGGAAAATTTTCAGTTTTAAGAATTTTATTATGTAGAAGTTGTTCTAACGCACAGTAGCCTGCATCCTTCCAGAACATTAACAGCTCTCTAAGTTGTGGTTTGTCCTTATGTACAAGCAAGCCATGCATCCACTGACATATGATTGTCTGATTATGGCTGAAAACGATATTTAGAATAAGAAGGAACTAAAGCCTTATTCTCTTGGCACCACTGAGTCCCACCAAAACCTATTTAATGCTCCTGCATTCACTCACAAAACTTTCTTAGCTAAGCAGACAGACTTCTGAACTGAAATGTCCTTTCTGCAGGCTGAAGGTTGCAACAGACGAAATTGAGCAATAATTCATTCACCTCTGAAATCACAACCATGCATTACAGACACACCCTGAACTCACTCTTCTACAAGAGTGAGATAATTTCAATAGTGAATAATTTCGCAATATCCATTGAAATCAGCCTTGAATGCTGAGCACTTAGATAGAAACCACTTTAAGGTGCATCTACCTATCCCATGAGAACAAACGAACATCAAATATGCTTGCAGCTCTACTGTGCTACCTCTCTCTCTACTTTACTAGTATTTCTAATGGGTTTGATCCCAAAGCACTAAATTTTGCTTGCTTGAAGAGATTCAAGTCTTTTTAGTATGCAATTTACTTCATATTGCTTAAAGTATATATGCCTGAAGAATGGGTTTGTACAGGGTCTTTGCCAAGTGAGATGTTCTCAATGCTGCTCTACGGTTAAGGGAAAATTACACCTTTTTCTGTTGCTTTTCCTCCATTTGAGCTTTTATTTTATGAGTTTTGTATCTTCATAAGCAGAACAATCTGTTGCAGTGCTGGGATTGACAGAAGTTACAATAAGAATGACAGTCACTAATAACACACAAGGAATCAATTTTTGTAAACAGAGGAAAGGCTACCAACCAACCCAGATCATGGTGCAGTAATTCTTCAGTAACAAAATGCCATATTGGCAATAGTGTAGAGACTCTTCTATACTGTCTCATGAATCATTAAATATTCACATTGATTTCTGACCATGTGCCAGTTAAAGTCTTAAAATCATTAAACCCTGTGATGTCCTATTTTCCTTGTTGCATCTTCCTTCCCAGAAAATGCACCTACGGCTCTTAAAAACCATACAAACAACAGGGAGATGTAGGTTCCTGTCTCTAGCATTAAATCAGATTTGGATAATTTTCTTAAATCATTCAGCCACTTCCAAATATTCTGTCTTCAAGTAAAAGCAGTAATACAAAATTGCATTCTACCTTTCAACATTAGGCAGCACTTTTTGGAGGAGAGTCCCTTGTGAATGTCAGTTTCGATTCATTGGTGGTGGCATTACCATAGTTCCTAGAGCTATTTTAAGGTCTGATCCATAACCAATGTGTAGATGGCCAACGCACTCACAATTCAGCTGCTGAACAACTGTAACACAGCACTCTGCAGTAAATCCCTCTATCTCCCAGCCTGCCCTAAAATACCATGATACAAGTTGCAGCTCGTGGCAGTTAATGATGTTCTCCTGCTTGCGGATGCCCTGATTTACTACAGGGTCTCAAATACAAAAAAGCCATTCTCTACAGACTTCTCAAATGCAACAAGGCCTGAGGAAACAGGTACTTGATTCACACTGCAGGTAACAGCAGCATAGTTCAGTATTTTCTGTCAGAAGTTGAACCATGTGTTACAAGAGAAGCATCTTGTGTTTTATATTAGTAACTTCACATGACTTTATTTTAGTCCCCCTTTTTTTTAAGTGTACATCATTCAGTCAGTAGCATTCTAGTGAAAGTGACATTGAACTGTACATAAACAGCACCAATCATAAGGAAAAAGATGCAAATTGAGTGATGTTAGGATGCTTTAGATGCTGTCAGAGGGCTGTTTATACATGATGAATTTAGGATTTCAGGCTATGAGGACTACCAAGAGTCACAAGCTCCCTGATATCTGCTTTCCCCACTCGGAGATTGATCCATGTTTACTAGCTAAAACTGGGACAACTGATGTTTTTACTATTCCCATCTGTCCACCCACCACTCTGACAGAGGCAGCTGAAGGGGAGGGGGAACAGCTTGCAGGTTATAGCCTGGTATATTAAAGTAAATCTGTTTGCTTACCATGATGGGCTGCAAGTGTGGTGGCTTAGAAACAAGTAAACATTATGTTCTGCTGTACTTGCAGAGTCAGAAAATCTGCAGATGAGGGGGTAAACTGCAGAAGCAGTCTGACAAGTGCTGTGGTAACCATCATCTAACCTGTTATTGTGGGTTAATTTGCACTCTTTGGAAAAATGCAGAAAGAATTCATGCTAAAAGGATGCAGAGAACAAAATAACCAAGGTAAGTCAGAAGTATATACAATTCAACTTCACATGGACCTCACCTGCATGCAGACAAAATGTACTGCAAAAACCCTGTAGTCCTCAGAATATTTAACTGCTCAGGCAAGTTCCAGTGAGTATAAACAAATACAAACTTTCCTTAGCAACTCGGTAATACTTAACTCTGTATCATTTGCATAAGATATAAGTAAATCTGATGACTGAGTGTGCAAAAACATGTACCTTTTGAGGAGGATCTAATCTCCAGCTGCACAGATATGTACTTTATTATTAAGAGATAGAACCCAGGTGTTCTTTTATATCCAATTCCAACTAAAAATAACTCTATAATAACTCCAAGGAAAGGAGGAGCTTACCAGCCCATAACCACCCTACAGGTTAGACAAGAGCCTTAAGGGAGAAAGGCTTGAGTAATTAATGTAAATCCTCCCCTCTAGTAAAATTTTGTGTCTGTAGCTGGCTTATATTTAACGATTCACCTCAACGCAGAAGTCACTTTTAAAAGCATAGGCTTTCAGCCTCCATCCTCAAAATAATACAAACGTCACTCACGCTTTGCCCAGTTAAATGTTGTTTCAAACTCAGACAAACACCCGCCATAAAAACACCAGACAACTTGAACCTCTGTGTTTTAGGACTTCAGGGACGCCGTGTAGATTCTCCTCCCCGCCTAGGAGGATCCTCCTGCCCTCTGGGCTCCCCCAAAGGCTGTCGGTGGCTGCGTTTCTGTGTCACGGGCTGCTCCCCGCCGCCGCCGAGCTCCCCGCGAGACAGCCCACCGCCCGCAGCGGCGGCCGTGCGCCGAGGAGGCCCGCGGCACTGCCGGGCCAGTCACGCCAGCGGGCGGCACCGGGGTCGCCGGCGGAAGACGGTCCTTCCTGCTGGCGGGGAGCCCACCCGGCCGGCAGGGGCTCGGCGGCCGAGCACCGTCTCTGTGGGGGCCTCCCCGGTGGGAGCCGGGAGCACTCTGGTAGCAGCGGAGAGGCCCCGTGGGCTAAGACCGGACCCCACCGCCCCTCAGCCCAGCCGCCGGGCACTCACCGCCGAGGAAGGTGCCAAGGACGAGACATTTTTTCTTGTGCCGCTTGAGGAAACTCCAGAAGGACCGGAGCATCCTGGGCGCCCAGCCTAGCCGCCCCACTACTCCCCGCGTCGGCGGAAGAGGCAGTAGCAGCGGCCCCGCCCGCGGTGCCTCGCCGCCCGGCCCCCCGGAAACACCGCCCGCGCTCCCCGGTGCCGGCCATGGAGGAGGAAGAGGCGGCCACTCTGGCCTTGATGGATCAGGCCCTCGATGTGGTCAGTGTGGGTGGGGGGCTCTCGCCGCCCCCGCCCCGGCCTTGAGCGGTGCGGGCGGCCGGGGTTCGTTCTCCCGCGGGGGTGGCCTGAGGGGAGCAGGGAACCTGGGACGGTCGAGCCGGGGCCTCCCCGGCGGCAGCCTCATGGCGGCGGAGGGGAGAGTGAGGTGAGAGAAGGGGGGTTCGTTAAGGCCTGGATTGTGCCTCCCTCAGGTAACGTTGTGGTCCTGGTGCGTTTGTCTGTCTGTCCCACAGGCTAAAGAAGCGCTGGAGAACGGGGAGGTTCCCGTCGGTTGCCTCCTGCTGTACAATGGCGAGATCATAGGGAGGGGCAGGAATGAGGTCAACGAGACGAAGAACGTGAGTTGGGGCGGAGGGACCCCTCCGGGTGTCTGCGTGTGTGTGGGGAGGGGGCACCCGCCTGTGTCCGGGCGCGGTTCAGCTGTTTCACCCCCTGGCCGAGGTCACAGTTCTCGGAAAGTGTCGCCTGGGTGCCCGGCTGTGGTGGAGAGCCGGGAGGTGCCGAGGGTATATCGGGTAGGAAGCAAAGCAGGGAAGATCGTGACGTTGTTGACACAACGGACGACTGACATCCCAGAAGGTGTTCAGGTGTCAAGTTGTCTGGAGGCCTTTAAAGTCACCTGGGGATTAAGAGTGAGAAAAGAGTGATCTGTGCTGCCCTTCTGTTGGAATTCACTCCAGAAGCAGTTTACCTTGTTGACAAATTGACATTTTCATATTATGTGAGAAGGTTATCTGAAAAGTAGTGAACTCTAAATCGGAAATCTAGCCTTATTGCTTTTCCACACAAATAGAAGAATAAATAATTATCAGTCCTATTTTGGGAGAGATGGGGGAAGACAAGGAGTTAGGAAGTTGTGTAGAGTTACAGAACATGTAGGGTAATAAAAACTCACATGTAGTTTGCAAAAAATCCTTCCTCTGACAAAATCGTTCTTTTTAAAAAAGAAGGCCTGTAAATTTCAGACCTGATACTTGCAATTTTGCCATCAAATTAGATCTTATATCAACAGGGATTTTCTACTGGAAGTTTTTTATAAATGAGTCTGATTACAGGATCTGGCTATAGTTTATATTAGGTGTCTCAAATCTAAAAATATAATAAAAGGTGAAAATGAGTCTTTAAAGCTCAAATATATAACAGGAAAGATGAATCATTATACTAGTTTGTGCTGCAGAAGAATCCATAATATATTAAGATAATTATAATACAACTCAAGAAAGCCAGCTGACAGAGAAGCTAGGTATCTCAAGTTAAATCAATGTAAGCACTGTGGGGAAGCAGGCACTTCTTGGGAAAATTGTGCCAGTGATACTAATGCTATGTAAAAATCACACCTTAATCAACAGGCAGAACTTAACTGATGAGGCTGATAACAAAATCAGGATCAACTTAGAAATATTAGGGAAGCTTTGGGGCTTTTTTGGTGTTAACATCAGGGTTGTCTGAGGGTACATACTCAAATTCAAGTAACCTGATTTTTAAAAATTTGGCAGCATTTTGGAAACAGTAGACTGTTAATATCTTTTGAAAGCCAAGCCTTTTTTCAATTTCTGGTTAGCTCAAGTTTCAATTCTTTTGTGGCTTAATTTTCATAAATGTGTATATTATAGTGCTTGAAAACGCTGGGTACTTCTAAATTTTGTATCAGATACTTAATTGCTCCATATAGTCTAAAAGAAGATGTAAGCTTGAAAGAGGCACAGCTGGGAAATGTGAATACAGGAAATTGTTTTCAGTTTTCTCCTAATGATTTCTGGCATTGTTTAGGAACAATCTTGGGAAAAATAAAAATCCTCTTGAATGATTGAGGCAGACATCATAAATTTGTCAAGGTCCATTTTAAAACTAATTTGTCATCCCACTTCATATTGTAGCACTTCTCCAGAACATATTCCTCCAATGGCTAGAAAACATCTGATTTTCAGTTTTAAACTTTTTACAGTCCGTTTGTATCTCTCTGTTCCTGTGCCAGCATCACCCATTATTTTACATAGCTTGGATGTATTTAAAGTCATATTCCCTTTTGGTTTTTGTTTTCCCCTGTTTTCCCCAAGCCAATTGTTTAATCTCCTCTCAGAATGACCAACTTTCTGTGTTCATTCTTGTATACATCCATTCCAGCTTTGATTCATCTTTAATGAGTTCACTTAACCAGAACTGTATACTTTTATTCCAGATGGACTTTCTCTTGTGCCTTGTTTGATAACAATAATACTTCCTGTTCTCCCTGAAAGTAAGTCCACCCATCTTTAGTGGAGCTTCCTTGGTTGGAGCTTTATTTGTTGTTTTGCGTACTTTTTTTTTTTTTTTTTAACTCCCATCTATAAAGCCAACCACCGCTCGAGTGACACTCTCACCCCATCTCTTCCAATAATCTTTATGTGACGAAAGACGTTACATCGTTAGCTGTTTTCTATAGGTGTTTCTCCAGTTAATGCCAGTGTCACAACTGGAAATGTTTAAGCAAAATGATTTTTGAGTATCTTTGTTAATTAGTTCCCCCTGGACAAATATTTCCTCTTTCAATGCAACTTCTCTTCTTTGCTTGCTCATCTTACATTCCTTGTGCTATGCTTTTTTTCCCAGGCTGACAATAATTTCACATCTTGCCCTGTGCCAGATGTGTTGTAGAAGTCTGGAGAGATAAGATTTGTGTTTCTTTTGCCTAGGAAAAACATTTGTCAAAGTTTATAGGTTAATTTAGTATCAACTGTCTTATGGAAATCCACATTGTATTTTGTTTCATTTTCCTTTAATTATAAAGACTAGTCCTTATAATATTACCTTCAAATATACCTTGGTATACCTACCTATATTGCCTGTTTTGCTGTTGAGACGATCCTGGACCTGTAGGTGTCAGGGTTGTGTGTCCTTCCCGTTTTTCATTACAGTGACTCTGTTTGCTCTGGCAGGTTTCAGTCATGTGATGCTCTCCCTTGATGCATTAAAAGCAATGCTGTGAGATAGGCAGCCTCACGCACAAGTTCTTTAGTCTTTTTCTGATGGAGATGATCTATCAACTTGAGTTTTTGCCCCTCATCCCTCTTCCATGCACTAGGCAATTTAATAATTTTAAAGTCCTATTTCTGTATCTCATACGTTGTAATTTATGCTTTCATACGCTTATTCTGCCTTTTGACGACATTCTGTGTGTCATTTGTATTGAAAAGCCGAAATACTAATTTTGTTTTCGAGTAGTACTATAATTATATTGGAGCCTCATCTCAAGGTCACTGTAGTAGTTCTTACTCCTTTTTCACATGTTTTGTCTCAAGGTATTTTTACTTCTTATGTAATTTGTTTTGCAAACTTGACGTTTGGTGATTCTCCTTTAGCCTTTGCTTTCTGACCTCCAGAATGTAGCTTTATAATATATTGACATTTTTCACTCCTTGAAAACTTTCATTCCAATTTTTAAAAATGGTTAGATCTGCAATCCCTCCCTACAATTCTGCTCTTGCTTGGGAATGAACTTGTCACTGGCTTTGCGTAAAATAAATTCCGTCTTCTCCTTAAGTAAGTCTCTGTGTCCTCTCATCTAACTGATTGTAGTTAGAAATAGGTAGTATCTTCTTTATGCCCTCTTCTACTCCTAAGCTGCTCATTTAGGCAAAAAGATTTAGCTGCTGAAAGTTCTCCATTTTTTTCAGTCTGTCTCCTGCCAACCCGCATGTGCCTTGCATGTCCATAGCAGAACATGTTCATGTCAGAGAGACTGCTGCTTACTCTCTGGAACTTATTTGCAAAATTATTGATTGTCATGATATTCTTCTGGAAAATGTTGCTGTTGGAAGAAGGGGTTTTATATGCAGCTGTGTTTGTTTTATTTTTTTAGGAGCATGGCTATGGCATCAGCATTTTGAAATAGGCGTGTCGTTACTCGTATTCATTGGGCAATAGTGCAACAGATGTCTGTGTAAGACGTTTTCAGCAGCCTGGTGATACATTCAGAAGCCTGTGTCTGTGCGGTATTCCCTCTGACAGCTCCCACACTTGGTTGTTCACAGTCTTGCCTCAGACCAACCTGAAAACTTTCTTCTTTATATGTGACACTTTGCACCTAGAACCCTTTTATTTTTGCCATCTTTATTCCCACGTGTGATGCGATCATTCACTTGCCACTAAAATGCTGTCTGTCTTTTGTTGATACATGCAGACTTCTCTTTATCTCCTGTTGGGTCATTGTAGTACATGTCTTTGCCCAGATCATCTTGCAAGTACAGTACGTGGTAGTTGAAAATGAACTATTGTTTGCACTCTTAAATTACTAATGAAGCCACAAGATAATGTAGAACTTTGAGCTTTGGCCCCCTTTACTCTCATGTGTTAATTCTGATCTAGGATTTAGAGGGTAAGTTTTTCAGGGCAGTGATGATATCTTTTATTTGTCCATAAAAATGTGCCACAGTGTGGGGCACTATTGTAAGGCTTTGTCAAGGCTTTTCCCCCACGGACATCAGCTTCAAATAATTTCTCCTTGGAACACCATTTGCCACTCCCTAACAATTCTCTTTTTCCCTTGCCACTCTTACCTGCTGTTGTTTTCTTGGTTTTAAAATAATGTTTAAGATTGGGCAAGTTAAAAAAGATTAGGGGCTTATAGAAGCTTATGAATTGAGTCAGTGATTCAAAATGAAAATAATCTTTTTTTGTATGTTATTTTACATGCAGCAAGTCAATAAGAAAGACTATTTAGTCATAGTTCCATACAAAATAAAATCTTAAAACAGACCTAGAAGGTCAGTTTTACCCCACATCTTGTCTTTAAGAGGGACTTTTAACAGATGTGTAAGGAAGGAGCTCAAGAGACAACAAGAGAGTAGCGTAAAACTTATCCTTTCATATCCTTTCCAATTCTGACAGTGAATAGCTTAGTGAAGAGCCCAAGACTATATCTGGATCATTGTTTCTGGTAGCTGTCTGTGCACATATCCTCTGTGAATTTGTCTAAACCTTTTTTGCACTCATTTATGTTTTTGGCTTCCATAGCCATATCCTGTGGCAATAAGTTCCACAATTTAATTATGTGCTTTGTGAAAGAGGACTTCCTTTTGTTTGTTTTAAATCTGCTGCCTGATAATTTCATTGGGTGCCCACTTGTTATGAGAAATAATAAATCACAATTTACTGTTTGGTTTTTAACATTTTTCTTTATTTTTTTATAAACCTCTACTATAGTCATCTTAACTTGGAAAACTAATGACTGTGTCTGGTGAGTTAAGAGCCAGAGTCTAGTTAGTCTTTATACAGACTGTTCTGTAATTTGGATGAATCCTTTCTTACTCTGATGAATTTGTCCTGGCGTTCCCATGTCTTCGTGAGGTGAAATGACCAAACCAGGATGTATTACTTTAGACGTGAATGCACTGAGATCTAGCAATATTCTGTATTAGTGTAATCTCTTTTGTTAGCTGTGTTCTATTACTGCAGAAGCTGGTATGACTTATAGCAGCTGCATGTCTTTTCTTGACTTGTACTCCCAAGATCAGCAGAAGCCCCAGAACTGGTCGGTGTACTCAGTATGAAGTAGTGTCATAGGTTAGAGGTGTTTTTTCCTCTGGTACTGAAGGCTTACTGCTTATATGCTTTCCATTCGTGCTCAGGCATCATAAAGCCAGTATGGTATTTGTGGGTGGCACAAAACTAGAATAGCCACAACTTTAGAGCACTGGACCAGGCTGCCTAGGGAGGTTGTGGAGTCTCCTCCTCAGGAGACGTTCAAAGCCCGCCTGGACGTGTTCCTGTGCAACTTGGTCTAGGTGATCCTGCTCTGGCGGGGGGATTGGGCTAGATGATCTTTCAAGGTCCCTTCCAATCCCTCACATTCTGTGATTCTGTGAACTTTCGAGTTATGGTAGTTGTAGCAGTTCTGAGGCATCATTCTGCTGGAGGGTGTTGTGCTTTCTGTCTTCTTAAGGAGTGTGCACTGAGACTTAAGCTGATGTGATCTCATTTATTCCACTAGGGAACCTTCATAGCAGCGTTTCACTAATAGGTCTGGAGGAATCACGTCTGCATATTGATTTGGATCCATGTTTTTATTCCAAGTGGGTACATTACTGTGTTATTTCAGATCACAAGTGCAGTCATGGAAGAAATTTCTTGATTGTATCTGCTCACCATGCTTTGGTTTGTGTCTCAGAGATGGCAAACTGTCTTTCTTTCAGATGCAACTACTGAAAAGATGCATGCAGGGAGCACACCTACTGCACTCCAGCTGTTGCTGGGAATATACTGTCCATGGGACTAAACTGGAGCAAGGCCAGTGTGAACTCCCCTGAACTGGTGTTGAGTCCTCAGCACTGTTTTGCTTTACAGATACACTCCTCTTGCACTGCACTATTTGCTGATGTAGGTATAGGCAAAGTAGGCAACTCTGTAGGAGTTTTAAAACATCTTTGAACAGTATTAAACTTATCACTAAGTAACTTACACAGGAGTCCTTTGCCATATATTGCAGAGCATCTCACAGTTGTCACCACAGATCTTCACAGTGCTAAAACATTAACCTGAGTTCATGTATTGAGAGGAAGTTATCTGAGGTCACATAAAGATATATGTAGCAGAGGTGCAAGTGTAATTCAGATTAAGTCTTACTCTAATGCCTGTGTCAAAAACATTCTTTTTACAGAATAGCTTAAAAATAAGTAAAATATTAGCAGTCTTAATTCAGGTAAGCATCAGGCTTTGTAACTGGAGAGTTCTCTCATAACTAGCACTTTGTGATATTTTTGCTGTGACATTTGATTGGCAAAACACATTGCTGCAGACATTCCAGAGTGATACTGGGACATTACTGATTGATTTTATCTCTCTGCAATTAAAGTCAACACTTCTTCTGTTCAGGTTTTTGTGCCATACCTATTGCTGTGACCTCTGAGATACTCATCTTTCAGTTGTCTCAGATTAGAAAAAGAGAAATCAGTATTCTTCTGCCTTTTCATAATCAAGGCATATGCTGCATACCCTGCCTCTTACTTGAGGGACTTACTGTACATGTACGTATTCCCAGGCAGCATTAAACCTCATGCAAACTGAAAATACTGTGTCTACGCAGTAGGCCAAGCAGTTCCAGAAACATACTGAAATTATTGCATGCTCAGAGGACATTAATTTCATGCAGGCACATTAACATTGTCAGAGGGAGGAAAAGGTACTGGCTAGGAGCAGTTTCTTAATATTTCCAGAAAAGTAACCCAGCCTGTGTTCTTGCTCTTGGGAGCACAGTGGGCTGGATCAGTTGTTCCAGTGGGCTTCTTTATATTACTTCTTCATATTACTTCTTTAACAAAGGTGAAAATAATTGCATTATTAATAAATTAGATATCAGGCCATCATGCTTTTGACTTGAAAGAATAATTTTATGACATTGCATTTTATTTCATTTGTGTTTGTGCAAGTGAGAAGCTTAAACCTGTGAATCAATGCAAACTAAGAAAATGTTTGTTTTTATCTCCTAGGCCACCCGACATGCAGAACTAGTGGTAATCGACCGGGTCCTTGACTGGTGCAAGCAACAGGGCAAAGATTATACAGAGGTGTTTCCAAACTCGGTGTTGTATGTAACTGTAGAGCCTTGCATCATGTGTGCAGCTGCCGTGCGCTTGATGAGTATCCTTTCATCCTTTCATGGAAACCATACATCCAAATGTTCCTCTCTCTGCAGTGAGCCCACAGAGGAGGGCTTGACACTGTCAGGCTAAGCCAGCAGAGGTACCATCTTGTGGTTTGCGAGCCTGCACCCACCTCTGTCCATGTGCTGCGTGGTAAACAGCGAGAGGCTCAAGAATGAAATGGTGCAATTATGACAAACAACAATTTCTCCTAGGGATGTAAAAATGTATTTTAAAGATATTGGTTATTATATAAAATGAGCTAATCTCAGTTCAGTTTTGAATGTTGTAACAATCAGTAAGCCATGGCTTTGAGTACCTCTGCTTTGGGATTCATGCTTCTCCTTTTCTCAGGAAAGCTGGATGTGCATCTTCAGCAGTGCATCTTACACTACTCGGAAGTAAGTTCTGATTTTATAAGGGAGGAATTGTAACGCAAACTAATTTAGTTTGAAAAGTACAAGCACATTTTAGTGAAATTTAATGACTGCTTAAATCAGGCTACTGTACTTCCTGCTCGCTGTTCACTTTAAGTTAATACCTTAACTCATTAACATAAATTCCACGGGTCATATATGGCTGTCAAAATGAGCGATTTGGAGGCTGTGGCTCCGTTTTGAGCATTTCATCTGATGATATGGTAGACACAGGAGACCCATTTGAAGTAAGCTATAAAATATTTTCCTCTGTTTTTCAGCTAGGGTACTGTGCCTAGCTCTGTTACCATACTTTGAGAATGTTATGTGTCAGTTTTAGAGAACTCAGATGAAAGAAGTCAAGTAAACTTGACTTTACAAGAAAATAATGTAAAAAAATTAAGTCCTTAAGTTAAAGAAAATTGAGGAAAAGCCCAATGACAATCTTAAAATATTTAAAAGGATGCAACAAAGAAGAAAGGAAAGAATTGTATTCATGGAGCAAGGTAAGGAATAAATCTATCTAAAAGATGTGTAATAGTTAGAACAGTAAGTGTATGCTGCAGTCACAGATGAGGGAAAAATTATTTTAAAGTGCAGAATGTACAAACAAATAATCAATAAAGATCAAGTAACAGCAATTTAGTAAGTTACTGGTTTTTAGCTGAGCCACTGGAAATGATTGTAGTTTTGCTCCCAGTCTATCCATATCTGAGGTAAAATGCATTAGCTTAGATCCACTTCATATAGTTCTAATCTCAAAATAAATATAGAGTGCAAAAGTAGCAGAGGAGATTTAGTTTAGGTATCAGGAAACTTTCTGAACAGTAAGGATTCTGAAGGACTGGAATGGATTCGGGGGAAGTATAATGTACCTAAATCTAGATGTTTTACAGCATTATACTAGTATACCTGTAGACCTGTATAAGTTCAAGAGTATTTATAACATTATATTTATTACATTATACACAGTTATAGATGATCCTACCTTATACAGGTGTACATATTAGGGTTGTAGTGGGTCGGTCTGAGCTGATTTTCCCCATACAGCCTTCATGCTGCAGTACTGGGACCCAGAGAGTGTTGATAACACACACCCATGTTATGACTATCAGTGCTCATACAGCACCAAAGGTACGGGGGGGCAAGATCTGGGAGGAGATACAGCCCAGACAGCCAACCTGAGCTGACCAATAGGATATTCCATACCATATGATGTCAGCTCAACTATAAAGGAAGGAGGACGGGGGCATTCAGGGGGAAGACGTTTGTCCTCCGAGCAACCGCTCTGCGTTCTGGAGCCCTGCTTCCCGGGACAGGCCCGACACTGCCTGCGGATGGGAAGTAGAGAGTAACGGCTTTGTTGCTTTTGCCTTGCGTGCGCGCGGCCTTGCTTTCTCTGCTGTTTAGTAAAACTGCTTCTCATCATAACCCACGGGTTTTCCTTTTCCATCTTACTCTCTCCCCGTTTGCCTTGCTGACGGAGGTTTGGGGTGGGGGGGAGTGATAGAGGGACTAGGGGTGGGCACTAGGCACCCAGCCAAGGTAAACCCACCACAGGGTTCTTAGAGTTCTTTTCCACACTTAACATTTATGATTTAATGAATGTAAAAAGTAATCTATTTCAGCATTGTAAATAAGCACTAAAGGCTCAAGGCTCAGAAAGAATTTCAGCCAGCAAGACAATACTATTTGGCAATCTGGTGTAAAAATATTAGGCATCTTTCTGTCAGGGTGTTTGTGAGACTAGCATCTGAATTAATTTGTATAGTCAGTATTGGAAGAGTGTTCATTTGCTAAGGGTGGCATGTGGTATTTAATTTTTCTATATGTTCAGAAGAAAGAAAAGAGAAGATTCTTGCTACTGCAAGTCTTTCCTTTGTTTCTGTAGACAACTGCAGTGGGACGTATAGGTGTAATTCATTATTTTCTAGTGTGGGTGGAGATTCGTTTAGTGTTAGTGGCATTTAAACGCTTTTTCATTAATCTTTATGGTCAGGAAAAATATTTTTAAAGAACCAAAAAGATCTGAGAGGTGACTGTTAAGAATAAAGAACAGGTGTGTGGAAAAATGTTTTCTGGTAGGAATCTCATCTACAAATACCTAGGTGTATGTCTCTTATATTTCCAAGTGCTTGAGGAGTATATGAAGCTGGAACACATTAATAAAAGCTGGGAACACATTAATAAAAAAGTTGGGGATTGCATTAAAATTCTGTGTAAGTTACTAAGAAAGTTTGTTTTGCCTAACTTTAGGTTATTAGGGAAATGATTTGCTCTACTAAGCCTCAACATGGTATTTTCAAACATATGAGGTGTTCAACCTCAAAAGGAGATTTTTCTGACCCCTAGATAGTTAAAGGTACATGTTAAATTAGTGGAAAAGACAGTACAGTTGTTTACAGTTATTCTGTACTTAAGGCATGATTGTGAGGCATGGAATGTCTTATTCTCAGATGTGCTCATGAACATCATTCTAATTTGAACAGTGCAGTTCTGGCTATCATGCCAAAGAAGCAGTGGAACTGTTAAGAGCTTTCTACAGACAAGAAAATCCCAATGGTAGGTTTCACATTAATGGATCCATTTCGGTCCCAACCTAACTTAAAAGAATGCTGGCACTGGTATTACTGTAATTCACTTCTGATGTTTTTTCTCCCTTTCTGTTTCTTCTTGGCAGCACCAAAATCAAAAGTACGGAAGAAGGACCGTCGTAAGTAGCCCTACGCTGATGGGAGACAGAAACTGATATGTGAAGGTTTTTTCAGTGTCCTTCTTTTTTAAGATGTACAGTCCGATTAAACTACATCTGATGTTCTGTACAGATTTTTTTCTAACAGGATACTTACTATCTGTTCCTGCGTTTCCATGGATGTGGGTTTCTCATTACCATACATGACCAGAGGAATAAGTGGCTGGTTTTAGAAATAGGAAAATTTATGGTTCAAGTGATCTTCTTTACATCCAGATGGATCCATTAAAATGATGCCATTCTGTACAGCACATTCTAGAGTATTTTCTTCTGTCTATGGAGAAGCATCTTGCTTTTCAATAGTAAATGTTTACTTAGGCAAGTAACTAAATCTCTTGGAAGGTTACCTTTGTAAGACCTTCACAGTCTTTGTGTGTATATATAATCAAAAAGCATATAAGGGATTGTGCAGTCCTTGAACACTTGAGGTAAGACGATTGTAGCACTTCTTGTTTTTTTACACTCCCCTCTAGCATAAGCCAAATTTCCAGACATAACTTCTGAAAGTTATGTACATACATGGACAGGTATATGTGCAGAATCACTTGTCTCAGTGTGTGTATGCTATTGGTTAGTAAGTGTGAGCAGGCATCATTTGGCTGCACAGCATCTTCTTACGAAGTCGTGGAGAAACTCTCCACAACTCTCTTTAGACTGTCCACTCCTCTTGCGAACAGGAGCATAAGAAATGCTTTATTGTATAATTGTTCTCAGCTACTAAATTATAGTAACTGAGATGGGCAGCTACATGTGAAAACCAGGAACTGAAATGGCTAATAGTACGAAGAAAATATCTTTATATTTTTAATACCTTTGATTAGCTTTGTCACGTACTTTGCTTCGCCGTGCAGTAATTTATAATCCAGAAGGGGGCCTTACAGTTCCACTAATGAATGAAGAATACAAGTACAATTCAATCTTGGTTATATACTTCTTAGTGGATACTTATCTTAAGCATGAAACTGTTTGTAGCTTATTTGGCTGATATTCAGAAATTTGAGAAATACTCTAAGGCTTTTTTAATCTAAAAGAGTGTCATACTATGACTATAAAAACTGAGTACAATTAAATCTTTTAGATACTTCAAATAAAAACTTTGAGAAGTGTTTTTTAAAACAGCACTGAGAGCATTACTTTGTTACCATTGCTCCAAACAGCTTACAATTTGTGGGTTTTGTATTTACTTATTGTTTACAGTGACATGGAAAAGAAGTGTTTTTACCATAGTAGTTGTTTTCAGAGTTTAGAAATAGTATTCCTTTAACTTAAGCCCTTTAACTGACAGCTCTAACAGATCCTGTTCTCCTGACCATTGCTTACAGCACTCTGAGTTGTTTTCTTTCCATAAACAAAAGAAGTTAATGATGGTGTTTATAGATTTCATCATCTGCAGAGCTTCAAGGGCTCATGAACTAGACTGCTAAGCTGGAAAACCTATTTAGGAAAAGACCATTTTTAATGACGGTGATGGCTTTATTGGGAAGAAACAGACACACCTGTGGTTAAGGTATTTGGCCCGTAATATAAGATAGCTATTTATCTATATGGATACATACATTTGGTTCTCAACTGGACTATAATTTTCTTATACTTTGAAGAAGTTACTGAAGTCCAAATTAAAGGAAGATGTTGGACTTCTGGCTTGTCACTGACATCAGTGACAGTAGGAATTGGAGCCTACATACTGTTTAGGACCAGCACCTGTTCTTCTGAAGAGGGGCTAAGAACATTTCCCTTCCCCACTGCCTTCTTTCACAGAAGAAAGTTGTTAGCATTGGGATATTGTGACAATAGGAGACAAGTAAAAAAGTAGAAGTATTACTGGTAGTAGGACAAAACACACTTTAAAAGCAGTGTTCCATTCTACAGTCCTTAAAAGTGGAACAGAAATACTTTGTAATGGGTCAGTGGTAACTTCTCATTTAAATGGTTTAAGTCCTGCTTAAAGCCAAAAGTGACTGAAGAGGGTGACAAAAATAAAAAATTTTCTTGAGAATGATCAAAGGTAGTAATGTGCATTTTAGAAAAGGGACATGAAAGAGGAATAGCAGAGCAAGCTAAAAACTATTTTATTACAGAAAGGTTATAAAAGATGCTTCTGTTTACTATTTAGCGTAATGTATTAGCAGAAAAATAAACCAGTCTAGTATTAAGAGGTGCATTTTGATGCATGGGTTTTTTGGTTTGGTTGGGGTTTTTTTCAAGTGTAATAATTAGCTTGGGGAAGGTTACACTGAAAGCAAAAATGTAGCCTATTCTTCTTAAAATCCCATTACCTATGTGAGTAAGAAGAAATGCAAATATGCAGGTATTTTTATAAAAGAAGGAAATTAACTTGTGCTTGAAGATGAGCTGCTCATCAAAGCTAGGGCACACATCTCCTCCTCTCTCCCCCCTGGCAGTGCTGTCGTCTCTACCTGCAGATAACCAGGGTCCTACCACGGTAGCAGTAGATCTGGCAGCATGAGCCCACAGAGGCTGGTTCTGTTGGCCTTCATTTGCCACTACCTTCAAAAGTGTTCCTAGGGCAGTTGTCCCTGTCTGATGTGCTGCAGCTCTTCCTAACCATGAATTTTGAGTTTGTTGGTGTTGTTCAGAGTTGGATTCACAAACTTGAGCACTCCTCAAGAAGTTATGGAGATCCTGAGCAGTAGGGACTAGGTTCAGGCTCAGAGAAACATCATGGCTAAACCCAGCACAGGGGCTGGAAGATGGCAGGAGGCAGCCATGACAATTAAGACCCAATGAGCCGCCCAGTTTCAGTGCTCCAGGTCAGAAAATGAACTTAAGAATTGGTGAATACAGAAAGAAGCATGTCAGAAAAAGAACCAAACCATTCTTGGAACACTTATTCTGCAAGAAGGAGATGGTTGCTCATGGCTTCAGAAGCACAGACTTGGTCTGTGACAGTTACTACCAAATAAAATCCTGCAGCAAACCATGTCAGAAGCACCCCAGGAATTGAGAGCTGATGGGTTACACAGCCTGGGAGAAGCATTGCTGTTTGCTGAGGACCCAGGTCTCAGGATTTGGCTCTAGCCCTAAAAGAGTTTGAAGAGCAATAACTTAATTGTTACTGCCACCTGGAAAAGTCAGAGCAGCGGCTTATAAATGATGCTATTCATTTTCACAGTGCTTTTACTTATTTTTATCTGTTTGTGTCTAGGTTGCCACATAGCAGGCCTTAAGAGCTGCAGTAAATATATTCAACTGGTTTAAATGCTTCACATCACCATTTTTCCCTTGCTGCTTGATAAATAAATCCATAGGCATCAGCGTTACATTTACCTTGGACTGCATTTTTGTGAGTTCATCACTGGCAAGCATGATTTTATTTCAGGCTTTGGTTTGCTTGTCAATAGTCTTGACATCAAAATATATTGAATGAGCGAGGAGGGCAAGGAAGCAAAACAACACGGCTTTGTCTCTGCTAAACCGATCACAATTGACAATCCAAGGCTATAATAAATATGTCTTGTGACTTGCACACTAGAGGAGAGCCTGAATGTAAATTATAGCTTTGGGTTTTGAAATGCTCACTGATCCATTCCATTCCCATTAAGAGTGCCTTCCGCTCTGCAAAATTAAGTGATATCTTTACATGACAGTTTAATTTAATTAATTTATTTTTCAGTATGTACATTTATGGAGTTTCTCCATTAAGCTTTTGAAATGTCTGTAGGTCCTATGCATTAATGTAAATGTGCCATGGCCCGTAATTACCTTTGGCAGGCTTAGGGCACCGATAAAAAGATTATATTTTTAAAAACTAAAGTCTTCAAACTTACCCGGTGCTTGGCAGGAAATCTATTTCTGTGTTTTATTTGGAGCAAGGCTGGGGAGCCTGCAGCCAACAGCTCCAGTGTAGGCAGTAACTGTTACATTTTAGAAAAAAATACGACACTAAGTGAGAGAAGGGAAGAGGAAGACAATTAGTGCGAGAGTACTAGAAGCAGCTGTTTATTTGTTTTGCCTTGTGGCTGCCAATATATACTGTTATCATTAAAGTGCATCTAGAAACGAGGTATTTTCTATGAAATTACTTTGCAAAACATGGATCTTTATCTTTTTAAGGGGCTGCCCCAAAGTGAGTTTATCTTCCTTTTTCACAATAGTCTGCGCTAGCCAAGAATGCTGGATTCTCCCCTCACTGCCTCCTCCTCCCTCCTTTCTAAAATGAACTTTTCAGGGAAATATGGAATTCGGAGAAGTTTGAAGGAGAGCAGATGGCCAACAGTGATCCAATAGGATGTAAAACTTCAGTTAGGTAGTTGCTTGGCAGGCAAGTACAAGTGAGCCCGTGATGTTTCCATAGTGATGTTTTCACGTGGTGCCTTCCCTTTGTCTTTTAAAATTCTAAGTAACTAAAAAAAAAGGGGGTGATAAAATGAAGGGCTCTGTAGACCTGAACACTTAGCATGATATAATTAACTCTGCCTCTCCCAGGGGCAGTGACTTGGGCTTGTTGCTGCTTTCTGGCTGAAGAGCAATGCACTGACCTCAGCTATGGTCACACTCGCCAGCCTTCGTTACTGTGATGCTTGTGGGGGCTGCCTGTGTTGCTGGATAAAGCAGGGACAGCTTCTGAAATTAAGATATGGCTCAGATCGTAGTGCTCTGGCAGCAGTTATTGCTCAGGCACTGATTTTTGTGGTGTCAGGATCTCACATTCACATTTGGGGGAAGGTTAACTGTTGTACTTCTCTAACCTTCAGAGCTGTCTCTATGTGCAAGGAGGCAGCGTAATAAAAATTGATGCTTGCCATGACTTCGATTCCTACTTTCTCTTTTGAAGTCTGAGAGGTAGCCATTACAATCACATTAATTTGCGAGGATATAAATAACTGCCATTATCTGTGCAGCCATATTGTGCAAGAGAAACAAGACTTGTAGGGAGAGGCAATATCTTTTATTAAGCCAAATGATAGTTGGAAAAAACAGGCAAGCTTTTCAACAACCAGCTGTAGAGACCGACTTCAAAAGCTCACCAGCTTTTTTCCACACACCTACTGAAAGTAAACCAAAAATAAGTACATATTTGTACATACCATTTCCCTGCAAACCTTGCTTATCTCGAAAAAGACATCTGGACAAATTTGACTATGAGCTGGTTTGAGCAGGAGAAGAAGTTTTAGGAGACCGGACTTGTGGTAAACATCCTAACTCCCCAGCAGACTCCTCTGCTGCTCTGCACAGACGTGTCAGCGCTTGTGCCAGCACTTTGTGAGGACCCAACGCAATTTTCCCTTCCCCAAAGCCTCCCGGGGAGGTGCTGAATGCAGCAGCTCATTTACTGAGCCCCTAACCCTCGAGCAGGGGGAGTCTCCTGAGGAGAAGCAGCTTCCTAGCTGGAGAGTAGTTCACATTACCCGTGGTTTAGGAATCCCAGCATGAACTCCTCTGAATGCTGTTGTACAAGCAAATGACAAAGCCTGGGACAAAGTTACGTTAGCTGTCCTTCTGTGCTCTGGCCTCACCTGTACACTCAGAGCTCCCAGGCACAGAAACCTTTTGCTTGAGTGGGGCTCAGCCTGTTACTGCTAAACCTGACCCTGGAGACAGCAAATACTTGCTTTTTTAAGAAATTCATTTTTCTTACCTTCTGCCACTTCTTTCCAGTCATGCTGTGCAGCACTTGTACTGGCAGCAGCCTGAATGAATCATTCAAAACTATACCTGTTTAGTACACATTTTAATATTGAAATGTTTATCCTGTCAGGGAACTCCCTCAGGATGCTTGAGTTCCCAGTGACAATTGGGAGGGCTGAAAGCTCTCAGCCACAACTGCAACCAAACCTTGATTGATTAAAACATAGGGCACTTCAGTAACATTTCCAGAACAGGGAAGATCTGGCAGCTTTGGTAAGAGCAGCTACAGCTCAGAGAGTTTCAACCTCTAGATTTAGAGAGTCCTTGCAGTGCTGCTGTGCCGCAGAGGGCAGTTAGGGAATGACGTTGTGATGGGTTGGAGCTGGGCCAAGTGGAGCGGCTCAGACTGTTTCCCATCTTGGGTGGAGGCCCCATCCCTGAAGATATTCAAGGTCAGGCTTGATGGGGCTCTGAGCAACCTGCCCTAGTTAGAGATGTCCCTGCTTATTGTAGAGGGGCTGGACTAGATGACCTTTGGAGGTCCCTTCCAACCCACACCATTCTATGATTCTTTGATTTTTAACTTTGTGCCGTGGGTGTCTCCTCAGTGCTTGCTCACTTCACCATGTTGTACTGAAAATTTATTCAGTTCATTCCTGCAGGTCTTAGTCCAGGTAGGTCTTTATACCCTATAGGGTATATATAGGTAGGTCTCCTTTATACCCTGTGGCAGAGCTACATTTGGAGCCACCTGCCGATCCATTTCAGATTTCAGACCACCATCTAGCAGTGCTATTCAGCAGCCATCAGCACTTGACCATGTGCTGGGGCTGTAGATACAAACCTATCTTTGTGTCTGGTCCTGTGCGAGCTCAACCCACCTGTACCAAGGAACATGGCACCCCATCAATCTCACTTGGATTTTTTTCGTTTTGCACCCTCTTTTCTCTCCTGCTGCCTCCTGAAAGCAGTGAGGAGCTGCTCTGCATAGCTGAGGAACAGCAGTGGTGAGAAGCCTCTGCCCTCCCGCCTTTCTGCCGCTCCAGCGAGAATAATGCCAGCTACCAAGAAGGAATAACCCACAAGGAGCCTAATGAAACAGCAATCTGGCATTAAGATGTGTATATGGTTGCCATTTGTTAAATTGACAGATGACATTTGGAACGTGCAGCCCCTATTCATTTTTTAAAGCTAAATACTCTCTTGAAATAAAGTCTTTGCCATTAGTCTTAAAGCTGATGTCCAGCCCAGACAGGGCCAGCTGTGCTTTTACACATTTCTGGGCACAAGGTAAGATTCCTAGCAATGAAGATCTTTGCAATGAACTGGACAATTCATGAACAATAAACTATTACCTGCCTCCCAGAATACCTTTTTTCCACCACTCCCCCCGCTACCTTTCCATGTAGGATTCTTTATACAAGAAAAAAACCCCATAGAGTTCCAACAAAGAGTTTTTAATCAACTTGATTTTCATCACCTGCTACCTAGTCCCACTTATCTACATTTTCATGTATCTGCAATAACAAGATGCCAAAGGGAAGCTCCAAACACCTTCAGCAGTAGTTTAAAACTTATTCAGGCCAGCTTTCTTAGAGGCAAATACCTCAGACATTCTATTTTAGGAACAGTTAAGAGTGTGAAGGGACTCAGCTCATCCAACTCAAAAGCATAGAAATCATGGTAAAGACAATATTCCTTTACACCTTCCAATTGCTGGCAACACTTTCAGTAGCATACTTACGATAACTTTCATTTCCGACTCCAGAAATATTCAGAAGAAATAGGTGCCCAAACTTTTCCAAAGTTGTACTCTTAGACAAGTACTTGGCTGTTACCTCATAGGCTTCTTCATCAGCCTTATTGATAAAGGTCCAGAGAGCTCATCTGACTTATTTAATGTCTTTTCAGAGTCATTTCAACATTAGAATGTCCTTGCACCACTACTATGCTGCCACTTCAGCTTAATTTTGCACGTAAAAGAGCAAAATTTAAGCCTTCCAATATGCAGAAAAGTTGATAACTAGATGGCTGCTATTGACTGAAGGGAGGGAAGCACCTTCCATGGGTGTATACCAGGCACAAGCACGTAGAAGACTGCATAGTTTCATCTCACATCCTTTTAATGACTAAATCAAGGCTGGGAAAAGGTAAAGTCTCTTGTGAGAGTCTCTTGCTACTTTCTCCAGCAGCAAAGGCAAGAGAAGCCCAGAGCGTGGGCAGCAACCCTTTCACTCTGCATCAGGTTTGCTTGGAGTCACAGGCACATTGGAGTCAAAAGATGAGCAAGAACCTGCAGAACGTTTGAGTCACAGGGATGCTTGCCTGAAGTTTTAAAAAAAAAAAAAAATCTTAAATCATTTACATATGAATTGCTTCTAATGAGCACACACAAGCTCAGTTTTCCAGCAGACTTGCAACAAGGCCAAAATTAAAGATACAATTACATGGCAGAATACTAGACTGAGATCTTCATGGTTTTTATGTCAACAGTGAAGTCAGCCACTGCTGGTGGGTGGGAAGCAGCTCTCTTTAGGGATGTTGAGCTGGTTGATTTTCTGATTACTTCAGAGAATTTTAAAAATAGCAAATGATAATAACAGGCCTATAGACTCTGTAGCAGCTTTCTGATTAATGTGAACCTCAAGATATAAGCTGAGTTCTCGTCCATAAGGTATGCTGTTCAGACATTTTCTAGATGCTATTTTAACCTGTGTCTTCTGAGTCACATTAGTCAAAAGAATTGGCCTGTAATTTAATTACTGCAAATGGAGCATCAGTGAGTTATTTCCTAGGAAAGAGAGTTAAGAAAACCCAACACTGCAATTAATGCTGAAATGGAACCCTTTTGCTTTGGCCTTTTGAAAATTTTTCCGTATGAAAGGAGCCAAGTGAGACCAAAAGAGTTTAGAAAATTCTATTAGAAAGTCATCTTCACCCAGAGTTTTCCCAGAGACCAGAGATTTTATGACTTCTTTTTATTTCTTCCTCTGCTTTGGGACTACCTAACTGTTCCCAAATTTCCTGCAGAATTATAGGTATTTCCAATGTACTTAAGAGACCTTGAGTCTGTTCAGCTGTGCAAATGACTCAGATTAGTTAGAGGATTTTAGAACTCAAAAAAGATGTCCTTAAGGTCCGCAGGGTTTGTAGATTGTACAGCAGATGACCATGCACAGGAGTCGCATAACACCCTGTGCTTGCTTTCCTTCCTGAACTCTACTGACAGCAGTTCCCAGACATCTCATGGCTTTTAACTTCTGTTTTTCCACCATTTTGTAAGCAAAGGATTCTCTATTTTGGCTTCCCATAGAAATATAAGTACAACACAGTTGTGCATCCATGTCCCATTAAGAGACCATCTATTGCTTCCTCATAGCCATGCAGCTTGATAATTTGAGCAACGTTTAGGACCTGAGCAGATTAATCAACAAAATTGTCAGCATAAAGGATTCTTGGTGGGATTCAGAAACTCTCCTAGGCTGAGGCAAGGAGCCTGGAAAGGTTTTTAAGCCCTATGAAGTCTGAAAGCACCTTTAGGTGAAGAGCATAACAAGCTCTGTGACCCACCCCTCCAGCCTTCCTTCTATAATGTCATCTTTCAACTTCACTGTGTATCTTGTGGGTACTTTGGGCCATCCACATGCTACAGATAAAAAGCAGACCTTGCTGCACCAGCTAGTGGGTTGAAATATAGTCTGCCCATGCCTGACTCATCCAGATTATCAAGGACACACATTAAGGTGGTGAGCATGCCTGGACTTTTCCCTTCAAAGATCTCCAGAAAATAGTCTGTAGCCACGCAGTGTATATGCCATAAGCTGCGCAGATGGCACACAAGGTTTGAACTTGTAAATGAGCTTAAGATCCCTCTTACAGCAACATCATTAAAGCCTTGATCCTGTGAAATGTGAGGGGCGTGCTTGGAAGCCTGTTGCACTTACAAAGAAAGAAAAAAAGTCCTATTTCCCATACATTTATCTTCTAACTTCCTTTTGCTACAACAAGTTTGTTCTTAAATTAATTACTTTGAGAAAAGGCAAGAGAAATGGATGTGGTGAAGTTGGAGGAAAAATAAATACTAATTTAAAAAAAATGACCCATTCACCCACAAAACTTTGTAGAGACCAGGTTCACACTCTTTGGCTATTTCTGGAGGCTGAAGAACAAATGGACTGAGCTGGTTCTACCCACATAGCAGATTGCACCAGAAGATCTGTACCCTTTGTCCTTAAATGTAAAGAGCAAGAAACAAGGAGATGTAATCATAATGAGACACACAATCTACACAGTCCAGATTTTTTACTTGATCTTTGCAGTAGTTGGTCTTTTAATACATGCTGTATTTGGGGAGGCCCAAAGTCTGTTATGCCAAAGCTTGGGATTGGACTGGATGCAAGGATTCTGCTGTGGGAGAGCTAGTTGTTAAAAACTATTTCCAGAAAACTCTGCTCTCCACCACTTCTATCCACTTTCTACAAACTGCTGAACTGGTGCTTGTGTTGGCAAGTGGCTTCTCTACTCCAGGTAGACTCATAGTGGAAAATCCTATCAGCTGTAAAAATCACTTCTCTATATTCACCTTCCCCTTCCCTCTCCCCCTAGAAGTCCTGCTGGCTCAATGTATCTATAGCCCACTGGAGTCAGACTGCATTTACTTGGCTGCACACCCCTGCTCCCTACAGTGAGTGTACAGCAACCATGCTGGGCTTCAGTGATCACACCACGCTTGATCTGCCCAGCATCCACGAGCTCAGAGCCCCAGAGGTCCTCTCCACTGCAGGATGTGTATGTTAATACATCTCATACGTTTAGTTTTAAGAGCAATTCAGACTTGTGCTTGACTGCTAGAGCAGAGGTACCTTTTGTTTCCAAGCTATATATTTTCAGTGTATCCTAACTGGCCACAGTTTTCAGATTCTTTGGCTGTTCCTGTCTTTCAGTATAAGGCAGATGATCCAGTTCTCAGTGTCTTTGCCTGAAGAAATAGAAATCATATTGTAGGTATTATTTCTTCGTGTGGTGTGTCATTAGCTGAACAATTAAGTGCATTACTGAAGGATTAGTGAGTGAGCCAAGGCTACAGTACATAATGTAACTTCACAAGAGATGACAATGCAATTCCTTAATACTGTAATATTGTTTCATGTAAAAAAAGCTGATATAAAAATCAATTCCATGCTAAACTGTGTTTTCCCCTTCAGTCCTTTAACTTTGAAATAAAGTGGGAAAGATACCAACAGCCCATAAATAATCTCTAAATAATGTGTTACAGACTGATGGTAAGTGGCACTCTCAAAAGCCCATATTTATATTGAAATACCTCATATGTGTACCTTATATAGACTATAAATTATAACAGCTGAAAGTAAGATAAATGCAATGAATGTACTTCTACTTTACTATCCATTACATCTCATCTTTCTGAGAAAATACTGTTTTTATTCCAAGCTATATATCTTATAGTTAACACAAACTATACGTTTTAACCATATCAATATACATGTCTACATCCAAGACACGCACAATTACACAGAAGTGTATTATAAACTATATATAAATGAATAATAAACCACTAGTATTTACTAGAACTCCACAGAAAAAAGACCTATCATAGATGCTTTGGCAGGTAAATGAATAGATTCATCCTTGCAAAATCTCACATCTTTCAATAAACATGACTCTGGGGTGTAATTTTGGACAGTATCTCCATAACACACGACAGGCTCAACATTAAGTCCACTGGGACCTAGAGTGAGTCAAAGAGCAGCTAGCCAGTTCAAAAGGTTTTCATCTTTGGCTAACTTTTTGAAAGCCACTTGAGGGGCAGTGGGTGCTGGGCCCCTCCCAGCTGCCAGGGTGGTCCCACAAAAAGCCCGTCTCTGTGGCAAGTGCTGGCTCCGCTGGCTGCTCCTTAAGAGGACCAAACAAACCACCCTCCCCTCCCAGCAGAGGATGTTTATTCCCTGCTCTGTGGAAAATGCTTGGCTGTTGCTAACCCAACGATTACGCTGTAGGAAAACTTGCTTCCAAATAATTTAGTCTTTATTTACTCAGAAAAAAAAAAAGTTAAACAACAGCTAAAAGTTGAAGGCTATTGAGATACTGGAATGAGAATTATTTTACAGTAATAAAATACTCTCCATGTTTCTAAGAGCACAATATCTTGCTCAGATCCACAGAGAGTCCTTCAGAGCCAGCTTTCCCGAGGACCCTACACCTCTACACGTAACTTGGTAGTGGGCAAGATGCTACATAGTGAGGCTCTTCTCCCAAGTAACCAATGACAGGACGAGAGGTAACGGCCTCAAGTTGTGCCAGGGGAGGTTTAATTTGGACATTAGGAAGAAGTTCTTTACTGAAAGAGTGGTTAGGCACTGGAACAGCCTGCCCAGGAAGGTGGTGGAGTCACCATCCCTGGAGGTGTTCAAAAAACGAGTAGATGTGGCGCTTTGAGATATGGTCTAGGGGTCAGGGAGACATTAGACAAAGGTTGGACTTGATGATCCTAGAGGTCCTTTCCAACCTAAATGATTCCATGATTCTAAGTTACTTGAAAAGACTAGACATAGCACAGGGAACTGGGCAAGCAAGCAAGCAGAGAAAACAACTAAGTGCCCTTTCCTTCTGTGTTAACTTTACATGTGTTTTTTTTATAATGGGTTTTGAACCTAAAGTTGAAATTATTCCATACTCCAGCTCTGTGACCCCACTGTTTATCTAGTTGACAAAGTTCATGATGCTCTTCTAGCATATGCGCAACATTTTCTCATTTGGCTGCTTTTTACATTAGTATATTCGTATATACATAAGGTAAACCAAGATATGCCTTACTGTGTAACTAGCAAACCGCACTGGGGAGTAAGAGTGCTTGCCAAGTTGTAACAGGAGCACAGATCATGATTAAGACATTGTGATAACACCTAGGGAAGAAATGATGCAATACAGAGCTTGAGGCTTCACTTCTTGCCTCTGGCACTGACCCATGCAGACAGGGCAACAACTGCTCAGTGTCTTCATTTGCTCCTCTAAGTTACAATGTGCTCAGTAATACACCAGCTGGGGGGTTGGAGGCTAAACTCACATAAACCAATTTTGATTCTTTCCATCATGTCTCTCATTAAGTGTAAAGTGCCTCCAGGGAAAGACAGCTGATTAAACAGATTCCTCTCTGACACAATGAATTTACAAAACCCCTCCAGTTTCACTGGGGATGTTTGGGGAAAAATATCTTCAGCCACCAAGGGCAAAGTCCACCAAGAGAATCACTCCATTTCCTCTGCCTTGGGGCCTGACAAACCTTCCCCACTTACCCCAGAGGGCTAAGAGAAGGTGCCTGCTGAGTGCTAGGAGGGAGAGATGAGGAGGCAGGGATGCAGCCAGTCATCCATCCATCCAGGGCACCAGCACGGCAGCCCACTACACCCACGCTAAAGCACACAGGTCACAGCCTCCTTGCTTCCCTTGGCAATTGTAGCCAAGCCCTGCCAGCTTCCCCCCACACCTCTTGCGTTACAGCCCCGAGGCAAAGCTCTCTAAGGCAAGCTCTGCACACAGAGAGGTTTTGCCTCTCAGCACAGGAAAGAAGTACAAGGCTTTTTCCAGCATTCAGATCCTGTTTTTAATGTGACTCAGCTCTGCAGAGTCCATAAGAATGACATGGGTTGTGCTTTATTAGCAGTTAGGTTAATGTTTGGAAATAAAAAGACTGATGGTTTTATCTGTTTAATCATTTGGTGCTGCCAAGAAAGACCATAAGCACAGCCCAATGGTGCATGAAGAGAGTACAGCCTGACATTCGTTTTCCACCACAGAAATCCAAACATTAGCACACAAGTTGCATAGCAGGCTGGCAGGGGCAGGCATCCAGGATCTCAGTTATTGGAGTGACTCAACAATTACAATTTTTCTTCATGGAGATTTTCAGCCTCCCTGCAATGGAAGGAAGTAGGCACAGATGAGGTGGGCTAATTTGGAAGTTTGGCAGTTCGCTTGTGTTTGCCCAGCTTTCCTATGCCCTCAGCTGAACTAGGCTGAGGACTAAATGACTCCCCTAGTTTTTCCTCTAATATTTCACTTGTGTGTGGGGGTCCTCCTCCTTTCTTTTTTCTTAAATCTCTGTTTCTCGGGTACATTCTTCAGCAAGCAGTAGCTGCAATGCAGGTTCACAACATGTAACCAGGCAATGCCGGTGACCTTCCATGTGCAGCCAGCAGCAGCTATAGCAATTTGTCACCGAAAAGCAATCGGGTGGCTAGATCATGTGGTTGGCTGGCACCCAGACAACACTGGATGTGGCAGATGCCACCAGTGTGAAGAGCAGAATAAGAGACAACAGGAGCCAACGGATACAAAGATGTTGTCTTAACAGACGATAGCTACCACAGCTAGTGTTTATCATCATTTATCACTAAACAAGTGCAGCTGTTGGACTCATTGATCTTTTTAAACTTATGTAGAGCAGAGTTTGGTGATTTTCAGTTGAGTTACACAGAACACATCCCCTTCTGTACACAAAGTCAAGGGGGAGAGAAGCCACTGAAACAGTGGAGTTGCACTCCAAGCAAAACTTCTTTGGACATGCAAACACACACATTACTCACTTCGGGCTGTAATATATAATGGCCCAATAAGTAAGTACTGTGCTGTTGTAAGAGCGCTGCAGAGCTTATAACCAGACAAAACGCATTTCATAAAAGCTTCTCACACAGGTGGGCCATTGTATAGGGGACTGGCTAACCACATTAAATGAGACAGAGCTTCTGCAGGGCTGGCAGACCTGAAACACATGGACTTGAGACCCTTAAAGCTTCTGCAATCATCCTGCATCTAAATTTCTTTCTCCTATTTGTATTCTGTTGGTATCTACTCTTTCCAATCAAAAGGACAGTAGCACAGCCCATGTTCTCAACCACCTTCTCATACATCTGTGATATTTCTAAGAGAGAAGACGCTGTCAGGAGCTGCCCATGGCTTTAACATGTCAGCTCAACACTTTAAATCCTTTTTCCTCTGCCAGAACTATGCTGTTTGCTAGCACAAAAATAAGCAGAGTCTGAGCTCTGCCCACTCTCCCTGCCTTTCCTCATATACTTACCAGAAAAATAGCTGGAGCACAACTCCCACACATTGTACAAGATCCAGACTCAAGCAGCCCTAAGACAGGCTTTTTCCTGTCTCAAGTCTATGCTAGAACTAGTCAAAATTTAACACTTGCAAGATTATAACATCTTTAGAGCAGGGGAGGTGAGGGAAGGAAAATTCAAACAAACCTGAACACACCCAAAATGTACTGCCACTTCCATAACTAACAGAATCCCACAATGCTAAGCTCAAATAAAAATAAAATAAAAAAGCCTTACCATCATCTCTTTAACCCCAGCCTCAAAGCCACCTCTACTCCCCAACTAAGTAGTTTCCCTCCAGCTTCACATTTTCAGCCTTGCCATCTTAATGAGAAACCTTTGCCAGCTGGATCCAACTCCCAAAGCAATCTCCATAATGAGGACAAGCACCTGGGGACCTACCTGCCTGGCTCAGGAGGAGAATTTGGTTTGTTTTTCCAATCCCCCATACTGCAGAGTTCTTTGAGGCTGTGATAAGGGAATGCCAGACCACCTAGTAGCAAGAGCAGATGAAGAGGGAGGGGACTGATGGAGAGCTGAGATGCGGGTTGTAGCCAGGGTGGAAGGAAAGGCTTAGAATCATAGAATAATTTAAGTTGGAAAAGACCTTTAAAATCATCAAATCCAACCATTACCCTAACACTACCAAGTCCACCACTAAACCACATCCCTAAGCACCACATCTACTGTCTTCTAAACACCTCCAGGAATGGTGACTTAACCACTTCCCTGACCAGCCTGTTCCAATACTTGACAACCCTTCTGGTGAAGGAATTTTTCCTAATATCCGAGTTAAACCTCCCTTGGCACAAACTGAGGCCATTTCCTCTTGTCCTATCATTTGCTACTTGGGAGAAGAGACCAACCCTCACCTTGCTACAATCTCCTTTCAGGTAGTTGTAGACAGTGTTAAGATGTAGGTGGGTATCACCTTTGTTAACCTCCAGTCAACTGGGACTTCCCCAGTTAGCCAGGACTGCTGGTAAATAACTGAAAGTGGCTTGGCAAGTGTTTCCAGTAGCTCCCTTGGCACCCTTGGGTGGATCCTATCTGGCCCCATAGACTTGGTGTGTGTCTAAGTTGTGCAGCATACAGGGGCTTCATTCTGCTCCGTGTTCCTGTCTTCCAGCTCAGAGGGGCTGAGTACCCAGAGAACAACTGGGTTTACTACTAAAGATGGAGCCAAAGAAGGCATTAGATACCTCAGTCTTTTCCTCATCCTTTATCACTATGTTTCCCCCTTGCAGCCAGTAAAGGATGGAGATTCTCCTTAGCTCTCCTGTCATTGCTAATGTATTTATAGAAACATTTTTTATTGTCTTTTACAGTAATAGGCAGATTAAGTTGTAGTTGGGCTTTGTTTTCTCCCTGCATAACCTTATGACATCCTTTTAGTTCTCCTGAGTGTCCTGCCCCACTTCTTCCAAAAGTCATAAACTGTCCTTGTTTTCCTGAGTTCAAACCAAAGCTCTTTGTTCAGCCAGGCCAGTCTTCTTCCATGCTGGTTTGTCTCCTGGCATATGGAGATGGCCCAGTCCTGTGCCTTTAAGAGCTCCTTCTTGAACACTGTCCAGACTTCCTGGGCTCCTTTGCCCTCCAGAACTGCCTCCCAAGGGGCTCTGCCAACCAGTCACCTAAACATGCCAAAGTCTCCTCTCCAGAAGTCCAAGGTGACAGTTCTGCTGAGCCCACTCCCTACTTCTCTGAGAATCTAAAACTATCATTTTGTGATTACTATGCCGAAGATGGCCTCCAACTATTACATCACCCAGAAGTCCTTCTCTGCTCNTTGAGACCCTTAAAGCTTCTGCAATCATCCTGCATCTAAATTTCTTTCTCCTATTTGTATTCTGTTGGTATCTACTCTTTCCAATCAAAAGGACAGTAGCACAGCCCATGTTCTCAACCACCTTCTCATACATCTGTGATATTTCTAAGAGAGAAGACGCTGTCAGGAGCTGCCCATGGCTTTAACATGTCAGCTCAACACTTTAAATCCTTTTTCCTCTGCCAGAACTATGCTGTTTGCTAGCACAAAAATAAGCAGAGTCTGAGCTCTGCCCACTCTCCCTGCCTTTCCTCATATACTTACCAGAAAAATAGCTGGAGCACAACTCCCACACATTGTACAAGATCCAGACTCAAGCAGCCCTAAGACAGGCTTTTTCCTGTCTCAAGTCTATGCTAGAACTAGTCAAAATTTAACACTTGCAAGATTATAACATCTTTAGAGCAGGGGAGGTGAGGGAAGGAAAATTCAAACAAACCTGAACACACCCAAAATGTACTGCCACTTCCATAACTAACAGAATCCCACAATGCTAAGCTCAAATAAAAATAAAATAAAAAAGCCTTACCATCATCTCTTTAACCCCAGCCTCAAAGCCACCTCTACTCCCCAACTAAGTAGTTTCCCTCCAGCTTCACATTTTCAGCCTTGCCATCTTAATGAGAAACCTTTGCCAGCTGGATCCAACTCCCAAAGCAATCTCCATAATGAGGACAAGCACCTGGGGACCTACCTGCCTGGCTCAGGAGGAGAATTTGGTTTGTTTTTCCAATCCCCCATACTGCAGAGTTCTTTGAGGCTGTGATAAGGGAATGCCAGACCACCTAGTAGCAAGAGCAGATGAAGAGGGAGGGGACTGATGGAGAGCTGAGATGCGGGTTGTAGCCAGGGTGGAAGGAAAGGCTTAGAATCATAGAATAATTTAAGTTGGAAAAGACCTTTAAAATCATCAAATCCAACCATTACCCTAACACTACCAAGTCCACCACTAAACCACATCCCTAAGCACCACATCTACTGTCTTCTAAACACCTCCAGGAATGGTGACTTAACCACTTCCCTGACCAGCCTGTTCCAATACTTGACAACCCTTCTGGTGAAGGAATTTTTCCTAATATCCGAGTTAAACCTCCCTTGGCACAAACTGAGGCCATTTCCTCTTGTCCTATCATTTGCTACTTGGGAGAAGAGACCAACCCTCACCTTGCTACAATCTCCTTTCAGGTAGTTGTAGACAGTGTTAAGATGTAGGTGGGTATCACCTTTGTTAACCTCCAGTCAACTGGGACTTCCCCAGTTAGCCAGGACTGCTGGTAAATAACTGAAAGTGGCTTGGCAAGTGTTTCCAGTAGCTCCCTTGGCACCCTTGGGTGGATCCTATCTGGCCCCATAGACTTGGTGTGTGTCTAAGTTGTGCAGCATACAGGGGCTTCATTCTGCTCCGTGTTCCTGTCTTCCAGCTCAGAGGGGCTGAGTACCCAGAGAACAACTGGGTTTACTACTAAAGATGGAGCCAAAGAAGGCATTAGATACCTCAGTCTTTTCCTCATCCTTTATCACTATGTTTCCCCCTTGCAGCCAGTAAAGGATGGAGATTCTCCTTAGCTCTCCTGTCATTGCTAATGTATTTATAGAAACATTTTTTATTGTCTTTTACAGTAATAGGCAGATTAAGTTGTAGTTGGGCTTTGTTTTCTCCCTGCATAACCTTATGACATCCTTTTAGTTCTCCTGAGTGTCCTGCCCCACTTCTTCCAAAAGTCATAAACTGTCCTTGTTTTCCTGAGTTCAAACCAAAGCTCTTTGTTCAGCCAGGCCAGTCTTCTTCCATGCTGGTTTGTCTCCTGGCATATGGAGATGGCCCAGTCCTGTGCCTTTAAGAGCTCCTTCTTGAACACTGTCCAGACTTCCTGGGCTCCTTTGCCCTCCAGAACTGCCTCCCAAGGGGCTCTGCCAACCAGTCACCTAAACATGCCAAAGTCTCCTCTCCAGAAGTCCAAGGTGACAGTTCTGCTGAGCCCACTCCCTACTTCTCTGAGAATCTAAAACTATCATTTTGTGATTACTATGCCGAAGATGGCCTCCAACTATTACATCACCCAGAAGTCCTTCTCTGCTCACAAAAAATAGGTCCAGTGGGGCACCTGTCCTTGTTGGCCCCCTCACCAGCTGCGTCAGGAAGTTGTCTTCCACACACTCCGGGAACCTCCTGGACTGTTTGCTCTCTGCTGTATTGTATTTTCAGCAGATGTTTGGTAGATTGAAGTGCCTCATAAGAACAAGAGCTAGCAATTGTTGAGACTTCTCCCAACTGCTTATAAAATATTTTGTCTTCCCCTTCATACTAGTTGGGTGGCCTGTAACAAATTCCCACCATGATATCTGCCTTGTTGGCCTTCCCCCCTGCTTCTTACCCATAAACACACATCCCCATTGTCACCATCATTAAGCTCTAGGCAACCTAAACACTTCCTACAGAGCCACTCCACTGCCTCTCCTTCCTTGCCTACCCCTTCTGATTGGAGCCCTCAGCTTTGATTCCAAGCCTCAGAAGAGGGTGTAAGGTGCTGGCACACATCTGGCAAAAATCCCTTTTTATTTTATACCTTTATTTCTTTATTGTGCCTTTCTCCCCCCATTTATTTAGTTTGCTGTATTTCAGTCACAGCTAGTTGCGAAGAGGAAGCTTCATTTTCTCATGAAGTTACTGTTCAGTCAAAGTCCAACTTTAAAAATACATTTTCTAAATATGCACTGTTCACTCTTTGTGGAGAGGTATCTCCATAAGAATGGGCATGTGAGCAAACCCAGACTTGGCAGCGCCAGTAAGGATGGCTACAGGGAATACGTAAACAAGGACACACAAGGACGGTTACAGGGAAGACGTAAACAAGGACACACGGGGACAGCCACGTGCGGCACGTGACACGGGAGTGAAGCAGCAAGAAAATGGAGACAGAAGGTGGAACCAAGGGAGGCGCCTTGAGAGCAGTACCTGGCCAATCAAGAGATGTTGCTTAGCGCCTGGCAGAGTTTGTTACCAATCAGAGTTGTGCTTCCAGCGCGTGGTTAGCGCTGGTGGGTATATAATGAGTGAGCTTCGGGCAATAAACGGCAATGCTTGGACTATATTAGTCTGTGTACGCGTTGTCCATTGATCTCCCGCCACAACTCTTGTCCTCAGTAATTTGACTGGCAGAAACAAGAGCTGCAAAAGCAGATCTTGTCAGTCATTCTTAAGTCTTCCTTAATATGGAAAAAATCACCTGCCATTTAAACTATATTTTTATAGGGGCACAGTATTCTTAGCAAGATACACAGACCTGGAGTCTCAACCTCTTTTCATTTTCTGGTAAAAACTTATTTGTGAGTTCTGCAGATGTGCACGGGTGAGAAAACAGATCCTACCAGGTGGCCCCTGAAAACCCATCCAGGCCTATTTTCTATCATTTTCTGTAAAAGCACTGCACATATGTATACATCTGCGTGTACTTTCCATCCCATAGGCACTCGCTGCCACAGCTCTGAGCATCTATCTCACGAAATCCAAAGGACAAGTGTGTGCTCCTGTGCAGGAGAGGCACGGCACCTACAGCACCTCGTGGCTGCAGGAGGTGGAAGACATTGGTGTCTACTCTGTGACCGGTCCTGTTGTCTCTGTGGCACAGGGTTGGCCCAATACAGGGCAGATTTTGCTATCTATTTTCCTATCCTTAGGCTCAGCTTTTTTTCTTTAGATATCACAACAGAGGATTAGGGTTTATTCACATGTGGTCATCACTAGCATGTTGTGGACACAGACTCTGTGTCATGCAGTGCTGACTCGTTCCAGCTGTCTTTCAGAAGCAGGGAGTACCCATGGCACTGGCTGTACTCTGAGATATGGAGACACTCAGCAACTTCATAAGAAGACCTAATGCTGGGGTCTCAAATTATGTTTGAAGAATGGTTCCACAATGAACAAAGCATTTATTTTTCATGAAAAGACCTTCTAAGAATCAAACTGGAATTATTCTATGGTAAATGTAGCTACAGCATTTCTGGGACAGGATGTCCAGAGAACAAGCATCCTCCATCTTATCACCAGAAAGTCTCAATTCTGACCTGAAACACAAATTTGGTGCCAGGTGTAGTACTGTGTTTGTGGTCTGTTGCAAAAGCCAGCCAATGAGGGAATGTGTTGGTTTATGGCACACAAGTCAAAAGCACAGAGCTAAGTTCAGCTGCATTTGCCTTTGCTGAGAAAGGAAAAGAATATTCTATTTGTTTTGCTTCCATGACGGGAATAGCAAATGTCTTTCTCACCTCACTGAGAAGAAAAAATCACACCCAATACGGCTAAGGTGCATCCCTTTTTACTGAGCGGTGTTACAACCTTGCAATTTGAACACAATTTTGGTGAGGGGTTTTTTTTGGCTGGTACCTTCTGTTTGTTTTGGGGTTTTTTTAATGTCTTTTATCCTTGAGAGAAGTCTCATGCATGAACATCTTGGGTTGTTTCCTACAAAATGGCAGAGCTCATAAATAAAAGGAATTAGTAGAGCAAAAGTGAAGCAGATTTCATATGCTTTTAGAGGAGCTGATTTACTACAATGCTTGACTGTAGAGGAAAAAAAAATCTTAAAATGAGCCATGCCAGTCTGTCACCAGGAGTGGGCAGGTTGGTTCTTCCTAGGGCCCTGTGGTGTTTCTTCTCTTGGAGTATGTGAGCTGTGATACTACTGAGGTGGCTGCTTTTGTTTGCTTGCTTTTGCAGCGAATATGCTGCAGCTGAGATCACCTTTTCCAAAGCTCAGATACACCTTTCAGAAAGCCAGTGGCCAGATGAGCATTTTGATGTTTGTGTCCCTTGACCAAGGGCAGGGCTTTGGGAGAAAAACAGGAGCACAGCAGATGTTTGGGCTGGGAATGTCCCCAGCACTGCTGCTTTCTGACCCACTGCATCACCTTTTTGGGGACTTTCCTTTATTTTTCAACCACTGGGTGCTATGGCACAAATTTCACAATGTGCAATGTGGCTTCCTCTGACAGAAGGCCCTGTGAAAGAAGAGCCCCTTGGCACAGCTCATGCATGAGTTTCCCTCCCTGACTCAGTTCTGCTGACAGCCACTTGTGTCCCTGCGTTACTTCTTGGCTTCACTGCCCTCACAGTAAGGCGATCCACAAAGTGAATATTAGAAGGTGTTTTCTGGGCTGAGGATTTTCACCTGGTGGGTTTCAGAAAGGTCCACATGCTTCTCCTGGGGCTCCATTCAGCCTCCACAGCTGAGCACTGTCCCTGGCATGAGCTGGCAGTCACCACTCTGGCTGCATTTCATTCTGGCTGCGGTACTTCATTCTGGCTGGGACAGAGTGTCTTCTCAGCAAGTTTGCTGATGATGTGAAACTGGGAGGTTTGGCTGATACACCTGAAGGCTGTGCAGCCATTCAGCAAGATTTGGACAGACTGGAGAGCTGGGCAAAGAGGAACCTAATGAGGTTCAACATAATAAGAATAAGTGCAGAGTCCTGCACCTGGGAAGAAGCAATAAAATGCACCAGTACAGGTTAGGAGGTGATCTGCTAGAGAGCAGCTCTGTGGAGAAGGACCTTGGAGTTCTGATGGACAACAAGTTATCCATGGGACAGCAATATGCCCTTGTGGCCAAGAAAGCCAATGGTATCCTGGGGTGCGTTAAGAAGAGTGTGTCCACCAGATTGAGGGATGTTTTCCTCCCCCTCTACTCTGACCTAGTGAGACCTCACATGGAGTATTGCATCCAGTTCTGGGCTCCCCAGCTCAAGAGGGACAGAGATCTACTTGAGAGAGTCCAATGGAGGGCTATGAGGATGATTAAGGGACTGGAACATCTGCCTTATGAGGAAAGGCTGAGAGACCTGGGGATTTTTAGTCTGAAGAGGAGAGGACTGAGGGGGGATCTAATTAATGTGTATAAATATGTGAGGGCTGGACTGGGTGGTAAGAAGAAAGGGACAACCTCTTTTCACTTGTGCCCTGCGATAGGACAAGGGGCAACGGATGCAAGCCAGAGCACAGGAAATTCCACCTCAAAATGAGGAAGAACTTATTTGCTGTAAGGGTTACAGAGCACTGGAACAGGCTCCCCAGAGAGGTTGTGGAGTCTTCTTCTCTGGAGACTTTCAAGACCTATCTGGATGCATTCCTGTGTGACCTGTCCTAGATTCTATGGTCCTCCTCTGGCAGAGGGGTTGGACTCGATGATCTCCAGAGGTCCCTTCCAACCCCTAACATTCTATGATTCTGTGATACTTTGATCAATCAAAGCAAATCAAGGGCAGGTCAAAGTGAGACACCATGTGGATTTTCTTGTCTGGCTCATGTTTTACCCCTGATTGCACACCAGACAAGTTCCTACTCACCCTGTGTTGCTTTCTTAGCAATTTCTCCTCTGACCCCAGTGATGCTGATGATAGGGGAGGAAACCCAGCTCTGTAAGTGGAGACACACGGAAAAGGGCTGCATTACATTTAAGTCCCAAATCTTGTCTGACCCGACAAGGACCCCATGGCACAAAGATGGGTTGCTGCTCCTTGGGGGTGGTGGGGCTGCAGTTGAGGTGCAGCCACGTTTCCTCCCTGGACATGGGGAGTGGAGAACAGCTGGGCTGGAGGCGGTAGGGGCCACGGCTAGAGGGTCCAACGTACCACTCGAGCTGCTGTACCAGGCACGTGGTAGGTGAGTTAAGGACATACTTTCAGCCTTAATTCTGAGTTTCCTAGGTTTTGTCAGTTTAAGCCAGATTCCTAATGTTATTTTAATGCAGTTGTTTTGTGTGTGAATAATATGCTTTCTATGCCAAACCACAAGCCCTGGAACTAATATCTCATAAAAATGCCTAGAGTCCAAAGCTAATAGATGTTATTCAGCTGATCAAGTGATGCCTAAAAAGTTACAGATTAATGCCGTTCCCTAGGGGGGATTTAAAATTAAACTCAACTTCTGATGGGGCTGGGAGTTATTTTGTGCAGTGTCTGAGCCCTGACTGGGGGATGCAGCTCGCTCCAGACCCTGGGTGCCCTGTGACAAGGCTCAGTGCTGTGAACGTGTGTGGTGAGTGCCATCCATGCTCTACCTGGAGTCCTGGTGGGCAGAGGTTTGGGGTATGTGAGTGGTTTTCATCAGTTTTCCCTTAAAAAAGCCCCTGCTCTTCCAGCAACACACCACCCAGAGATGGGTCACTACAGCTCATCCTTGTCCAGCCCTGCTGCTGTGGGCAGTGGTTCAGGGGACACTAAACAGGCCAGGGAGGGACAGTCACTTGCTCCCAGGCAGTGGTTTCTGGGTAAGTGGTAGCTGCAGTGAGATCAGGTCCTCCATCTGCCAGCCTAGCGTGGTGGGCAGGAGCTGGTGCTGGAGCCAGCAAGGGGCAGGTGCCCCTTCTCCTCCCAGAGGGTTTGGTTGGAGCATCAGTGACCTTCAGAAAGCAGAGAGGAGAGGTGGAAGCGACTGGTTGGATATGTACCTTTATCCTCCTTCCAGGAAGGGAAATCAAGCCACAGGATGTCAGTGCAGCCTGTGCGAATGCCATGCTTGCAGAAAGAAATGACTGTCTCCTCTCAAGAGCACACAGGAAGATCTCTTTCCCAGAACATCTTCTTATTTAGGAAACTCGCATCACGGCAGCAAAGCAGAATGCTTATTTGGGAATAAGAAAATGAGATGTGGCCTCAAGTCAGTACTTGCATGTAGGCACCACGGCAGAAAATCTGAGGACACACCAGAGGCAGCTGCTGGCTCACAGTAACAATCACAGAGCTGGATGGGCAGGAGGCCCACGCAGCTGGTGTTTGCTGCCTGCATCCTCTGATACTGGCTACGCAGTGGTGAGGTATCGATTATTTTCCTATTGCAACACAAAGGGATTAGCTAGATTCACTTCTGCAGAGGTGAGAAAGAAATGTGTCATGTAGACTGTTTATTTTGCTCTAACTGGATTCACACGCTCTTTCTGAATAAATCTCCTTTTTCTCCAGCTCTTGTGGTTTTTCATGGTTGTGAATGCTGAGGAGCTCTTCCAGGGATGGGTAAGTGACTCTCGGCTTTGGTGAGGAAAGCAAAGGGGTCGTGCTACAGCCAGCAGAGGCAGGCAGCCTGCAAATAGTGCAGCTGAGGAAGCTCTCATGGTCATGTCCCAGATGATGCTTCATGGTCACGGGCAGCTTTTAACAGCATGAGGTAAAAGCCGCTCTTTGAAAAGGGAGATTTAAACTTTTCAGTCCTTCCAGACACTGCACCCACACCTGCTCTGGGTAAGCTGTGGCACAACATCACGACCCAGAGGCATGGCAATGCTACCCATCGGGAAGCAGCATTTGCTGCTCCCCCTTCAGCAGGGTGAGCTACGCTGCACACTAAAATTGTCAGCAAATTTTCTGCTGCAGTTCATCATCTTTTCTAGCTGGTGTGGAACACTGTAGGAAAATTATCTTCATCTGCTGTTTTTCTTGGCTCGCTCACTCAGAAACATGGAAAGTACCTGTAGCAGGGGTGGCTTCTCAAGTTCATCCTTTAAGTCTCTGAAAACAAAATGAGCTCAGATGGAAAAGAAAGAAGAAA
Organism: Brachypteracias leptosomus; assembly: GCA_013401335.1. Lineage (NCBI taxonomy): Eukaryota > Metazoa > Chordata > Aves > Coraciiformes > Brachypteraciidae > Brachypteracias > Brachypteracias leptosomus. The sequence goes on from VYZX01012575.1 coordinate 85,747, forward strand.
GAGCACAGCTTAAGAAACCTAGGTCTGAGTGGCTGCAAACTGCTAAGTGTCCTCTCCATTTTAATCCTGCTAAACAAGTAAATGCTTTTCACTCTGATGTCCTGTGGAAACTTTTGACATCTCAGTACTGGCCACTCTGGTTTGAAGCTCTGCTTCTGAGTCAGATGGGCATCACAAACCTCAGACAGCTGGACTAAGTAATGCTTTCTTGATGAGCACAGTAGAAACCAGACACAAAAATAAATAATTAAGTCAATGAAATTTTGGGAGTGTGTGTCCAAATTATGCCTGCATATGCATTACAGAGCTAAGCCTTAACTTTGAAATTCTTCCATTTATTCCTTGTTCCTACAAAGAAAAAAATGGATGCTATATGAGGAACGTACATTTCTCTGGAGAGCACCTGCTCCTGCAGTTTCCAAAGATGTCCTGTATTTGCAGATGCCTCTTCCATCTACACCAACCTGTGACTTGTCTGAGAGACTTTGGTAGGTGTTATTGGAATTTGTGCACACATATTAAACTTGACATAAAATTTCTCTTTTATTGCTGTTTTGGTCATGTTTTTCCCCATGATGGATTGTTATATTTTCTGTTGGCTTTGTTACTCTATAGCTGGACACTGAAGCATCAAATAAAGCCATATACTGGGTACACACTCTGAGGTGGGTATTGGAGTGACTCAGTATATTGATTGCCATGATTTTCAACGATACCTTTTGCCTTGCTCATTTGCTTTTGCAGAACTCATTTGTTTTAGTACTTTTATAGCCCACAGGAGGTGCTAAATAAACATTTCAAGCTATAAAAAAGTTACCAGTCAACTGCGAAGTGGTAAAGTTAAGTAGCTTATCCAGCACCACACATGTAAGCAGAGCATCCAGGTCTGCAGATCAGCGTTCAGGTTCCCTTCCTCTTTATCTTCCTGTGCTGTCATCCTCCTTCCCTGCACAGTTCCCTAGAGTGGTATCCATCTTGAATTAAAAAAAAAAAAAAAAAAAGGAAAAAATCCCAAAATAAAAGTAATGTGGTCAACTAATTAGAAGGAACTTCTTTTAATATGGACAATACAAACTCTTTTCCCTTATCGCAACCTGCCTGGACGCATTCCTGTGTGACCTGATCTAGGTGATCCTGCTCTGGCGGGGGGATTGGACTAGATGATCTTTCGAGGTCCCTTCCAATCCCTAACATTCTGTGATTCTGTGATCTTCATATTTGGAGTGCCTGAGCCATCTTAGAAAATTTCCCCTCAGTATTTAGCCTGAATCAAATATGTAGAATTTTCCCAGCAGGGAAAATTCCAGTCTACAAAATCAGACCTTGCTCCTAGAAAACATAATACAGCCCGGGCAACAGGAAACACTGTAATACAGGAATCACCACAACTGCTGAAGTTTGCCATCTCTGCAATGGAGCTGCCAGTTGCTTTGGTTCCACAAAGCAGTGCTATACAGATTTCTAGGGCAGGAAGCAAACCAAAGTATTATTTCTAAGGGATATTAAAGGTGCAATTAGGAGAGCCAGTGGAAAAGGCATCACTTTCGCATCACAGTACCCACACAGCACAGTGGGAAAGGCTTGATAGTAAAAGCAAGGACAGGATGGGCTCTGATTGCCCTGCTAAAAAGTCAGTAGGGGTAATGAACAGGCTTCCTCTGTTGCTGTCCTTCCAGGAGAAATGTAAATGGCAACAAGCTACCCCTCTACAGATTGAAAGTAAAGATGCATAGATTACTTGATCCAGAACTTTACAAAAACAGTAAGATGACTTTTGGAAATGCAGAAAGACCCATCTGCCTGTTGCCTTCATAGCAAGCTGGAAATTGAGGGACATTGTATAAGCTGAGAGAAAACCCCAAAAGTCTTCAGCACAAAATTCTGTTAAGTCTCTGCCTTCAGCAGCTTCCAAATCACAGAAACCTTGGGAATATGGAAGGCCTGTGGCTCGGGGCCTTAAGAGGCCTGGGCAGAAAACATTGTTGTCTCCTTTCAAGAGAAACTATAAATAGTATTTAGCTTCTCCAAGCAGGCAAGTTCATAAGTGAGCCTGCCTGATTGTGGACTGGTTTCTTCATCAACTTAGTATTCAGGAGAGGGAAGAATTGCCATAGCAACATTCCCATCTTCTGACATGTATCATGCAGATCATGTAGTCAAGGCAGCACAGCACCCTCTCACACATGTGCTCTGTGAACTTTTGTATTCCTGACAATATTAAAGAGAGAACTATGTCTCATGATTGACACACTTGACTGTGATTCCTTAAAAAAAAAATGGAAATGCTTCCCTTCCCCCATCCTCCTCCTTTGAACTGTTTTCTCCATCCCACTGAAATGATGAGAACAGCTCATGCCCCAGATCTGCAGATATATGTTCCTGACAGTAGTCCTACGCTATGCAAATGTGTAAACTGAAAAATGTAGAGGGTTTTAAAAAATTAAGTATATCCATCAGAATCTAAATTCTGAGTAAAAGTCCTGAAAGGAACTAGAAATCTTCAAGCACCTGCATAATTAATGCTCTATTAAACAAAGCCTTGCATCTATTTTCTTTTGCTTTGTTTTTTTTTTTTTTTTTGCTTTGAGTTAGTCTGAAATCTCCAGGCACAAATGCTAACCATACCTATGGCACATGTCAATATATATATGTTGCCTGAGGCAGGAGCCAAGTTCACAAGCAGAGCAGAATACATGTTTTCAGCCAAGGTCTGGCTAACCCCAGGGACGGCTTGGGCTATTTGGACTTCGTGCTGAAGGAAAAGTACCACATCACACAGGGCTAAGCTGTGGGCCAGTACAAACAGGGTGCTGCAACACTGCAGTAACACCACCTCTGTAGCCCTGACAGCAGAGTCAGCCAAGTACTTGACTTTACAAGTCTTCTTGATTTAATTGTATCATAAGCCACCCAGTAGACCTCTTTCTAAGCTTAATGCCCATTCAGTATTGTGGCTCCCTTCAAAAACCCTAACACAAGAAATAGTTGGAACATAATCATTCCACTATATATATGTGCCTCTAACTATGCCTATACCACCAGTGGTTCTGACATCAAAAGTCACATGTCACAATATACTGTCACATGCCTACGTATTTTTTACTCAGACCTGGGATTTTACACACTCTGTTGTCCTTGACAGGATGCCTATGGCACCATTTCTACATAAGGGTTGGCCTCAGTAGCTCCTTTTCCAAGGAATGGGCTCAAAATCCTGCATAACTCCATGGCCTCAGCACAGAGAGAGACCAAAATTCACTTTGACTGAGTGTTTCTCTCTGGAATGGAGATGCACCTAGCTGTGGACTACACCTAAGTGAGGTGATTTTTCTAACACGGCTAGTATAAACTAGCCTTGGTCGTCTTCTTCTTATAGAGCTCCTCACCGCTGCCTCATGATCACTCACTGCAAAATGTTCCTGTTGGGTGGCAGAAACTCTCCCTGTCTGTGCCAAGGGAGCTCCTTTGTATAACAGTCTGCTGGAGGCAAGTCACCTTCAGATGGTGACAGCTTTTTATATTCCCTCCTCCCCCTCAATGCCTGTCCTCCCTACCACTTGTCTCCAGGGTTTAGGGTCATGGAACAAAGCTTTGCTACCTTATCTTCCCCAGGCTGAGTGAATGTAATTATGTTGTGGTCAGTATTGCTTAATGGTTCAGGTGGAATTACATCTCCAGTGAGCTCATGAGCTTCACCCAGCTTTGAGAGCCCTCCCTGCCTTTGTGTACTCCACAGCCGCTCATTCCAAGAAATAACCATTCAAGAAATTCCTTCTTTATAACTTGTCCTGTGGTGACTCTTGGCCAGACTATGTACAGGTAGTTGAGGTCCTCCATTATAATAATTTTTGCTGCCTCTCTAAGTATTGTGTGCTTAATTGCCTCTTCTTACTCCATGACTAATAACACTTCTGTTTCGTTAAGCCACCTCAGGAGAAAAGAGTTTGCAGCTTAATACCAGTAGCAGAAGAGGGGTGACATCCCCCTCTTTTATCCCATTACATCTGTCAGATGTAAACTTAGAAGCCAAATTCGGAACCGTTATTAAAATAAAAAGTTTATTTTATTTTACATAGTAAATAAAATAAAATGATTATGTGTAGAAAGTTAGCAAGCCACTGCTCTGCCTGCAAAATTAAACATCCAGAAATGCAGTCCCGAAGAGCACTGCAGCCACAGGTTGTCCATTTTTCTATGGGCAGGATGGTCGGCAGCTCACCAGCCTTAGTCCAAAGGGAAAAGTGGGAGCACCAGAAGCTGCCAGTTTGGAGTTATGGTGGAATTGCTGTTCATGCCAAGATTGATACCTTTCACAGTGCCTGACTTCTTTTCGTGTTAAGCACGTAATTGCCATTTAACATCTGACTGTCATTATTTGTTTCAAGAGAAGACCATTCGTGTCTGCGTGTATACACACGTGTGCATATGTATGCATGTGTGTGTTTAACTTTTATGTACACAATACATGTATAGCAGGAACTATCTGCATACTAAAAGAGCAAAGAGATATTGTGTCCTAGTACTGACTGTACCGGAGCAATCTCTATATTTAGAATGCACACTGTAGAGATACTTTTCCAGCTTAATGGCAGATGTTTACTTTTTAATACACAACCTTTATATAAAATGTTGAACTTGGACACCATGACTAGCTACAGTACGAATTATATGAAAAAGATGCTATTTTACTTCTGTCTTATTTTACACAGCTCTAAGGAACAGCAGATACCTCCTCTGGTGGGCCAGGAAGTCTGTGGCTTGCCTTTCAAATTTCTGTACTGGCATTTATTGTGTTGAGGTTCAAATCCCTTTACAGCTGTGGTCTGAACAAGAGAAGGGCGCTTAAGGGAGTAAGACTACAACTTGCTCTTCTGGGTTACATTAAAGTCCATTGATTTCCATCTGTTACTTGTACAAAACAGAGTACATTTTTGATAAAAATAAAATTGCTTATTTTGGAGAATATACATTAAATATATTTATATTTATGGTCTGTAAATTGGACAGTTCTGTTGTTCTTAGAGTTACTTAATAATACAAGTAAGAGGAAGTCACTATGCCCAAAAGACCCATTTTCACTCTAAGCACAAAAAGCCCTTTCATTTCATTACGTCATTAGAAGCACTACAGAAAGTGTCCCACCTGCCAGCCCACTTGCCCCCTCATTCAGCAAAGCCCCCACACTGAAAAGCAGCTGTGCATGAGCTTGGAGTTCAGCATGTGCCTAAGTACTTTTCTGAGCAGATGTCAACAGCTAGATCTTCCTACTTTCCAGGCTGGTTTCATTTCCCCTTTGCTCCTCTTGCTTTAAAAAGAAGCCAGATCATCACCACTGTAGACAGCTGACTGGTCAAACTTGCAACTGCTTTTTTTCCTGGGACTTCTGCTACAGTCAAAGCCCAGGTTTAGTACTACCATCAGATACATTGACAACACCTGCACTTTTACAACACATACAAGAATGCTGGGCCAAACATAACAGCCCAAATCTGTAACAGAACTCCCAGGTTTCCTTCCTTCCCTACAACACCTGTGACCCCAGTTTAAGTGGCTGGCTACAGCAGCACGTGAAGCTTTGAACCACAGGAGCAGAGCATGGTAGCTGGGACACCCTAGGTGAGATGACCTCCTCTACTAGCATGTATAATGCCTTGATTAGGAGCTTTCTTTTGCTGCTGCAGATGGAAAACACCTGTCACAAACATTTGCTCCTGTTCACAGGAAACACAGGAGCATTAAAAGACAGGATTAGTAGCATAACTTCTCCAAGGCTGCATTCAGAGAAGACCTCACCTTGCACCCAGCCTGCTTGCTCCTTTACTCCCAGAGCAGGAACACCACACCTACCTCAGTGATGATAACCTCAGCTTGATGGTCTCTTCAGGACTATATTTTAATTAAAGTTTTAGATTACAAATCCTTTCCATGTTCAGTCTAACAGTATCCAAGTCTTCAAAGGCTACCAAAGTGTGTATCAGAGCCTTTCAGACTGACCAATCTTTATAGAAAATAAATGGTGAAGAAGAAATTGTTTTTAGGATTTTAAATAGTCTTTGAATAGCAAATTCAATAGGAAAAAATGAAATAAGAAGCGTATGTCTTATACACTGTCATTACAAGGTGCCATGTGGGAGCAGGCAGAACGGTTAGTTATTTTTCAGTCTACTCACAGTGTCCAACTGACTTTGACGTGGACTGGTGGTAATTTAGCTAGTGTTACTCATGAGGGCAGAGAAGCAAGGAATCAACTTAAAATTAGGAAAAATACTTGTCATTTTCCTTTAAAATAAGGCAACGGTTGCTAAACAAATTCATCAAACTACGGCTTTATCACACACAAGCTAAATCACAGACTTAAACAATTTTGTTTTGAAATTGTGGCAAAAGTTTTCAAATTAAGGCAACCTCTTTGTAACAGAGTGTTTGGGATCTGCACATTTATATTTTGTGGTAGCTAAATGCATGCAGAACGTGAGGATAAGCTTTCTAAAGCCAAATAGGGGATACAGTTGTACTGAAATTCATGGCAACTCTGCAACTAGAATTTCTAACCAGCCTTAAAAAAAAAATCGACCTTTTTTGTGTTCTATGCTAAGTCAAGAGAGAATTATTAAGATTGCAAAGTCAGGCAATCAAGAGTGAGGTAATGTCAGAATTAAGGCTGTCTGTTCAACCTAAATTTGGCCCCTTGTGAGTATGAATTATGATATTGCCTTTAATTAGATGATCACACAATATTTTTTCCTATGCCTCATTCATAGCACATGATGGATGGTGCTCACTGAATGATGAAACTGTACTTTGTTTTTTCCTTATGGTTCAAGGTGTGGCAGCCTGTCTTATTTACTGCACGCTATGTTCTTCTCTGACAACCAAACTAATGATTTCTTCACAGAATTTTCTTTGTGGTTTATCATTACAGCTATGATATACTCAACAAACATTACTAATTTAATTTTACTGCAGTCCTCAAGGGAAAAGATAGAGATTTTTCACTTACTTTATCCATCTAGAACCTATTCTCATTGTTCAGGTTTTCATCAAAGCTTTGCGTCCTTCATATTTGGTCTAGGCAGCTTTATCTGCATCAGCTTTGGGAAGGTGTTGACAAATACATGGGAATCAAAGTCGGGGTCCCCATTCTGGAGTGTCATGGGTAGTCATGCCTGGAGAAGGTCAACTGAGCAGGGACAGTAGGGAAAATCCTGTTCAGCCACAAGATGGATCATGCCCAAATTTGATAAACACTTTGGAGAATTACCTGTGTACTACAGGGAAGTGCAGGAATATTTTTTCTAAATCTTGGACAAAACCTAATAGATTTTCACGATAAATTCAGAAGTGTTTCCAAAATAAATGCTATCGTTCTTCCAAAGACTCAGCTCCATGGGAAGAAAAACGTAGAGAAAAGTTTTCCAGGCATGGTATTTTTTTTTCCATAGACTTGCACTTTAAAATACATGACTTGTTCTGACAAAAAGTTTTCCACCAAAAAAAGTTCCCCCAAGAGAAATACCTTTCAGGGACAATTTCAGGCAAGATGGTTGAAATTTGGCATGCTTACAAGTGACTTTTACTTTAGTCATCATTCATCCATCATCTTTCTTAAGAATGATGGATTGTGCAATTCTAAGGGGAATGAACACAGTCTAGAAGAGTGCTCCCTGGGTACACAGGCCCCTAAGTTATTTATATCATGGTTCATACATCATAGACTGGATTTAATGCTCTAAGATGTTTTTGACTTTAAATATGATGATTCAAAGCTCATAGGAGGTGGAGAACTTTTTGAGATGTGAGAAGACAAATTGAGTTCAAACCTTGGAATACTATAAATTTCCTCAAACCAAATGAAACCCATCACATTTTGTGTCACATATATTGCCTTTGGCTAATATGGCCAACCTCAGAGACTTAACTGAGATCTGAGCTTGGTAGTCTATTTTTTTTTTTAGGTGCTGAATATTCACAAATTCACAGATAGGAGAGATGACAATGTTAAGTGTCCCTATGCTGTACCTATGAGAGGAAGTTCTGTCATTTGGACACCTACCTATGGATTCAGCTATGCAATTTTGAGCTGTGATGTTTCTGTTCTCTTTATATTCTCACTACATTTCCAATGTCACCTAAAATGACATGGTATTAGAAGAAAAACTTATCTTGAGCAGGTGCAAAACTTGCTGAGAAAGAGGAATCTTTCCATCAACAGCTAGTTTTTGAGGTCTCAGCCATTCAGTGGTGCAAAAAATACAGCAGAGATGTTCAGAGTGTGCTCTCGCAGAATGTGTGCAGCTGTGTGGCACTTTGGAATTTCTTATTTTTATTTAACACATTCCTTCCAACAGAATGAATTCTTGAATTCAATGAAGGAAACAATCCCTGTAAAATAAAATAAAAAAAAATGCAAAAATGTCCTAGACTTAACAGCAGAACATGAGTCATGCAAGTTCTTCAAACACAAGTCAATAGGGTTTGTGCTTTGGGCTTCCCACCCTGAGCTGCAGTTGATAATCTCTTACAATGTGATGTCTGTCACTGCTACTGCTGCTGCTGTTGGAAAGTACAGCCAGATTCCTCAGCACACCAGTTGTCCACCAGTCCTTTCATGTGCTACCACAGCTTTCAGAAGCAGTGACTTTAAACAGACATCTTATCACCTCCCGATCAACAAATTAAAAATTAATGAGAGGATAGACAGACAGTCACGAAGATAATATCATCACAAAACCTTACTTTTAAAGGAAACCAATCAAAAAGCACATTGTTGAACTTGTGCACTGTTTCCTATGAGAGTGTGTACATAAATACATTTTAAGAAATACTGTGGAGGCATGTCATGAATTGCACGAGATCCGTTTCCCCCAGAACTGTTCCAGAGCAGAAACATGGTTAAGTCATACTAAAACTCTGCAGAACAGCCTTTAATAAAAATCATACATCAACATACATATTTGAATGCTCTGCATATGTTAAAGTAAATACATCTAAATACACTAATGAATAAATATGTAATGTGGATAACAAAACATCTGGATCTTAAAATTACTTTTTTATAAATAATTTATTGAGAATGATTCCATTAATTTTAGTTCTAGATAAATTTTTCTACCTATTGGAGTTCCTTCTTGATTGTCTGATAATTAAACAGAATCCTGTCAAGTTTAAATGATCGCTAGTATTTTGCAACTGAGTTCCTAATACAAATAGGCATACCTTTAAACATTTGTTTAACTTCAAACATTTGCTTACACATCTTCCTGAAGTAAGGCTTAAATGCTCTTGCTGGTACAATACTAACAGCTCAGCCCATCTATTGAGAACTTACAACTTGAAAACGCAAGATCGTGTCTTGTACTAGGAAAATACAAAAAATCCCCATGTAGAAATAATATCATCTACAGCTGGCACTGGAAAACCTGAAAATAAATCATTCAAATGTTATCAATCCATCTAGAATTTCAAGAATCAGCATGGAGAAACAGAAACAAGGGGATAATTTGATCTTTATTTAGGCCTTTTTAAGAAAAGTTGCATCATAGTCAGTCTAACACAGCAAATAAAATTTTACTGGACTGATAGAATCATTAACAGGTACGATTTAAGGCAGCTGTTACATAGTGTTACATTAATATTTCAGTCAGATTGAATTCTTCTTCAGATACATTCATGCAATTAACTTCTACTGTACTTTTACATTGTACTTTGAAATATATAGGATTGTTTTGTTTCCCCATATTAGACCTATCTGGTTAAGCTGTTCTCAAACAATACAGAGAAGGGACTCATTGTTCTTCTTGGTGAAAGTGAAAAGATTTAATGATTTAATGACTTTTTTGATGCAAGAAATGCACATGGAGAATGCCATGGAGAGAAATATACATCCTAAATGTGTATGTCACATGCAAGCATGGAGAAATAGGAACAGAGGTTGAAAAATTATTATTATTGTTATTATTGTTATTAGCTAAAATCATTTCCCCTCCATATAAACCCCCAAAATATCCTTGCACTGAGTAGAGGGCCCATTAAACCTCCTTCTTTCAAAAAAATTCCTCTCATGTCAGTCTCTCTTGGGGGATGAGACATCTTCCATGGAGCCAAAAACAATCCTCCATGTTGCCTCTATTGTTCAGTCCAATTTTGGCTTTTCTTTTCCTTCTTCAATACCTGAAAACATATGGAGAACAGTTTAAAAAAAACCTTCAATGAATTAAAATGAAGAGTTTACTTAGAGAGGTTCTTCTACTGCATTCATCTTCCTTTTCCCTTTGTTGCTGTTGCTTCTCCCCTACTTGCTCATATGCTCTCGCATGTGTTACCTCACCTGCTGTGAATGAAAAGAGCATCTGCACACCTGATGGCAGTGGTTGTCCAGTCATGAATTGCACAATCCTCCCTCCCTCTGGACCATTTTCAAATCAGCCTAGCCCCCTGCTGCACGCTCAGCCTTTGATGGCTGCAGGGGTCTGGGAACAGTTAGTTCCTTCACCTCCTGCTCACCTACGAGCGAATTAAAGTAGATGCTACTATAGCTGAAGCTAAGCAGTTGACTTTATTTGAAAGCAAGTTTTTAAAATTGTGTTTCAGAATTCAGTAACTTTAACCCCTCCTCCATTTCAGGATTGGATTTTTAAATATTTGCAAGTACATCTTCCTTTTTTTGAGAGTACAAGAATGAAGAATCAATTCCTGTTAACAGGGTGACTCTCTCTTCTTGTAATGGCCCTGTCTTTCAGTAGTATCAGGAGAGCTGAACTGAACGTAGGGCTCCTTAAAGAACTTATCCTTGCTGCAGGACTTATCTCTTCTCTATGCTAAGCAAAGACCCGGCCGGGCAGCAGATTGTTTTTTCTGGCAAGGAAAATATTCAGCTATTTCATATGCCTGTTCCTGGACAATGAATTACTATTGGTATCTGACAAAAGTATTGTTCTTCTGACTAAGCCCTCTCTGCCAGACATCTCAAATACAAATATTTCTTTTGGAGGTTTTCAGGCCTGCTGCATGTTGGAAAAGAAAGATTTCTGAGGACTGATGGCAAAAGAGGAGCAATGTTTGAGAATGCTGAGAGGAAAATCCAGTCACAAGATCACCTGCTAATGCAATATACACATGGATGGTCAGTACCCCAGAAGTCACTTTAAAAACATAGTTAATTAATTGCAATATGGGAAACAATAAGACCCATCTGCAGTTAGAAAGCACAACTGCAGAGCTGCCTTGCTGGAAGAAGGAACACGGAAACAAACGGGTCTGTGTATTGCCAGCAGCCCAAGTACAATGGCCCTGGGTGTTGCTGGCAAACCAATGTAATGGAAGAGCCACAGTGAAAGGTTTAACAATCAAAACAAGAGTCCGGGTCCAAAAGATTACAGTGGGTTTATAAGGCTGCTCCTGAGCCAATCTTGAGTCTTCTACTTTCTGGTGGAAGGAACTTTTCCAATAGTTTTAAATGATCTGTTTTATTTGCCTTTTTAAAAGACACTCTTTCCTTTCTTCTGAAGCACTCTACTGCAGATGCATTAAATAGTTTGGCAGGAATGCAGATATCCTCAAAATTGTGGACAGACACTGGCTTGTACAAAGGGCAAATTTTTCCTTGCCTACCATGTTTGTGGTTTAACTTGGAAAAACTAACTGCAAATCATTTTGTCAGTAGTGAGATTTTATTTAATGCATCTCCAGAGGAAAAGGGAAAAGCTCCAAACCCAAAACAACCCCCCTCTCACCTCAGAAACCTTCTCATGGCAGACTGCAAATAGCAAACTTACTGCTCAAAAGCCCCTTTTAAATGTACAGTTTTCAAATAATATTTTCCCAAGTCTCACATGGTGATAGACTGGCATTATTATACATCTCTGCTGTTGGTGGTGTGCCTGCCATACGCTTCAGGTTAGGTTTTTACGAAGTTTTTCAAGCACAGCAAACCAGCAGGTGACTCATGGCATTGTCTGGTTTGCAAGTACTTGAGCCACAAAGGACTTTGGATCAATATTCTTTAACCAAATCAAGTAAATTATCGAGAAGATGATAAGGCCATGATGAACCTTGGAAGAGGTTAGAAGAACAACCCAATTGATGATAGCTCCTCTAGGGTGGAGGGCCACAAGAATCAGGCATTTTGTTATGCATACTATGGAATAGTGAGAAACATTTTCCACCATTTACTTATTCATGACTTGGTAAGAACATGTGATTCTTCACCACATTATTATTCTTCATACATAGGACTTAGGTCAAGTGAAATTATTCCTTGCGGCTGTCTTCTTTAGAAACCTCTTTCCTGAATTAACTTAAGTAAGTTAAATAGACGTGCATGTGACATCAAACTGAGGACTGAAAACCAGACTTGAACACCATGACCAATCATCACTGGTTCTAGAGCAAAAAAAAAGACTGTTCATACCCAGGTGCTAATATGAGCAAGCAGCAAATAAAATTGCTTTGAGCTTCTGGCATTAGGTCCTATTTAGTACTGGAGGACTTGTCAAAAGACATTTGTGTGTGCAATAAACTACCATGTGAATTTACAGTGTATAAACCAGTGCACACTAAGTTTCCCAAAAGGAGATGGAGACTGTTCAAACGGTCCCAATGTGTTATGGGCCCAATGAATGCAATGACAGAGCTCCCACGGATTTCACTCCAGTTGTGATTTGCCACTGTGGCAATTATGAATGTTGTTTGCTTATTTCAGGCACTTTGATAAATGAAAAACATCTTTCATAGATGAAAGGAAACTACTTTTAATCTTATGTTTGTCTTATTTTCCCTTTTTCTCTACTCAACAATGGGTGGCCTAGGCAGGGTAGATGATGTGGAGTCTGCACAGCCATGTTTACCCTGCACTAAGGTGATCTTTCACTCCTATTATTTTACTGACATGAACATATCCATTTTCCTTGAGTAAATTTATAGGCAGAAAACACCTTATACCTCAAAATACTAAAAAAATACAATTTTATTTCTAAGTTTAAGCTTACCATTAACAGCATTCCCACAGAATGATACTTTATTCTAGCTGCATTTAATGGGTTCATCAGCTAATAAGTGGGTTGTAAAACAAGTGGGTTGTAAAGCTCTCAGGTAATTGCCAACAGCTCTTAAATTAGTATTGGAAGTTATAAAAAAGAATACATATTCACAGCTTATCATGCTCTCCAGCAGCCACTTTGTTCATCCAGCTGCTTTTAAAAGAAAGCAAGATGTTTCAGTGGAACTTCTGTCATTCTCCTTTGTTTCAGCCAGCTTAAAGCCTCCTCCATTTCCAGGGGAGCATACTGAAGTCTTAATGGTGTATTTCATATTCCTAAAACTATACTCACATTTTTGTGTATCCCAGATGTAGTTGTTCAGGACCTCTCCCACCAAGTAGAATATGTTAATTATTATGGTAACAGCTGTGAAAAAGATTATTTTGACACCTGGGCTGAGGTGCTCAAGCAGCGGGTACACCCACACTCCTGTAACGTGGTGAATCCAGCACACCCTGAAACAAAACAAAAATAACAAGTACTGACTTTTACAGCTCTGGTTTTCAAAAGCAGCTTAACTACTGTAACCTGAAAAGCAATTATTTGGAAGGACTGCAAGTTGCAACTGAACTGGAGCACCTGGATGACATTCACCCAAACCAGACATCACAAATGATGAAACTATGACTGATTTCCCACATTCTTATTGCTTTGTTTTAAATTTAATAAGAGCAGTTGGCCTATTTTCATGTTCTGATGTAGGCAGGTATTTCCTTGCTGCACTTATATTTTCAAGGGATAGACACCCCTGTTTTGTGTGGCAGCATGGAAACTGCGGCACCTTCTGTTCCAAGCAGTATCTTTATCCAAAGAGCACTCAGGGTTTTCCAGGCCCTCCTACAGAGCCCAACTCTCTGCTTTCTGCAGCACCCTTCCTTCATTTCATACACGTTTGTGTGTTTCTGCTGCTTCTCCTTGCTACATCTGGTAAATGCATCTGCTTTTGTGTTTGTCAGAAACACATGGTCCAGCTTTTCTTAGAGAGAGTAATTTCTTCAGCACCTGTGTTCTAGGTTGCTCCTCCTTTCCTTGCAGTTACCTGGTATCATTACAAAAAACCCCACCTCATCAGTGAAATTTTGGCCAGTCCCACATTCAGTATACAGCAAAGGAAAAAGAATGATGGTGGTTTGCTGGTGAGACAGAGAATTTTAGCATTCAGCTACAGTGGGGATTGTTGGTACACTAACCCAAGAGACAGGGTGTCAGCTTTACCGCAGTGCAGCCTGAAGAAGCACTCCAGGAATGTGGTTTCATTGTGTGTGGCTGCAGAGGACACCTCTACCTTCTGAAGGGATAGCTTTTGCATTGAGATCTGACGTGGTGAATAGTTAAGTCAGAGGGAGCACATCAAGTCCGTATGTTCCAGTAGGTGAAAGCTAAGAAACGCAAATGCTGCCAAACAACTGAGCAAACATCACAGAGGCTAACCGGGATAAGTGCTCAGTGGAGACAGGCTGGGCCCATGAGCTGCTGGGCTGTCTTCAAGAATGCAGATCTCTTCCTTTCTGATCCATCAATTTGAGAGAGAAGCTCAAAGTGAAGCACAGCTAGAGAAGACTCAGCAGCTGCACAGACTATTCTTGATGGGGATTTCCACATCCATAGGAACTGCTTCACTTGCTGATACTTCTATTTGTTTAAGGAAGACTTTTGACCACTAGACCAACAGTTGTAGGCTCCTGAAGGGCAGACACAGAAGTCCACTCAAACCTGTCACGCTGAGAGTACAGAATCCCTGTTTAACAATTCTCCATCACTCTGGAAATGTACATGGTTGTCTTTGCTTCCCTCTCCCTTAGAAAAGCTTTTATTACAGCCAAATCCTTAACAGTTGGATACTTCGTGTAGGAATTTACGTGTGTCAGTAAATTAATCTGCATGATCTAAATGCAGACTAAAAACTCTCTCTCCAAATGAGTTCATGTATGGAAAATGGTCTCTATACTTTAATTCTCTCCAACATTCCCTTGTGAAGAATGAAGAATTCTTCTTAACCTGACAAGAAAAAGGTATCTGTGAAAAACTGAAGGGTTCCTGTGTAACCTGTGGTAACGGGGGATACCACGTTCCTCTTGATCAGAGAAAAAGATGGGACAGTTGGGTAGAAGGTAATAGGATGTCCTCTACTTCCATTTTGGCTTAGCAGGGTGTGTCTATTATTGCCTAACGTTTTCAGTTTAATTTGCTTTTGGTTTATGATGATTCTGTGAAAAACAAGCTCCAAGAAAAAAGCTCGAAAAAAAATCTGTGCTTCTTTTTCAGTTATTTTCTCTGGTGTGATGAAACTGCCCAGCACTATAAAGCACCTTCACAGTGGACTTTTCAAGGGACCTTCTAAAATGCATCTATGTAGCCAACTTCATGAACCAAGTACAAGTGGCATTTACTAGAATGCATTTATGCTGGAAAGAGGAAATACTTTCTAAATCCATCCAATGAGTCACTGATGGGCTCCCAAACGTCAGTGATTTCTGGTCAGTTCAGAGTCTTTGAGTACAGCTCATGCACTCCACTCCCTGCTGCCCAGCACAGAAGCCCATTCATTGCCTGGTGATACTGCTGGTAGGTTCAGTGTAGCTGTTGGATGCCTGTCCCTGGTGCAGCCACAGTGTAGGAACTCATGCTCTGAGCACAAGAGGTACCAAGTGCCAGTGGGGAGACAATGGTCACAAACCCACCTGATCAGCCACACTGATCTTCCTTAAAATGAGCTATACCACGCTGCTCACTACATTGGGATGGAGTAATATTAGCCTTCTCTTCACTGAGCAGTGACACACTGACTATTCCTGCATTGTCTATACCACAAATGGGAGCAGCAAAAGGACGACTGCTGCCATGGAAACCTCACCTGATGGCCTTTCTTAGTGGGTTCTTTCCTGCTGGAATACAAGCTATCTTGATGCCACACAATAAAGAGCTGATCAACCATAGGCATAAAGCTTCCACACAAGATTGCTGATAACTAATGTTAATGAATACCTTCAATGTTGCAATTCTAGTAGTTGTTATTCCTGCCCAACCTCATTATTTGATAAGCACAGGGGAGCATGCATTAAGATTTACTTAGAGTGCAAATCTAGATCCAATTTAAGACCCTGTTATTAAGCAGCTATAAGAAATGGGCCGCTTAGATAAAAATAAACTGAGGAGAAAAAGTTCAAGCTAAAACTGGACTGGCTACTTTTAAGAAGATAAAATTAACTTGGACCTCCCTGTGTTTTGGTTCTGTGTCAGTCCATGTAGACATTAACTGTATGTTTTCAAAGATGAATGCGTTACAGGTCATCGAGCTCATTTAGCCATTTGTTAGAACTGGGAAGAGAAGATGGAATGGAAATACTCACACATATTAAAATTAAAATGGAAGTTTAAAAAAGTGGTATTTTTCAAAAATTTTCAACCAGCTGGTGTAAAAATCAGAAAAAGCTACTTGAAAACACACAATATTGCTTCTTTAAAAAAAGAAAAATCTGTCAAAAATTTGACTTTGTCACTGTTTTTCACTTCTATAATACAGTAGATGTATATCTCTCTTATCAAAGTAATCAGGAGGAAATGAAAACTATGCAGAGAAGATACATGTATATTTATTCTTTGGTTATAGATCTTTTGTTAATGAGGAAAAGTAACTACAAAAAATTCCTGAAACCTTGTGATTTATGTGTGCTCCACCTGTTGTTTTCAGTAATGCAGCTGTTACAACAGCATCTGTAAACTTAGTCCTGATAGAAGGAAGCTCAACACGTGGATATAATGGCAGATAACCAGGTCACCAGAAAGATTCTGCAATGGGAGACATGTTGCAGAAAATGGTTGCTCCTTCATGATGGCTGCTTTCAGCTACAGGAGTTTGAATATACTTGCACAGGCATCAGAACTGGTGGCACGCTGTGGCCTGAACTCTGAGAGTCTCCACCCATTTCCTGCTCAAGCTGAGCCCGTCAGTGAAATCTGCAGCCAAACAACAATCATTACTATGTGTTCTGGAAACAGGAACTATTCAGTGACAGCCTGTGAAACTCTTCAAGAGCAGCAAATGGGAGGACACAGAATAATAATACATGTCATAAAATGGCTGAAGAGCTCCAATGCTCTTCCTCATAAAAAAAGTTCTGAAGTATACCAGTTTGGAAGTCTACTTAGTCCACTCATTCTCTGGGCTCTATCATGCAAATCTAGCAAAATTCCGAAGTCAGGAGACTGTACAAGCAATGTGTACAGCTATGCTTAAGTTCATAGAGTACAAAGTGTATAAATCATCAAGACTGAAGGATCTAAGCATTTACTTTTTGATATACATTTTGGAAGAAAACTTCCCTTACAGGCTGGTTATTCCACAATGGCCTGCTAAATCTTCTCGTGAAGCATCTGGCATTAGCTACAGCTAGAGCCTGGACACATGACTACTCTGATCTACTGTGGCAGTTCCTTTCTGTTTACTTGCATCAGCAAATCCTTTCCCACAATTTCTGTGCTGTTCAGGCTTCCAAGTGACTGGCAGAAAGGAAGACTGAATCTTTGGTCCCAAACAATTCTTAGGCCAATTCCCATTGTGGCTAGTCTTTACCAAATAACAGAACACGGGCATTTTCTATGCTTGTATTTCATGATCTTTTCTATCATCACCCTCTTTCTTTTCCATAGAAAGTGAGAACTACCCAGAACTATTACATTGTGAAATGTCTCCCAAAGGAGTTGACAGGTTTACAGCAGCTGAGTCATTCAAAACTTGAATGAACAAATCATTTGTGGTTATGGAGTAGGGACCAACCCTGTGCTTTCAGAGGCAGAAGCACAATGACCCACACTAAATCTGTTATACTTTTGGTCTCTAATACCAACTGATGTGAGGTACATTTTCATAAAACCTTTTAATTTTTTTTTTCCTTTTCCCCCACCCCAAAAATATAGGACAACTTGTTCTGCATCTAATCAGAACTGTTAAGATCTCAGGCATATCAAGATGCTGGGCTTCTTATAATACCAGCCAGCCAGGCCTAGGTCACCTACATCAGGAGTGTACATTGTTTAGAAATTTTAAAGATTAAAATATAAGCTCAATGAACAGTCATCAGCTAGGAAATAAGAGCAGTCATCCAGTCCTGTTCCAGTTTCTTATGCTGGATTCTTCTGCACTGATCTGAGTGCTACTGAACAATACATGGGTCATAGGACTGTGCTACTGGTATTGACTAGTTTATGCAGTCAGAATAAGACAAGCCGTGGAAAACTGCAGCTGCAAATAATGTCACATGCAAAACATACTCAGCATGACATGGTGCTGGTGTCCTCTGGGATGAACAAAGCTTAGCAGAAATTTGTGTTTATGTACAGGTAGATGGAACGACAGAAACTCTGCCAATTCGCTGGAAGATGTTGTCATCTTTGGAAGTAATCTATTTTGATAAATATTTCATTTTAAATATAGTAAT
The DNA here is from genome assembly GCA_013401335.1 of Brachypteracias leptosomus. Lineage (NCBI taxonomy): Eukaryota > Metazoa > Chordata > Aves > Coraciiformes > Brachypteraciidae > Brachypteracias > Brachypteracias leptosomus. The sequence continues at coordinate 104,222 of VYZX01012575.1, forward strand.
GGTTGCTATGCCTTCTGGAGCTATATTTTGAGGAGATGTACAAGCAAGTGAGAATGTACTATCCACGGATGTCATCTGCAATTGCACTATTGCTTTGACTGAAACATTTGAGGATGTGGAGGGGAGCCAGAACTTAGCAGTCCATAATGGCTATGTCAGACCTAAGAGGCTGAAGATCCATGCAGCCTTCTCATGCTGAAAGCACTTCTGCTCTCCCACTCTCCTTCTGGGTCAGGTACAGGGGACGCTAATCTTCTTCTGGCCTATTTCTGCTGCTTCTACTTCTTCCTACTCCTTCCTGTTCTGAGTAGCTCTGGCTCCAACTACTTTTTCCTCCTCTGCATTGTCTCATCTATCACCCACCTCTCCCTCAGCCTTCCACTCCTGTCTCTCTCTCTCCCTCCCTCCCAGCTTTTCATGCTTACTTGCATGATTTCAACTTTCAAGCTGCTGACCTCTGAGCTGCACATTTCCTTAACCATTTATCTTCTAACCCATGGTTCTAGTTCATCTCTTTTACTTGCCTCAAGGAGTTTTCACTTGTTTTTTTTTCCCAACTACTGATTCCTCTGATCTCTATGGAACTTCTGTCTCCAGTACTCACTTCCAAAAGCATCCATGACACCCTCCCTACACAGAGATCCTCAGCACAGCCTAGCACAGCCATGCTGTGTCTCTTCTGCTCCATCAGCACCAGCAACCTCAGAAATCCTTCTGGTTTCTCAATCCTGCCCTTCTTTATCAGTATGTCTCTCATTCCCATCAAGCTTCATGTTCTAACTCTGCACTCCTCTCTTCTGAATGTCAAGATTTGTCCTAGCAGACTGCACAATTATCCCTTTGCCAACATCGGCTCTTTCTGCTCTTCCTCTCCTTCTATGGAAAATCACTAGTGGAAATCCTACAGCGAGGCTGACAGCTTTGATCTCAAATTCATTCTGAATTCTCAGTGTATATTTCTTTCTTAAATTAGTTCAAGAAGAATTCACTGAATTACCCCATCTAAAAGCTCTTCCTTGGCAAATCTACAGAACTCTTCTAAAGTCACTTCAAGAGAAACTTTATTTTCAAATGAAAGTTTAAAGGTACCTAAGCTCTTTAAATAGATTTATTAAAGAATGAAAGAATGAATCAAATCCAAGCTTGGCACATGTGGAGGCAGCTCCTAGTGTATTTGAGATAGCAACAAGAGAGCAGATCATCTTTTTTTTTCAAACACGTAGCCCAACATAACTAGAGCAGTGGAGTCAGGTTCTTCGGGTCCGTTTTTTTGGCATCCTCAAGTACTCAAAAGCAGAGGGAATAAGAAAACCATTTTAAATAAACGCACTTGTCTCAGTTTATTTTAGGGACATATTGGGCTCTGATATTAGTTACCATGAAGTCATTCTTATTACAAGGAGCAACACATTTTTGGCTCTTTTCTGCTCCTTAACAACCAACTCCATACACCCATTGGCAGTATTTTGTGGTAGTACTGGCAAGGTCCTGGGTTTTCTTAGCACTGTCTAGATTCAACAATTCAATACAAGTTGTGACCTTTTCAAGCCATGCTAAATAAAGCCAATCGGCCTTTCCCGTCTTATCCCATGGCCTCGATTCTTAAAGTCCATGTATGGTCTGCAACAAGCAATGCAAGTCTGTGAATGCTCTGCCTGGGCACAGTTCCTTAAGAACAAGGGAGAATTCCCCCTCACAGAGAGCACATGAGCTAGGTGTGCCTACTCAAATGCTCCCTGACTGAAGGGAGAGAATGCAAAAAAAAGAAAGATAAACAGAAAAAGGTTTTATGTCTCTCAGATAATATCTCTGAATAATGCTCAGGGGATATCAAGTTATTTAGCCATTTTATTCCAACTTCAGAATTGTTTGCCAGTTTTCTCATTTATCAAATATATATAATAAAATCTTGCTATCCCACCATCTCTTTCATGTGTGAAAGATTCAGTCTTATATGGAATAAAATGTTCTGTGATTCTATGAAAACGGACGCTCTCCTCTACTTGGAGTTTAAAAAAATGCATTAACAGAATCAAACCTAAACAGTACCTTTCTGTATGTCCTTTACAGTAAAAAGTGTGACATGATACATAAATCATGTAGCATGGTGAGAAGGTTTCAGCTGAGGTGGCGAGAGAGTTCAAAATTCAAGGGCAAAACACCTGAGAACACCATAGAGAACACCTGATTAGCAACTGTCTCCACTTTATACTGAGAGAGTTGCAGTGAAAACACTTCTGCTGAGAGAAAAATGATGCCGGGAGAAAGACAAATTCTCAAGCGGCAGATCCTTAACTTCTAGGTAAAAACCACATAAACCAAGAACTAAGCTGCATCAGGGGACCCATGGACAACTAAAGGTACAAAGGAAGTAAGTTCCACTAGGCTATATGTAACTAGGTCATCTGTAGGTGTAGTCTCATTTTAATGCACTGTGCTAACCTTGAGGTGTCTAAACAGTACATGCCCAAGGGCAGCAAATCCAAATTAAGTAATTCCAAACCCACTAAGTGATTAAGGTCCCTACTTCAACGTGGTCCCTGAGCAGCAGGAAGATAGCGGACCTCAGCTCTGAAAGGTAGGCAGACCTTTCACATTCTGATTGAAAGCAATGAAAAAACCCTCACTTCTCATACTTTCTGGTACATTTCTCCAACCTTTGAATTTAAGGTACACTGCATAGATATCATAAAGCCAAGATATGGCTTGCAGCCTCAACCAAATCTTGGATAGAAGCTTTGATAACACTTGCAGGCTGAAGACATGAAGAACTTGCAAATGATGGCACAGTGAATGTAGCTTGTGTCTGCATACAGTCTTTCACAAAGACCTTCTTTCATAAGAGTAGGAGAAATGGGATTTAAGTGAAGAATTTAGCAGCATGATCTTTAGGTTGAATAAGCCATTTTCTCAGACCACCTTTAGAGAAATCACAACTTGGAAGAAGGTGAGTCACTTGAGAGCAGCCCTATCCGTTTTGGAAATAATGTATGTGTGGGCAAAACCAATAAACAGCAAAAGCAAAGGGAGATCATCATAGGCTGTAACTGGGTATCCACTTAGCACTTAATTTCTCAATGTAGCATCTTCTTCCCTTGCTTTATTTGTCCTGTAATTTCCTTTTACCTTGTACTTGTAGCTGTAGGATGTAGATGCACTGTAGTAGTCAAGCCATATGGGTATTACACATAACACATTCTTAAAAGATTTTAAGACACCTCTGGTTTTATTTCACTTGCAGGACTGGGCTGTTTCAATTTTCTATTTCTATTGAATACTATTGCATACATCTACTCAGATGATTTTGAGAAAACAGGAGTTGCTATCATAGGTCAGATCATAGGTACAGTAACTGCCCACCCGTCCATAGACACTCTTCAGAGGAAGGTCAAGAAATATCACAGCTAAGTATTGCTATATATGGATCAACTCCCTCCCCCCCTTCCTCCTGAAAGAATCATTATCTGCCTTTTTGCATGAGGCTGTCCTTACCTTACAATTACAAATATTATACTTTAAAAAGAAGGATATGTATGTTTATAAAAGCAAATGGCAGAATGTGGCTGTTGTTCTGGAACACAACATTTCACTCCAGAGGGATTACTACCGTACTATGACCACTCAGTGTGCACAGATGTGTATGAATAATGCCCTCTCTTTCACTGGACCAAAGATGCAAGTTGCATAGTTGAAGTAACACAGCAGTACCGCTTTGAGCCTGTGCTTTTCTCTCATTAGTTTTATCTCACTTGACTGATGGAAAAAGCAGTATTATCCACAATTTTGGAAAATAGCCTCTTAACCGAGGGAAGGGTATTCTGAGGTGAGAAGAAATAAGTACAAGAAGCAAACAGGGGGTCATGAAATGTTTGCAGAAAGGATAGAAAATATATGGTATCAAAGGAGCAATGTAAATAAAACAAAGGTTTAGTGAAAATAAAATGCTAGAATGACCAAAGTAAATGAACTCTGTTGTCAGGTGCTTGAATAGAAACCGCCCAAAGACTTAATTTAATGTTGTGTAAGAAAGGTTATTTCTGTTTTAGTTTGATTTTTCACAAACATTTGCATTTTTTAAAACAAACTTCAGAGTGTTTGGATTACTGGCTTATTCTGTAATCAATTTTATAAAAAGAATTTATGAACTAGTAAAGAAAAAGGACAGCGTTCTATCTTTTCTTTTGCTGCTTAAATAGTGATGCAGGAAATAATTTGCCTATTCTCAATTTTATTTGATAGAACAAAAACCCTAAGCAATAAAACTAAGGTCCAAGAAAAACATTTAGCTTGAAAAAAGGTTGAAAAATGTACCCTTGGAAAGACCACTGCTTACATGGGATTGTTCAACAAATTCCTGTTGTGTGAGGTTTGGCATATACTTTCTAAAAATATAAGCATCTGGGGAAACCAGACAAAGCCCAGGTCTTGGACCAAACGAGGCATGCAGCGTGAATCTGTTAGCGATTATATCCATAATGAAATATGTGCCCAAATTTAGCAGTACAAAACCCCCAATACAATATGAAAACACTGTGTGTACAGCCCTTACCATAAAATATAGCCAACAGCGAAGGTACACACTGCAGCCAGTCCACAGCTCCTGCTGGGATACTGATGATGTGTTGTTCTCATCTCAATTAATACGAAGGGCAAAACTGTTGTATGCTGAAGAAAAAACAAAAAGGGAAAAAACAGGTGATACAAATGATTCTCACTGCGTTTTCATGCTAGTTCTACAAGAAACTTAATCACAAAAACCCGAAGGCAATTTCTTGATGGTTAGAAAGACAAAGTATAATGACAATACTGTAAAGTCAATCAACAACCCAAACAATATCATGACTATAATGCCCAATTGTTTGAGAGAGCAGAGGAAAACAGAGTGAGCAGAACGAGCTTTTCTTTTTGTCCAGGAGTCCAAGGCCGATACTCAGTGAGTGTAAAGGGGATGTGGCATGCGAGGACATGGGTCTCAGTCCCAGTTTGGCCTTGCAGTTGCTTTTTGATCTTTGCCACATCACCTCAGATATTCTGACCATTCAAAGTAGGAGGCAACGCATCTGATTTTCAGAGACACTATGCACAAACAATGCCAAATGAATGAATACAAATGGAGGTATTTCATGCTTCTGAGAATTAGGGTTAAATGTATCTCAATCTGGGGACTTGAAAACGGGACATATTTTCAAATGATAGCCTCAATATCTCTGTTCCTCCATCTGTAAGACAGGAGCAATTATATTCTTCAGAAAGGTGTTGTGAATCTTAATTTGTTAGTTGTGCAAAATGGTTTTAGATTCCCAAATGAAACATATGAAAGTCAAAGCTGTAAAAACTATTTTCAGCCACTTGTCTTTATTTAGCTGTGAAACTCCTTATTTTGTCATTTTTCCATATACATTTCCTACACTGCCCCTTCTGAGAAGGTCTGTCCATCCAATTAATGTCAGCATTGAAAAACTGCATCTAGCCTGCCCCCAACACTCGATGTCTAGATTTCAGAGTGCTGGCAGACATAAAAATGTACATAAGCAAAGAACAAACATGCCAGGAAATAAACCCCATCATTTCTGAATACACAGCTCACTGAAGACCAGCTCTATTGGCAGAAACATACCCTGCCTTGCCATCATGGGGACAAATTATCACTGGTGTCTAAAGGGAACTACTTTGGTTGAGAGCTTAGCTCTGGGGGTTGGTGTTTGTGAACTCTCCTGCCCAGTCCACAGGGAGGTCTGCAGGTGCAAGGATTGCAAGGGCAGCCTAAGTCCTAAACCAGGTTCAATCCTTCCCCAAGCACTTGAAAAAAAAGGTTATGGCTTATATTGGCCACATTCTGCCATCAGATATGCACATGTAGTTCTGAGGGGAGCTGGAGGGCTGGATTTGTAGGTTTGTAATAATTATGCTGTAAACCCACATCGATTTCAACCAACATGAAGAGAGGACAGACATGGAGTAGAAATATCCTCATGTGGATAACAGGTCCAAATGAGAAGAAACAGAGTGGGGTCTGAGCCTTTAACAACTGTGGAGAAGGAAGAACTGTTTGCATGGGAAATGATAAGATAATGGAAATGCTCTGGCTCAGAGGTGTAATGTAATTTGAATTGGATAACTGCTCTGATTTTCAAGGCATTAGTAATTAATGACTAGCATTTGGATAATGTCAGGTGAATAATATAGCAGTTAGGGTAGCTTTCAATTTCTTCACCTTTTAACAACTTGTTCCGCCTCCATTCCTTTAAACAGTATAAATCAGCATCAAGGGAATGCAAAGATGTTTTACATGTGGTCTGCGATAGGGGTGCCCACTATTAGATGAGAGGTCTATAAACTGTGCAGGACCTTCAGAGTCCATTAACAGGGACTGGCAGCAAAGCAAGTCCTGGAGATTCACTTGTATGTCTTGCATCTGCACGGTAAAGGTCTTCAGACAGAGATCAGTACCTCTCTCTGCACAGCCCCCAAAGCAGTGTAGCTGAAGGCTGTGCAAATGTCTCCTGCCCTGTCTCCATAACCTCTTCATAGAAAAAAACAGAAGACAACAAAGACTATTAACTTCAAACCCCACCCTTGATATTCCTTGCATGATGTATTCTTGTGATCCAGTCACTTAGTCTTAACTTCACTATACGGATGATGGTTTCTGAGCTTGTGAGCTCTGTTTCTCAAGTGAAAAGTTTACCACTTTAGATGCTGCTTGTTGATGTGCTCTTCGTTGATGATAACAACTCAACAGCTTGCCAATTAAAAAGTAGTTAAAATAATTTCAGCAATCAACTCTTAATCTAGAGTTCTTTTCTCTTTTTCCTCCTCCCAGTTCCTGTGCTTATATAATAAAATAGGTCATTATTTTCCTAAATTCTCCCTTCTGTTCTTTTCTAAAGGTAAGGGAGAAGAAAAGAGGATAATGAGCTGTATTACTAAAGAGTTTGTGTACAAAACCCTGATAAAAGTACAGTGCAAATAAAAGTGTAAGGAGAAAGCCAGAGATGTGTATCTTTAATCTCAGTCTGTTATTGCAAAAGTTGATGCTACCTGCAAACACTGTAGTTTTACAAATCCAGAGTAAGAACTTTGGTTTAAAATGTTCTAGTGAAACTGCCACTCTTAAAAGCTGTTTATGCTTTACACAAACTACAACCAAGAGAAAATATCCCTTTCCTACATTTCAGCCCCTCCAAAAACCTCAATTTAGAAAACATGAGATTTTGTAGGCAGTGCCACATTCTATCAGGCAGTGCCAATTAAAACTCCAGAGCTATAAATACCTAATTTGAATCAGACTGGCACCTGGACTGAAGCCTAGTGAAGGTGAGCAAGGGTCAAATGTACTTGGAGTAAGATCCATCAGGGCTGGGAAAGCTGCAGGGGGCCAGAAATTTCATACCCTCTAATGTTTTTGTTGTCCAATTTCTGAATAAACTTGGGCCAATGGGAATCTGAGGCTCAGAGAGAAAATACCATTATGCTTCCTTGACCCATTTGCTAAAGACCACATCATGCTGATCACAGATGCCTGGCTGGTATCTCTGGGACTGATCCTTCTTGATTACTGGCAGGCTGGAGGCCAGCACAACATTTCTCACTTTGTTTGTTGAAGTATCTCCAGGGGCTTACTTGAGAGAAGACTACGGAATGAGGAAGTTCAAACAACAAGGAGGTTTAAGTGGCGAGGATGATTATAACAGCTTCCCAGTAGCTGTTATGGCACCATTTTAAGTCTTTAAGAAAAGGGCAAATTTATAATTAGAGCATAATGACTAGCATAGTATTATAACAGTAGTAAACTATGCCAGCTCTAGTAATCAATGCTAACTTGATAAGATACTTTTATTATGGACTGTTTACAAGCAAAGCTGCAGTTTTACTTGGACATCTTATTCTGCTCCCACTGGGACCAGCTGCTCCTGTGAGACAGTTCTGCCTGTACAACTGTGCTGATACTAGAGATCTGTGCTGAGCAATGGGTCAGGGAGCACCCTCTCCATCAGCTGGGCAGGTGACACTTGTTGCACGTGTGCCCTGGGGTGACCACAGGCTCCTGGTAGCCCCCAGTCCTGCCAGGGCAGCAGCAAGGGAGCTAATGAACCCTGTCATTAGCAGAGGCTCTTAGCTTGGGCTCAGTAACTATGTCCACTTGCAAGAAAATGTACCCTGCCAGCTTCTCCTGCTGTGACTGTGGTGCTACCTGACAGGGTACCCTCCCAGCCACAAACCCCTCCTTCTCCAGAGTGCCAAGGCAGTGACCCTCAGACCCATTTTTCACCCCTCACTGAAGGATCCATCACCACCTTATGAGCTGAAGCACGGCCATAAGCCCCCATTACCTGGCTGCAGCACTGCCCTGCTCAGACCCCTCATGCCCTGTCAGTGTCCCTGAAGCGGAGAAGGGAGCTTTGACAGATCTTTACACGTGCTATGTCTGCTAGCAAGTGCTGCTCTCTGCAAGGCAGCAAGCTGCAATTTACTCCCCATTCTGTGTCCACCACATGGTGCTGCTTCCTGAGGTCCAATTACCTACAAGCGGGAAAGAAATCTGGCTTTCTGAATCTTCAGCTGCTGGTAATGATTCATGAAAACAGAGAGAAACCATCCTGATGCACAAAGCTTGGGTGGAATTTGCAAGAAGGTTATCATATGGAGAATCTGACCCAGAGAACACTTGAGAGACTGACTCCAAAGGAGCAACCTCTGAGTGAAGCTGAATTAGCACACACTTCAAAAAAAGCCAACCCGAGAGCTGCAGGTGGATTAATTCCTAGAACCACTGCCACTGCTTCCTGAGAGAAAGTCTGTTCCTTAATGACTCTTTAAAAGATATTTTTAAAATACACACCACCTGCCACATGGTATGTATGTGCCAAATGACATTTGAGACTGGAAAATCATATTACAAATAGGCAGCACATCTGTAGTGTTGACTTGACAAGTTGAGCTTTGATGGAGGACTGTGCTACCCCATCTTAGGTGTGTGCTGCAACAAGTAGCTGGGAAAAAATATTTTATGCAAATCAAGTACATTAAGAATGAGTTCTGTAATAGTCTTTAGGCAAATTAAGTGCTCATTCTTGAGAGCCTGATTATCTATTTTATCTTCCAACCAGTACATGCTGCTTTTTTTAACACTGTTTTTTTCAGTACCTTACTTGGCCTTTTCTCCTCACTTAACTGTGTTTTAAAGAGAATGTTAAAGCTTTTCAAAAGGTGCTAAATTCACAGCTTTGTGTATTGGTACCTTCTGCCCTTAGCAGAAACATGTCAGTGCTATCTTCCCAAGTGACCCAGTCCTGATCTGCAGAGACTGTCCAGAACTACCTTTGCGACAAGGAGTTCAGTCTCGAAAAGCATCTCTTCTCAGGTGCTCAGTCAGTATGCAGAATTTCTGCAGGGACAGCAAAACCATTTGGGGATCATGTTAATTATGATTATAATCCACTTTGACCAACAGAGGACTGTGATTTGTTACTCAATTTGATCAGACTAGAAACTACAGGGTATTCCTCTAGTTCCATTTTAGTTAAATGGAAATACCACAGACCTCCATTGAGCGGCCTTCAGTGTGACATTCAGCCCGTGCTCTTAAGAGTCTGTGAAAGCTCAGTGATAAGAAAGAAGGCCTTGCTGCTTTGATGTCACCAACATTTTAACAGATGGACTGGAAGCCCCCTGGAAGTGCTGCTGCTCCGTGGAACAAGGAGGCTGCAGATGGGTCTTCACCCACAGAACTTGTGCAGCCTGGGACCTGGAGGCCTGCATCTGCCACCCCAAGCTGCATCCTCTTTGAAGCCTCTGCCCGAGCAGGGGCAGCTGCTACAACATCTGCTGGGGAAACTGCTCTGCAGCACATTGCCACTGTGCCTGAGACTTACACTGGTATGAATTTGACAGAGGCTCCCTGCTTTGTACCTTGATGCGTGAACTCCTGTGTCTGCCAGCTGCTTCTGCTTTCTGTCTTTCTATATTCCTCTATAAAATCTAGTTTCCATCAGTAGGATGTTACCCTTCACTTTTCTTCTTCCTGAACTCACAACCAGATTACATGTTGTTAAACAGCTGCTGCATGTAAGAATGAGTGGAACGATCTGTCTGCATCTCCTTACCTCTCAGAGGTTTGTGCAGTACCTTGAGACTAAAGGTTTTACAGAAACAATCAGCAAAATGACCTATACTCGTTCCTCTTAATTTAAAAACACTAGAGGTGTATTCACCTTAGAAACCAATACTAAGAGATCTAAAAATCCCTACAGTTGTAGTCAGCACCATTTGTAAAATAATAGCAGTAATAAAGCTGCATTTTCTGCATGCTCCTAGCAGAATAATGTGGAGAACCAGATCAGAAACTAGTAAAACAAGGGGCACAATTATGATTTACTCACTGAGAAACTTCTGAGAAAGAAACAGCTGGCAAGAGAGTATTTATGTGTCATCTGAAGGATGATACCTTCCACCAAGGCATCCCAATCCATAAAGAGAGCAGCAGGATATCAGAGCTTGGTGCATAATAAATTGGAATCCTTGAGTGAGTTTCAGCCCTTCTGAGATTGAAAGTGCACTTTTCCTCTTACAAATGAGAAATTATGACTATTAACTGAGACACACTGATGCACAGGACGCACTCCAAGGCAGCCACAGACAGCTTGTTAATTGTTATCGTAGGTTGGAGGGAGGAAGAAATATTGTATGATCTAAACAAAGACCAATACCCTATAATGCCACGGAACACACAAGAGCCAGAGATAACAATTTTCAATGTTAAGAATGTAGAGTTCTTTGAAAAGAATTCCCCTTTAATTTTGTCCCTTCTTTCCTGTAGATAAATATAGTAGACACGGCATATCTGACTTAACAGAAGTTGTATCACTTTCTCCACGCTTACCTAATGTTAACAAATTTGTTCTTGTTTCTGACAAATGCAGTACATACTATATGCTGAAATAGCAGTGTTAATCTGATCTCACCCCTATGACTACACTAGTGTCAGAGAGGTTATAGATAGGTGTTCATCTACAGAATTTCCACTGAGCCAATCACTGAAGAACTTCAGCACCTCAAAAGCTTTACTAAACATACCCTCATGCAGCCCTGATCTGTAGGGACAGGATATCCTATCCCCATTTTGCCAGAGGACAAGATGGAGATGGGATGCCTCACTCAAGGTCACATAGGGTAGCTGTGGAGGAATGGAGAACCACATCATAATTCCTCAGTTCCATTCCTGCATGTCAGCCTAGGATGAGCAAGCATGTATAGAGAAGTAACAAAAATTTGGTATGAAAGCCAATCTACTCACTCAATTTTATAGCTCTGAGACATCTTGGCCCTTTCAGCATCTCTCAGTTGTTACCTTGATCAACCCTCTGTGGTGGTTCCCCTCTGCTTTTGCAGGCTTCCTCAACTGCCTCCCTCTGAGCTGTCTGTCTCTCTCCCATCTCAGCTCCTGCTGCTTCAAGCTGCTCCCTTGCAGCTCCCCTCCTACCACCCCAAGTGACCCCTCTGTGCCCTCCTGGCCCTGATTCAGCAGCTCCCAGGGTGATGCATCCTTGCTTCTGTCTTGGCCTCTTTCAGTCACCACAGGTCCTCCCTACACATGCATCTGTACATTTGGCAGGCACAGATAATGCCTTAACTTGACATACCAAAATCTTGGTCACCTGGACTTGAAACAAGATGATGGCAGAGACAGGACAGAACGCAGCACATTTTTGCAAAATTATGCAAAACCAGTGTCACATTGCCAAACGGAACAGCATCGCTACACATTTAGTTTTCTTTAACTTTGTGCAATTCAACTTTTAATGCATGTCACGTATCCAGATATTATTATACACATGCAAAGTGCCACGTCAGAAAAGTCACCTCTCTTCTTTTGCTGGGATCCCTTAGCTTGGCTTTCTGTTCCTGCTGTGCTGTGCCCAAACTCCACAGTCAGCTCCTGACTGCATGCACTGCACTACCATTACTTTTAAAATACAAGAGAATCAACAAAGCCCAGGTTCTGTGCACTCAGCCCCAGCTGAGCGAATCCTGCAAACCTCAATTTATTTTCAAGTTCTTATTTTTGCCACAAAATCTTTCAAAAAACACATCACTAATAATGTGGAATGCGCACACACATACATCCTGTGCAAAGATCGCTCATTAATGATGATGTTATGCAAAGTAATTTTTCAACTATTTGCCTCTTATCGATTAAACTACTTACCCTATAATATTTTAAAATACTATTAGCAAAAAGGTTTACTTAGGCAAAGAAATATATTGTCTCTTACAAATGTCCTTAAAATCAATGTTTATACACTCATGGACACTTACATGTATCACCCAGATTTAATTTGCATGAATGAACGTTGACTGTTTATGCAGGTCATGCTGAAAAGGTGCTAGTAAAGCCATGGAGCCTTACACATTCCTAGCACAAAAATCTCTAAATAAAGCTTGCAGATGTATTTTAGCAATGGCTTAAAACAATTTTGCTCATATGGAAATAGTATTTCTCGCCTTGGAAAGCCAACTTCTTCCATATCATGAGTCTAATTGTACAGGCCTCAAAAGGAGAAAATAATTTGTATCAATATGTTTTCTAAATCTCTTTAACTGTCTTGAAAAGTTTATCTGCACATAAAATGTGCCTTGTTAAATTCTAACACCTGGCAATCTCCCAGGGCTAGAACTAAGGCTTTCAGAGAAGGATATTTTTGGTTGTATGATAGCCAAAGTATCCTCTTTCTAACCTGAAGACATTGGACTTTGAATCTGTCACTGGTCCAGGACTGAATATTGCTTGTCCTGGGCTTTGGGCCAGTATAATTTGGGGAGAGAAATTCCACATTTGGGAAAATCAAGAAACCATTATTTGGCAGTTTCTTTTTCAAATGGTGGCTCTTTGAGGCTATTCAGAAATTTAAAATCTTGGAAGTGGTTACTGAGGAGTTGGATTTATTGGGTGTTGTGCCGGTGAGGTAGCCAAAGGTCAAACTTTGGTCTATCACATGGTGACTGCAACTATCTGCAATTTAGTTCAAATAATTTATCTCACATTGCCATTATCTTTATTTAATTATTTCTTTATATTATACATGCAAACTCCTTTGATAAATAACTCTAGAGGACGTCAACTCCTAAGCTTTTTTGTTCTCCTATTATAGAAAACAGTAGCAGACTAATGTAAGCATGGTCTCTACTGCACCCAGTAACCTTTCTGTGACCAGTTTTGCCTGATGTGCATTGCTCTGCGTCTTCTAAATAGTGTGTACCCCACTGCAAGGCAGAGGCATATGAGGGAAGAGCTTCTCAAGCAGTGGTGCACACGCTCCTGGCCAAAGTGCTGCGCTAGTGTCAGCTCCGCACTCCAGCCTCCGTGAGGCCACAGGGCTGGGCTGCGTGGGAGCAGCCAGACACTGGCAGCTACTGCTGAGTGATCTGATGACCAGTGATAAGCTGTGGCCAGGCACCAAAGCAGCTCTCAGCTCTGCACTCTGCTTGGCTGATGGCTTCGGCCGTAGGAAAAAACCACTGCTGGTCTTGCACTCTCTGCTCAGGATGCAGGAGCTAGGCCAAGGCAGAGTCTAGCGACACCACAAGGTTAGTAAGACCAGGAGTGATGTGCTTTCTGTGGGTGGGTAAGGCATCAGCATGTGCTGGGGAGCAGAAAAGAGAGGGTATGTGGTACTAGGATATGGGAAGAGAGGGCATAGGGTAGGCAGAGGCATGGGCTAGGGTTCTACATTTGTTGAAGGACAGATGAGGCAGCAGGTATGGTTGGAAAACTTCTCGAGGGGGAAAATGAGTTTGTGCAGGAAGGCAGGGAAAGAAAGACAGAGGTGGAGCTCTGCTTCTGTGTCTCCTAGAACTGCTTCTCCTCTACAAAGAAGGCATGTAAGTGAAGAAGCCTGGGGAACATCCTGAACTAAGGTCTTCTGTCGTGAAAACACACTGACATTCCCTACTTTTTCTACCTACTATATGACACACTTTATTTAGGAGAATCATTCTGCTTCAAATGCAATTAGTTCTAAATGCTATTGTTCATGCTAAAACAATTGTTATTTTGATTGATAGTAAAAGCCTACACACTGTAGTAAAGGCAGCAATGTCAGACACAAAGACACTACAAAATCTATAACCTGACCCTTTAAAACCTGACTTGAACCATCAGACTTGACTTATGAGACAAGTTACAATAGTGCTTCATGCAGAAAGCATTAGGTTAATGCTGGATCAGGCAAAGTTGCCAAACACACCCTGGCATAATTAATCAAGAATATTTCAAAAACAGATCGCCTCGAAGAGGTTATTGATTTCCTGTCACGACACATTTTCCTCATGAGGTGCTACAATACTATGTATCTGAGATGTGCTGGCGTGTATTTTCCAGTGACTAAGCCTTGATCTATCTTCCTGGATTCCTGCCACTGCTGCACTGACATCTGCAACTACTCATGTTTGACAGTCTCATGCATGAGCTATGTGGCTTCCAACTTGGATGGGATTAGTATAGAAGACTTTCTGAATACTTCAAATGTAATTGAAAGCAGATAAATACAGGGGTCTCAAGAGGGTGGCATACTTTTTACGAATGGAATCCCATTAAATCACGCGTATACATGCTTAGATTGAGAAAGATCTCACTGTTAACCAGTACAGTCTGCAAGAAAGTGTTTGCCCTTGTTCTTAAATACATGAGTCCTGATAATGTCAAATCTTTCTAAAATCCAAATATGCTGCATACCTAAAGCGTGGTTTAGAGAAGCATGAAAAGGTACATGTGGGGAGAAAGGTGGTGGAAAAGCAATGTATTTGGAGACTGAGAGGTGTTTTGCCTTTCATCCATACTTGAATTAAGGCATTCATGTCTTCTGTGAACCACCCCTGCCAAGTGATGAGAGCTGAAGACAACCTATACATCATATAACTCAAGATTATACTGTTACAGTGTCAAATGCCAAAAAGAAATGATGTTTTAGAGCAAAATTCAACCACATTCCTCACATAAAATATATTTCTATTTACTTATTTTTCCTCAGTAAATGTGGGCATTGACATCTTAATCTGTAAATGTATTTCTGTACGTATTTACTGAGTACTGTAAAACAGAGGATGTAAATAAAACGGACATTAACACTGCTGTACAGAGTTTATCTTTCACATTTCCCTACTTTTTCAAACTTTGAACTCTGCAAACATAAGTAACCTTGCTTTAATGCAGATAATGCAGAGCTTGATAAATCTTTCAATGGGAAATGGCCTGCTACTTCCTCCTGTAAATACCTGCTTGAGGATTGCAGTGATGGACAACATACGAGCATTGCAAGAGCAGAGTGATGCTGAACATATGTGATATCAAAGGGCTCCAAGACAATCAGGTTCCAGGAGCTATGATATCCATAGTATTAAAGCTATGGGCTTATCTGGGTTGTCTTGCGGAGTCTGACCTGATTTTTTCTGTTCAGCTTAACCTTGATATACCTGTCTCTGCTTCCCTGACTAACAGATCTGTCCCCAGCCAGGCTGATCTCACTGAGCTACCAGTGACCTGCCTGGCTTTTCTGCCTCAGAAGTGAAAAAGGAAGAAAAACTGGAGATGAGACATGATTCTTCTTACCACATGGTAGCATTTTTCTTAGCAAGGAGGGGAGCAGAACTGTTGGATGTGTAGGGTCAGTGGTTCCTGGGAGAGTGGTAGGTGAGCAGGAAGATTGCAATGGAATGAGTGGTCTCATGTCCCATACTCTGGAGAACCCTGGAGGAAGGAGGGATTCTTACTCTGCCTGTCACAGCTGCTGTCACGGAATAAAGTCCTGAAGGACTTCTGCTCCAGCCTCCCACCAACAGAAATCAGCTGAGATCCAAGGTAGTTAATGTGAGGTACCTCTTGGTCTCTGTCCCAGGACTCTGCTAAATGTGGTCTGAGAAGTTCATCAGTTTGGTGATACTTGGGAATATCACAATGCATTTTTCTGGTACTAAAAAATGTATCTGCATTCTCCTATAGGCAAAGAGATTCCAGACACAGCTTCTTTTGCAGCAGTGGCTCATAAAGCTGGACAATCAGTCATCTGTATAGTCTTGCCATGTACCCTTCAGCTGATCTGATCTCTTCTGTGCTGGTGGATGGACACCAGTATTGGGACTGATGTCACCCACATAGGGAAGTGGTTCATGACACTTTCTTTTTAGACATAAGAAATATCTTTTTTAACTGCGAGGGTAATAAAACACTGAAAGTGGTTGCCCAGAGAAGTGTGGAGTCTCCATCCTTGGTAATATTCAAAACCTGACTGGACACTGTCCAAGGCCACTGACTCTAACTGATCCTGCTTGAGTAGGAAGGTTGGATAAGATGATCTCCATGGGTGCCTTCCCACCTCAGCAACTCTGATTCTATGATACTATGTCCCTAATTGCCTGGTTGTTACAGTCACTGGCCTTTATATCTAGTCTTGTCAGTTCTCGGTACCTCTTCTTCCATCTCCCCTCCCTGGCCAAGGCTGGATCTGTAAAAAGTTGCTGCATACTGTACATGGTCTTTGATACCATCCTCTTGGTTCTCTGGGGAAAGAGCAGACAAGGAGACCTGAACCACCCTAACCTGCAGTATTTCCACTCTGTGCACTTCAGAAGTCTCTCTTGTTCAGACTCTCAGGATATTTTCTAAATAGCCCTGTAACTGTCACAGTTTTGCAGCTGAGGAATAGAGAGACAACAGGAAGGCCCCAGTTCTACATGTGGTTTCCTCATTGTTAATGATCCCACCATATGTGAATGTGTGCTTGAGGTGGAAGATTATGGAAATGCCTTTCAGGTGGGAAAAGACTGGCTAGTCACTGGACAGATTTCATAATGTTAACTATAATATTGTTCTGTTTCAAACAAAATATTCACAAGTGACTACAAGTGCAAGAATTGCAGACTAGACCCTTACAAACAAGGAAGATCACTACAAATGTGTCATTGAAGAGGTATAACAGTGATTCCAAGCTATCTAAGCCTGTCCGATTGGTAGAAGCCTTATACTGGAGAATGGCATCTGCTGGGAAGGGGAAAATGCACATTTAATTGAGAGCACTCCAACACCACAGCAATGATATTTTCCACTGAGAAGGAGCAATAAGGATAAACTCATTGCTAAGGGAAAGACCAGTGACCTGCCTCAAGAGCACCCAGCCAGAGTGCAGGTGTGGGAGCCAGCATGGGTGCAGGAAGCTGGGTGAGAGAATGAGACATCTTGAAAACAGCTGATAAGCTGAGAAAGGCTGGTTAGGGCCTCCATTTCCAGAACGGGAGTTGCAGCCGCCTCAGCTGTGCTGGCTGAAAGACAGACTTGCTCAGATTTCGATCTGTGTCAAGTCAGGACAACAAGGTATGAAGAGCTCATGATGCAGACAGCAAGGACAATGACTACTCTTCCAGGCCTGAGAAGGAGTACTGAGTTAAGAGCATTGCAAAGGCATGCCAGAAGAAGAACTGCTGGTTTATTCTTTGCAGGCTTCCCCATGGTATTTCTTTTCCCTCACCAATAAGGTTGTCGTTGCTGTAAGCTCTTGGAGACACAGCTAGCAAGCGGTCAAGCACTGCTGCTGAGAGGCAGCCATGTGTGTAATTCACTTCTGCAAGTTTCTAGGTGGAGTGTGGTGCCAGTGTTATTTTCAGCAAGGATACCTAAGTGATTGAACCTGGCCCATTTGACTGGCAGCAGTGCTGGGTAGAGAGGGTACATAGTGTACGGTCAGGCCAGGCTGCATGCTCAGCCCCCTTGTTTCTCTGCTGCTGTGGTGCATTCTTAGGGGCTTACTGAGCTCTGCATTGGCACTTCTGCAGAAGGCACCTGGCAGTAGACTGGTATTAGTATTTTAATTACTTGACCTATTGGCATACCTTGTTGAGCAGTCTTCTTTATGCTTCTTAATGGTCTCCACTATTGAACAAAATCAAAATGTAAGGAAAAGCTTGCTGCCCTGACAAAATGTCCAAGAGCAGCAGAACTATTATAAAAAGACTTGAGACTATATTATGGTCCTTAGATAAATCCTAAACTTTAAACAGATAACTCTAGTACATTCTCCAGGGCATGACACTGCTTTCTCATCTCAAGAGTATCAGTTATGATTCTGCCATTTTACTGAAAAAAAAAAAAAAAAGCAAAATAAAACCAGGGAAAGTACATTAAGGGACCCTTGATAACCCAGAGTCACTATGGGATCGGCAGAGATTACCACAGGATAATTCCTTGTGATGGTGGTGTATCATTAGTCTTAATAACAATTAAAATAACTTCTGGCTGCCAATATGCTTTATAAGAACTCCAGTTAACTCTTACAGCATTTCTGTGAGGAAGGGAAAAAAATAAATGCACTTTCTCAGTGAAGAAGTGCACACAAAGGAAGAAAACCAAGGCGATAGGCTATCAGTGATTGGTTTTGTACTGGAATGTGGGTGTTGGCAATGCCTTTGACTGGTCTCAGTCCACGTCACCACACTGCTCCCCTGACAGGAGGTCAGTTGGAACAGTCCTGGTGGCTACTTAAGGGCTTGAATGTATTGACCTCACACGTTCATGGCAACAGGAGAAGAAAACCACATGGATAAAAGCCAATAGTTTAGGCACCCAACCAAAGCAGATTTTTTCAAAACTTTTTATTAAATGTGAGCCTATCTGCCTCTCTAAATGTCAACATAGACATGCTAGAGGGAACACAAAAAGGCCAGAGGAATACTTGGGCTGTTGCCTGTGAAATTTATTCTTGTTCTGACCACTCTCTGCTGGTGAAAGCAGAGAGCAACTGGGGGCCTAAAACTAATGGACTTCAGCTTCAGGGCAACTTTAGACAGGGTCCATGAATTTGAGCCCAGGCTTAGCAGCATGCATCTCAGTGACTTATATGGTTGAGATTCAAGGATTCACAGCATGCCTTCAGCTAGGCATATCCTGGGAAGCAGAAAGGATGCAGTAGTAGGTTAGGGAGGCAGGAACATCGCAACAGTATAAAGGAAGGAGTTCCTGTACTGTTTTTAACCTCCCCTTCCCAGGAAAAGTCAACTCCACATTTAGTAATAACTGCCTAAAGAAGCTAATAGAAACTGCACTTTGGTCTCCTCCTCCAGATGAGATCAAGGGGCTGAAATGACCACACATGGTGGCTGTGTACATACTACAAACCTCTATGCCACAACCGCTGTCTAAACAAATACACAACAGCTCTAGAATCCTCTCTCCCATAAAAAAGCTGGGAACCCAGCAAAAACCAACCAGGCTCTAGCACTCCTGTACAGCAGGGAAGAACTGTCCACCTTTTAAAGACAACCGAGTTATCAAAACAGTAAATTACTTGCACATAGTATGTAAGTGACAGCACTAAGAACTGTGCTTTGATCCTTCAGGAAACCTTCCCTACTGATCCTTCACTGCTACTGGTAGCTGAGACACAAGCTCCTTCCCCCAGGCAGAAGGTTCTCCCTCCATGCCGGGGAGAATGAGCCGGCAGTGGGAAATGGGGGGACAAGTGGCTGCTGGTGACTGGGGACCTAATGCTGTGACTCCTTCCTTCACCAAAGCAGGACTTAGGAGCTCTCTACTGTACTTGCCTGAGTGTACTTAGAGATGATGGACTGTTTGTCCAAAAAGTGGAGACACTTTCTCACCCCACATCTGGGAGAGGTCAACAGCTCCTCTAGCCAGTAAATCCTTGTCTGAGAGTTGAGAATTGTAGATATGGTACTAAGCCAATTATTTACATCTGCTTTTGTGGGGGGAGGGTTGATAAAAAAATCTGTTATTTTTGAGAAACTAAAGTAATGTGGATTTAGGCTTTTATTTTTAAAGAAAAAAGCAATTCTAGTTCTTCCCCTTAAAAATAAAAAAGTAACTGAAATATTTATTTCATTCAATCTGAAAAGCCATTTTTCATTAAAAAGTAGTCTGAATTTAATATGTGACCAGCTCTGGTGGTAAAGTAATTGACCAGTGATGTTGAAAAAATGTCCCAATGTCTACTAGGGCTCCTTTGTGAACAACAGATGCATCTACTGGGACTGAAATATAGTTGAAATAGGAGAAAATATTTGGAAGATCTTGCTAGAAGCCATTTTTCATCAACGACATCAGCACTCTATTTATCAAAGCATTCAGAAAGCTCCTTAATTCTACTGGACTCATTGCTAATGCTGCTGCCTATGTTGGAACAGTAATAATCTCCCATTTAATAGGAAGCCACATTCTTTCATTTTGGGTGAGGATTTGCAAATGGCAGTCTATTCATTCATTTATCAACTCCAGATGTATTTAATAGTCTTTCAAATTGAAAGTGGGAAACAAAAAATAGATTAACTGTAATATGGCAACACTCTTCACTAAATTATACCATGATTTCTGCCCTCTAAGGACTCCTAAGTGACTCCTAAATCACTTCAACTACCATTTTGGTGCCTTGGTTGTTACTGAGAGCAGGGAAACCTCCAGCCCTGACTTCATTTGGGATGAGCAACTACCACCTGAAGTGTTCTTTCTCTTCCTATGTTTCACCTGTCTTTTCTTTGTAAACTCCCTCTTTCCCTTTCTGTTTCCAGCCTCACACTGCCTGGATGCTGTTCTGCTTCTTCATTCTTTCTCCACTTGTGCTGCACAGTGGGAAGACGAGTGTTAACAAGGGCTTCATCAGTGGATGTCCTGTTCAGCTTCTGGTAGGGAAAAAATTCCCTGGCCTGGCCTGTCTTTCTTCCTTATGCTCTATTCTAGCAGCAGACACAAGAGAGACACTGCTTCATTCACAGCCACAGCAAGGGCAGGCTTTCTAGAAGCAGGGCAGCTATGAAGTTGGAGCAAAAGTGTTCTTGGTTAAGGATGCTCAAGTTTAAAATGTGGAGTGGAAGAAAAGTCAATGAACCACATCATTGGTATTTTTAACACTGTGAAAGGCAGTATTTTCCCAGTCTTGCATGGACACAAAAAGGAGAAATAGGGAGCAGTGACAATACCCAAACCAACCAAGCACCCAGAGCTCAGGGAGCGTAAGGTGAGGAGGCAAAGTGCAGAAGCCACTAGAGACAGTGAACTGCACATCGCAAGTTCCAGTTATTTCTATGAATATGGCACAAACTATTTGTGCTCCCTGCTTACTTCTCAATGAGAGACAGACAACCTACCTTGCCTCTTGAGCAGGCACATGAGAGGCAAAAGCATACAGACAGACATAAGAGAGCAGGTGGAGAATGTGTAAGTCAAAGTATGCTCTGTAAGCAGATGTTACAAAAGAGGATGGGCAGAAGACGACTTTTTTCTTAAGTGGTCTTAGCCTATTCCTTCAGCATTAGAAAACAGTCCTTCTTGTGAGGAACTGAAAAATATTTGTTTTACTGACTGCTTTGGTAGAGATGTAAGTTTTGGGAATCTGAACTATAAGACGAAAGCTCAGCACTGCTAATATCTGCGTAGGATGTATCAGCCTGGAGGCTGACACAGGCTGAATATGTAACATACAAACTGTATATTTCAAGGAGAAGATAAACAGCTTTCCAGCATTTTCTCATTTTGGTTTCAGAACTTCATTCTTTCTTAATATCTTTTTAAGAAAAAATTAAAGATGAGGGAAGTCTCTGGATATCACTTTTCTTTTGCATTTGCTGACATAAAAAATGGAAAATGATGAGCAGAAGGATAAAATAGGAGGAAGAAAACCCATGATGGTAAAAATCCAAACCAGCGAAGTTGACATTTTGATGAAAAAACAGATTTAAACAATTATGAAAAAGAAGGTTCTAGCTAAAGACGAAGACTTACTTTTTGTTGGAAATAGCTTTTAATTATTCTACTCAACTTTTGATACCTTTCACCTATAAAGTGTTAATCAGCACAAAATCTTAAAATTCATCACAGGTTACATAATTCATTTTAGTTATGTATGTTATTAATGTACTTTAATAGTGACCATACGAAGATACATTAGTGCATCTGGTGCATATATCAAACTCCTACCATTTTAAACCCAAGACATTAGCTACCTTAAAATGTTATGCACCTGCAAAATAACATGTTGTTTTCACCATAAGCATGTATGTATGAGAGCTACATAAATCTTCTTAAGATCCTGATGAAGTATTTTGGTTTCTTGAGGCACACTACCTCTTTGCAATATTTTCAGAAAGAAATCTGCTGGAAGTTTTTGTTAAAGCCTCCATGCAACCACTCAGTAATTATAGGTGTTTTCTGGCTGGTTGATTATTCTCAAGGTTTCCACTCAAAGTTGAAGTCCTCTAAGATTAACTCTCTGTGTTCTCTCTCTCTTCGTCATGTTTGAATTCTGACATCTGCTTACTGGAAGGATGAGTTAACTCAGAGGCAATATTTCTATATTTTACCTGCCTAAAGAATGGCCAGCAAGGAGGGCTTGTTTTATTTCAGTCAAAGCTGTTTTGCCATAATATCATATTGCATTTGATATAGTCAGGTAACTCTTACAGTCCACATACAAATGGAAATAATGTTGCCACTTCTGTGTCTCAAATCATGTTTTTCACATGACTGAATTACCTAAAACCACTTAGATAACCTTGGTGCAGTTTAGACATACAAGAGAATTTAGCATAACCAGTGTTTTTTGCCAAATGTTATTTTCTAACACTTCCTCCTATGAATCCTAAACCACTTTTTGTTATTCATCTCACTAACCATTCATGGATGAATGGCAATTGCTGAATGTCTTAGAAACAACACCTTGAAAATGTCATTCAAATAAATTTCTCAACAGCATGAGAGGCTAGGAGGTAATTCACACTTCTTTTATAATAATATTCTAAAAGAGGTAGTCATCTGCCTTCCCACCACCCCCTCCAAAAGTAAAGGATTATAAATTCATTCTGATTTAGTGCAGCCAAATGCACCAGGCAGAGAAAAACACTGCAGACAGAATATGCTATTTAGACTGGTAAATTATGAGAAAAGTCACCTCCATTATTGCCCCAAAACTAACCTATTCCTCTCAGTTCAGCAAAAGCATGGGGGAAGAATTCTGCAAGGCACATCTGGAAAATGCTTTTCCTTCTGGAAGGAGCATTTATTCATGGCCAACAACTCCAGAGGCATTCAAGCCCAGCATCTTGAACACTGCCTCTTTCTAGTGAGAGGAGCTCAGAAACCCACTTTGGCTTCCTAAATATCAGCTACTTATAAACACCCTAATACACAGAGTCCCTCTTCCTGAAGTGCTGTATACACTTCAGTATTTCACTGAACCTCTCTTGATCCTCAGATGTCAAGACAACATTATTCCTGCATTTGCTCACACACAACTTTGCCATGACTCTAAAACTGGCAGCAGCTCAAGCCCCAAAGCTGGGACAAAGGAACTAAAGACTCTGTGGCTAAAAGACTGTTTCATCCTTTCAAGCAGCAACCAGTGAATATGGAGATACCAGCTAGAAGTTAATGCCACAAGATCTGTCCTACATCTGACATTTGAGATCAGTTTCTGCTGTTGTCACCATGTCCCCAAAGCACCCTAAAACAAAGCAACAGGAGGTCTGAAACATGGCTGAGGAATGTGTGAAGCACTCAAATCCATTTCTTTTCAAAGTCTGCCTGCATTACTGGAAACAAATGTAAAAAAGCACCAGCACTGCTATTGCTACACTAATTTCCACGGTATATTCTACACATGCAGGTGAAGATTACACCAAAGGAATAAAAAAAAAAGGAGGGGGAAATATTGCCTCTTTCGTCTAATCAGACATGCAGACCAGGCATCTTCCTATAAGTCAGTCTCTTTCAGACAAAACCTCTGATAAATCTTACAGCTAAGGGTGAACCCATTTTTGAGCATAACATTTGAACCTGAGCTTATTGCTTCTGGTGAAGGATGCCGGCACCACACAGTCTAGGACACCGTAGCTCAAACTCCTCTCAAGGTGGATGCTGCATAATCTCTCTCTCATTTCATGTACAGAACTGCATACAGTTGCCATGAGATTTACCCTTACAGGGATGTTGAGGAGTCTGAAAATATTCTTCTGTATTTAAGGCCTTCTTCAGCTCTCCTGGCCAGAACAGTTTAACACTCTGTCAGTCTGACCAGTGCTTCACATAGGAAAAGATTTCTCTTCCCTTCCATCACACTTAGAAGCAACAAAGATGATTTGTAGGCCAGAAAAAAAAAAAAAAGCCAACCTGTTTTAATTCTTTTCGTTTTCAGTATGTTCCAGGACAATTCCCACAGTCTTCATCTTGGGGCTGAGGAGCTCACCTCATAAGATATCCTCTTCCCCATAGCTTCTCTGCAAGCACTGCTGAACATGACCATTGCTTTGTGTGGCACCTTCCACATAGTGGAAGACATACCCTGAGAGAGAAGGGGAATTCCTATGTGCCTAGCTTCTGGGCTGCTGTAGGGCCAAACAAGGTCACTCAGGTAGGTCAAAGGAGCTTCAGAGACTGCTCAACCTGAAAGTAAAGCTATGATGTCTCAGGAATAGTTTTTAAAAGCTAATTTCTCATGTTGTTTACAGGTTTGAACCTTCCTATTTTTAAAGCAGTTGAAGATTTAACCTCCCTGTGGTGCTCTCTAGAAGCATTGCAGCTATTGAGCTGCTCGTGCGTTGTCTGCCTGTCCCATCGGAGAACATTTCCTGTTAAAAGAATTTTTGGCACGGCTCTTTCATTCTGTGCAGGGAGCAGAAAGTCAATGCACAGATTAGCAATCAATTTTCTAAGAAGTACCCCACAAATCAGGTCTCCTCTCTCTGTTTGCCTTCACATTTCTGCCGGAGCCTCTATAATTAATTTAAACAGATACAAGCACTTCTCCTCCTCTCCTTTTTGATGCGAGCTGTTCCAACAGACTGTGAAGCGAAGCTGCAGCGATTTCAAAGGCTTCCGCTCCCTGCGCAGAAGGGAGCAGCTGCAGAATAGCTCTTTGAAGAGTAAATGGCACCCAATGGGACTGCCAGGCAGCTCAGAGCTGAGCTCAGACAACTCCCAAAGTCCTTGGGAGCATTTGAGGACATCAAAAGAGGAAAGATCTAGGCTGGGAGA
Source organism: Brachypteracias leptosomus (assembly GCA_013401335.1). Taxonomy (NCBI): domain Eukaryota; kingdom Metazoa; phylum Chordata; class Aves; order Coraciiformes; family Brachypteraciidae; genus Brachypteracias; species Brachypteracias leptosomus. Next base: position 129,246 of record VYZX01012575.1, read on the forward strand.
AGCCTGAAGAATTAATTTTAAAGACTCCCTCCCCATTCCTGGAGTTTTCTTCCGTGTAAGCAGTGGGGTCTGAGAGGAAGAGTCTTCCTCACATTTGGCTCACATGATCCCACTCATATTGAAGGCTGGAAATAACAGCTGAACATGAGGAGCGACTGCATTCCTGGTTTATTTATTAAGCTACAAATACATAAAAATACATATGCAAACAAAAATATCTATAAAAATGTTGTATTCATGTATATTATTAAAAAGCTAATATTTCTATTAATATAAATAAGCATACTACCATATTTCAAAGCAACAATTAACTACTCACAGGGCTTCATGCATGTTTAAACTGGTTAACTGATGAACTCACTGATGTGATTTATCTCAGTGAAATGGTGAGGGTTTTTTTTATGATGATTGTAAATACATTCCTCCATTATTTACAGCACAGGGCACACTTTCCTGCTATCCTGTTTAAGTGATTTATAGCAAATTCAATACACAAAATAAAGGAATCTTTGTTTCATATATATGAATTTGTGCACAGGTATATACATACCCTCTCTGTCCCCAAAGTGTGTAACACCGCTGACTTATGGCTGAACTTCATAATTGATGGAATTTTCTAGTGTTGACTTAACAGGCTTCAGACCTAATGAATGCATGCAGTGAAGTCCTATGGCCTGCTCCTGCAGGACTACCCCAGCTGAGAAGTAGTTCAAACAGGAGTCAATTTTTAGTGGCAGGCCCACAACAACAGTATTAGACCAAATGCGCGTTCTTTTCTGAAAGCTGAGTGCTTCTCTAATTACTTACATATAAATAGACACCATTTTACTACACTGCTACCATGTGTAACCAACAAGCTGCCTAGAAAAGAACTGAGACAACACATTCTGCAAATGCCTCTTCTTTGTCAGATTGCACTAATGATACACTCACTGCACCAAACTTCTTCATCTTTGTCCTCCTGTGCTGCTAGCTCTCTTCTTCCTCAGGCCAACACCAAACACAACAACATCCCCTCAGCATAACTTCATCTTTTGTTCTTCATCTGTTTGCTCTTCTTCATCTCAAATCAGCCAAAGGGGAACATGCTACTGAGAGAGAGAGCGCTCAGCAAGCTGCTCCCAACAAGAAGCTCCTCCAACTGTTGCTTCTCTCTAACTGGTTCAGTTCTTGCTTCTTTCAAGACTGAGTGGGTTCCTGGTTAATATATCTCTAGCCTCGCCCATCACCCCAACCATGACCACCTGGGGGAAGGCAGGGCCTCACACAGGTGTGCCAGGTTCTGCCTCTGGGCCTTGGGGAACCACTTGGGGAAACAAGACACACTGCTGGGTTGTGACTCATCCATAGGTCAACTCCAACTCAGGGCCCACAGCCCAGGCCCCAGCACTTCACCTCCTAACTGGCAAATTCTGCTTTTTCCCATCAAATCCACACTGCTTTTCTCTCTTCACTTTTGAATTTTGCCTTTGAAGAATTTAAGTTCATGGACATACAAGCCTGAGTTAAGCGGTGCAGAGACCTGCTGTGCATGCCTGTTTATGCCCACACTTCTGCAGATCCACTGGCAGAGATGTGAAGAGCCTTTATTCAGAGATTGTGTTGAGTTTGGCAGGCAACCATGTATTCTGGCAGGAACTGCCCTCTAACAATTTTATTCTATAAACAGTTTTGCTTTGCTATTAACATTATGCCCCATTGTTCTGATATTGCCCAACAAATGATGATAAAGCATTATATTGTGACTATTTTATTATACATTGCAATGAACTGACTAATGAACTTCATTAAAAATACTTCACTTTTCCCAAGTATATACGCTGCTTAACTGAGTTTCTAGATGACTTTAATACAGGGAACTAAGATGATATCAGTGGAATAATTCTCATTTGCACTTTTCTCTGAAGTGCAAGGTTTGCTGATACTCTTTGACAATTCACATCTTAGCTATATTTTCAATGTCTGATGGGTCAGTTGTTGAGAGACAAAAACTCCACAGCCAGTTGTTTATATTCTGACAGCAAAATTAAAATGCAGAGCAGGAAATAAACTGAAATGGTCTCATACTTGAATGGAATATAAACATTCTGTTTAATTAGGTAACTAAGCATATGTTTGTTTACTTGGATATTTTCTCTCTGGCAGTTCACCTCCGGGTAACACAACTACCTCACTGGAGATAGTGGAATTCCCACGGCAGATAACATGAAGTCAGTAATTTGCGGGCCAGAAAAGTATATTTATTAGCACTATTTCAAGTACTTCTTAAAGAAGAGAGCTAAAGCGGGAGAGCGATACATGGCTCAATGGCTGCTATGTCAGGTTGGTGTCCGCACAAAGGCCAGCAGAGCCATGAGAAAGCTGGTTATAGCTCTCTGAATTTCTGCTTGTCCCTGATTTACCTTTTCAGTTGATTGCAATGCAGAGAAGGGTGTAGGAGCTAGCAATGCCTATTCCATACATATGGAAAATCTTTCCATGCAGCAAACCACAAGGCACAAGCAGTATTGCCTCCTACATTCATCTCAATCACTATATAATTTTTTTTTGAACGGCTGGGGGAGAAAAAGCTTGAAAGTCTTCTGAATCTTGTGCTATTCCCCAAAAGCTGACCAGAGAATTAGAAAATAAATACAGCTTTTAAAAAATTCAGTGCAGCTGATCCAAAGAGAAATGACACCAGCAGCTTGGAGTGCCAGCCTGAGTTCAGAGTGACCTTCTCACTAAAGCTGACTGGAAGCAAACTGAGTTCCTGACTTTATTTCAACTGAACAAACTCCTATTAGTCCACTGTGCCTGAAGGCATGAAAGCCATTTCTCAGTTTCTCACTGCTGGCACATGGGGCCTAGAAATCCCTGTATCAGTTGTGCACACGCTATCTCAGGCAGAGCCTTTATTTTAAGAGGCAAAGAAGACCAGTTACTAGGAGGAGCTGAAGATGCACACTTTACTACTGCGATTCACAGCTGTTTGCTAATGCTGAGGCTGACAAAGGAAATGTTGAATCACGGGATTAACAGGAATACCCACATGTCCAGAAACCCTAACCCTTCTGCCTTTCACCTTGTCATTATTCTGTTCACAAGCTTCAGTCCTCACCTCTCAGATTTTGGGTCCTATGCTTAAGCCTAGCTTTCCCAAGGAACATGAGACCAACACCCTGGCATGTCTCAGTGCCCCAAAGGCATGAAATGATCTGAGTCTTGCCTGGGAAGAGGTGAACCTTTTGCAAGAGACACAAGGAAATCAATTGAGCCAATAGCTTGCATGTTGCTATTTCATTTGCAATAGGCAACAAATACTGTCTGCATGCATCACGTCAGTAGAATCTGCATGTTGCAACAAACTTGCAAATATTTTTTTTATAAAAGCATGATTGTGGAGATAAAAAATGGACTATTAATTCAAGAATACCATTTGTTACCTTGCAAAGAAGAAATGATGACAAATCCATGTTGTTCGTACAAGATCTTGGGCTAAATCACTGAAAGGCATGCCGGTACAGACACATTCACTACCTGCAGTTCCTGTACAACCACAGAAATCCCCAGCAATTTGGAGAGCAATGTCATCAAAAGTCATGGGGGTTGCCCTTCCCACTCCAGGCAGAAACGTGCTCAGTCCTTCTGAGGACAGGGCGCATGTGCAACTTGGTCCTCACTATAATGGAAGGGGTAGTGTTATCTATGTGGGACCAATGGAACCAGTTGCCCACTTAGAATCATAGAATTGTCAGGGTTGGAAAGGACCTTAAAGATCATCTAGCTCCAACTCCCCTGCCATGGGCAGGGACACTTCCCACTAGGTGGCTCAGAGCCCCATCCAGCCTGGCCTTAAAAATTTCCAGGGATGGGGATTCCACCACCTCCCTGGGCAACCTGTTCCAGTGTCCCTCGCCAGCTTTTTTGTAGGCCCCCTTTAGACACTGGAAGGCCACAATAAGGTCTTTTTGGAGCCTTCTCTTCTCCAGACTGAACAACCCAACTCTCTCAGTCTGTCTTTGTAGGAGAGGTGCTCCAGCCCTCTCATCATCCTCGTGGCCCTCCTTTGGACACGTTCCAGCACGTCCGTATCTTTCTTGTAAGAGGGGCTCCAGAACTGGA
>VYZX01012575.1:134135-161629 GCA_013401335.1 Brachypteracias leptosomus
TCAAAGTCTGCATGCCTAAAGTCCAGGGTTGTAAGTTTGGAATACTTCCTCCTAATTGCCCTGAGGATCTTAAATTCCAGCGCTTCGTGATCACTGTAGCCAAGGTTATCCCTGAGCCTCACGCTGGTCACCAGCCCTTCTCTGTTGGTGAGAACAAGGTTCAGCATAGCACCTTTACTTGTTGGTTCCTCCACCTTTTGAAGGAGGAAGTTGTCATCTATGCATTCCAGGAACATCCTGGATTGTTGGTGCCTTGCTGTGTTGTCTCTCCAGCAGATGTCAGGGTGGCTGAAATCCCCCACAAGGACCAGGGCCTGTGAACGCAAAGCCACTTCTATTTGTCTATGGAGGACCTCATCTGCTTGGTTCTGCTGGTCAGGTGGCCTGTAGCACAACATCACCTTCCCCTGTCTTCCCTTTAATCTTAAGCCATAAGCTCTCAACCAGCTCATCGTCCTTCCCCAGATGGAGCTCCAGTGATTCCAGCTGGTCTCTGATGTAGAGGGCAATACCTCCTCCCCTCCTCCCCTGCCTGTCTTTCCTAAAGAGCTTGTATCCGTCAACAAGCCTCCCTGGAGTCTGGGACAGCCAAAGACTTCAGGAGCTTGCAGGTTAGCCAAATCTTGGTAGACCAAAAATGAAAGACCAGCAAAAGACATATCCCTACATAACATTGTCTCTTTGACAAAACTCAGCCCTTTCTTGTAAGGATGAAGATGTCGGAATACTTCTGATATCAAAAGATAAGGTTTCTGCTGGTCCACTTTTTATACATTGCTGATCTGTGGTTTCCGAAGTTCCCTCCTCAAAATTTCAGGTAGGAAGGTAACTCCACACATGGAAAATTTCAGGCTACCCTTTTTATGGTGATGAAGTTAGAAGTAATGGAAATTGTTAGGCAAACTTAACTATAAGCATTTTTCTACATAAAATCTGTATTTTTAAAAAACATTCACCAAACTGCATTTTTCTTGTTTGGATTTTGCCCATATCCCATTTTCTTCTACATCCATCTATGCATTCTTTTTCTGGTTTGTTTTAAGAGCATAAGTTGCTTGGAACATGTGTCCAGCCTTCTTGTCTTCAGAGGCCCAAGCACACTTCTGATGGTGGATAAAAAACCCCAGCATTTTCTGTTTCTGTTTGTATTACAGGCTCAAGACTCAATTGAGAATCAGGGAACACCTCTGAGATGGTCGTGGTACAGACAAGTCAGTGCAAGCATGGTGGAGACAGCAGATCCCCCTTGCTACCACAGACCCCTCCTTTTATGGGCCTATGTTGAAAGCAGGATGAGGCTTTCAGAAAACCACATCTGCCATTCCCTCCAGACCCCAGTTCCAGGACACAGAGATTTAAGGACGGGTGTGATTTTCACAAATAGTCAGTATTTTCTGGAAGGAATACCTCAGCAGTTGTTCCTCTCCTATCAGTCTCACATCATCTCCTGGGATGAGTTTTTCTGATTTCTCAATACAGATTACTTGCACCTGGATGGGAATGATAGGGTGCTGGCAGAGACACTGAGCAGACAAGAGGAGAGGGGAGAAACCTTGCCAGCCTTTGTGTGTGCAACTGCTGAGTCAGTTCAACAGCCTCAGATATCCCTGCCTCCACAAACACAGGTGCAGATGGCCATATAAAAATAATCTTAATTTGGCTGCTGCCCAAATTCTACATTCCTTTTGGCTCCTCCCGACCCATTTTCCCATATGATCTCATCTCCCATGCCCTCATGGCAGACAGACAGGCAGGCAACATGCAGTTGATTCTCCAAACATCCAGGAGTTGTTGTGGAAGTGGGAAGGAGATGGGAGTCCGATATGGGAGAGAGGAAGAGCAAATAGGCATGCCTGAGTCTGGGCCTTTGACCTTGAGACTTCCCCCACACCCACTGAAGTCTGGGAGCCAGATCCTTGAAGCTACCTGGCTGCTTTTGTGTCCTTCTGCTCCAGAAATAATGCACGGGCTGCAGGAGATCCCTTCATGCGAAGGACTCCATCAGTGTAAAGCTGCTCTTCACAGAGCCTGGCAGTCCGCCCTCCATCTCCCTTTAGGATAGGATTAGAGGCTGCTTGCTGGTATCAGGATGTCCTCGTGGGGGACTCAAGCTGCTGCAAGACAGCCTTGGCTTCTGAGGGAACTGGCCAGGACTCTGTCCCTCTCCATGCTCAGCTCCAGGTAGCTGAGGATTGAGATGCAACTACATGAACAACAACTTCAATGCCAGCTTGAGGACTGAAGGCTAATTCCTGCACCCCTCTCAACACATGAATTAATATTGAGTATAACTACAGCATATGGACCTCACAGACTTATTGAAACACAACCGCTGATGATTAAGAAAGTTAACTTATGCAACCCTTAATAATGCTCTTACTACTGTGCAAAGCTTTCCTACAGTGACTATATTCACCTGTCTACAAAAGAAGAGTAAGTCTTTTCTGAAGTTAACTTCAGCAAAACAATCAGCAAATCCAAATGTTCACCATTTCACAGGCAGACTAATGAAGCCAAAGCCAGTGGCAATGAAACACGTGACGTCTGACCAAAGGTTGTCTCCATATTGTGTTTCAGTTTCTGAAACAAAGTCACTTTGTGTGCACAGCTAACAAACTTCGTAATGTGCCTTATTTGCTTTTGAGGGACTCCTGTTTTTCCCCTCTTCAATGACTTTTCAAAGAACAGTGAAAAAAAAAGGTTGCTTTTGATTACAGTAAAGCTGAAACAAAGCCTAGAGTACTCCAGATAGCAAAAGTTTCATGAGTTCACAAGCAGTTTGAAAGAGGAAAGTGGTCTAGAAACCATGACACACCTTCACTGTAGGGACCCCTGCTTCAGCTGCTATGATTGGTAAAGGAAAATCAAAATCTGTAGCACTCAGACGTGTATCGTATTTCATGACGCATATCTAAGAACAACCCATTCTCTCATCTCCTGTTTAGCATATCGCATGTGCTAGGGTGAAAAATAAAAACCTGAGCAGTAGGCAGAAGAATGACAACACCATCGGGAGCCTCCTGCTGTTGGAGGCTATATCAAGGAGAACTTTGACTGTCAGCTTGGCCGAGCTTCAAATTTGACCTAAATATGGTGCAACTGGCTGAGAAGAGCTGGGACGACAGGGTGAGAAAGCTTGCTACTGGAGAACTATCAACATAAGCAGGTGGCTATCTTCCTCTTTGCTGGGCTCTCACACAGACTGATCATAAAAGAACCCTAATAAATACTACTGAGTGTTAGGTACAGAGTATGCCAAGCTCAAGTAAGGCTGCTAATGCAGAGCAGAGGATGTGGCCTCACAGACCGTGGCAGGGGCACGGAGCAGCACACAGGTGTCTGCATGGGCACTATGGAGTTTGTGGTGGGAAGGAAAAAATAAATTGCAAGAGGAATTCAATTTTTAACAAGTTCCTAAGAGACACTCTGTGCCTATTTAAATCTGAATTGTGTAAGCAGTGGAAACAAAGGGAAGGGTGGGCAAGATTAGGACTGCCCATTAAATTTCCTGGATTGGCTGGGAAAAAATCCTGTTTGGCATCTGAACATGCTGCAGGAAGTACTCTTGACGTTGTGTCTACACCTTTAGCCTCTTTTAGGGCTACAGCTATATGTCAGAGACCTTCTTCCCATGGCAGCCATGAAGTCGGTTCGCTATCTCTGCTGGCTCCTAGGGAGAAGTACTGAGTGGGAAGCTTTACTCTTTCTGTCAACCTGGACCATGGTCACTGCAACTTCTCATGGTTGCAAACTGCATCCAGAGATCCTACAGACTTCCGCTTGCACATGAGCTCTGGGTTATGCTTTAGGTTGAAATCGTGCTGTGAACTTGGGAGAAGGGAGGTGTGTGGAAAGGAAGAAATGAGAACGGAAGGGAAGGACACTGCAAGAGCCAACAGCAGGATGGAAGAATGGAGATACACATGAAACTTGTCCTTACCAGAAATGCAGAACAGAAAATTGTTGACATGACACCCTATATGAAACAGAGCTACACAAAATACTATTAGCAGCTTTGGAGGTGTGCACAAGCTGAGTAGCAAGAAAGAAGAAACGTCCTGAATCTGAATCACCATTTGTCCCTGAAACAGACAGCTAATTAATTTTTTGGTTTCAAAAGTTGGAAGAGATCACTGATCATTTGAGCATATTTCAGCATGACTGAAAACAAATTAGGAAAAACCTAGCTTACAAGTACCGGCAAGCTATGTTTGGGATGATTTGTTTTTATTAGAATTTTTTTTGAAAGAGCATTTATAAAAATTCACATACAGATTTGCAGCTCTGTATGTATGTATGGTAACTAGAACATTTGGTTGCACTGTGGTCATCTCGGTATTAACCTGCAGCTTAGTGATTCATTATTCAAAACATCATTCTCTTTGTGAAGTACCAGGTCACAATCATCATAAACCTGAGATATTTCACATCGGTGCTAAAATTTGATCAGCTTTTATGAATGAAAAAGGAGGAGAAATTAAGTCACCCACATCGGCAAGATAATTAGATTCTCTGGGAACACACAACAGGACAAGCAGATCACGTCAAAAAGAATTTTGGCTCTAATACACTGAAGTGTGAATAGAAGCTCTTGTGCCATGCTTGTCAAAAGACCACACGCAACAGCTTGGCCATGTAAGCAATTACCGTAACCTTCTGTGGGCCTGCAAACAGCAAAGTAATTCCTGAAGTAAATGTGCACTACTAATCTCAGATAGTAAAATTCAGCCCTGCTCCCACTTCCACATGTTGTAGCAGCCCAAACTCTCATTAGACAGCAAGAATTCAGGGCAAGGATCACCTTCCACTAGGTGCTTCGTACAGTGCCAAGCAAAAGGGGGTGGAGGACTCTAGCTGCTACACAATAAAATAATAGTGATTCATCTTTCTGGGGCTTCACTATTAGTTTGATTACCTGGCTTGATTCACTTGAGGTCTGTAATGGCTTCTGCGGGCTGTCAGAAACCTTATTTCCTCAAGCTGTTTATACTGGTGAAAAGACCCCCAACACACCTGCCTTCTGAGAGGATGGGTTTGAAGCAGAACACAACACAGCCTCTCCTCTTCATGCCAATGAATGCAAGTTTGCCTGAGCTGCTCTTGAGGTGATAAGGAAGGGTAGGAAACCAGGCTCTGTATCTGCAGCCAAAAGCAGTTTATCTGTAGCTCAGATGAGACTTATGTTTTGGGGAAAACATACATGTCAGATTGTGCTACTCTTTCTCACCCCTGTGAGTCCCTGTGAAGGGACTGGAGGTTTCTTCTGTTCCCTGGGTACACAGGAACATGTGCAGAAAGCAGGTCCTGGTGTCCTCACTCCACTCTAAACCAGGTCCTTGGCTCACTTGCTGGTGCAGCAATTTGGGGAAGCAGACATTGTTCATTATAATAAGGGTTTGTCTATATTAATCCATCTTGTCCACATTCTGATCAAGATCCAGACTCTCATTCCATCTGGGACTCCAAATGTCTGGGACATTTGGAAAAAAAGAAATGCTTTGTTACTCCAGCCATACTCAACTATCATTTGTTTTTACAATGACCTCTTGTTTCTTCAAAAGTCCTTGTCACAGCTTGATCAACCCACTACCTATTTTTACCTGTCCTCTCTTTATTTGGGTTTAGGTATTGTGTTTTTACTTGTACTGGACTAGAATTCATCAATTTTCAGTTTATTCAGGGCCATGGTCTTTTCAGGTTTTATATGTTTAGGCTAGAGGTTAGTCATGTGATTATCCAGCATGTCCCCCAGCAGCTCTTACTCCCAAGAGCTGATGATTGTGCTGACAGCAGCATCCTTAATCTAAGAGTACTGTCCTTTTCAGTTGAAAGAACAAATTGGTAGGAAAAAGTAAAAATACCCCAAAATAAGATTTTTAAAAACAGTCTTCATGCCTGCCTCTTCTACCTAAATGCTAACAAACTCTCTGCCTACTTCTGCAAGTCTAAATTTTGAAACATTTTCCTTCAATAATCAGTCTGATTTCACTGAACAACAACTCCACAGCAAGACAGGATTCCCTTCTAATCCCTATTTCCCTTCAGTGCATGCTTTTCTCTTCATCCCTTCCTGGCGTTGTCCTTTTACCACACTTATGAAAAAATGTTTGTGGAAAAATCACACCTCTCTTTGGCCTCCACTATTTCCCTTCTCTTCCACCCAAGACCCATGACCAGACCTCTCCTAATCATCGAGAAGGCTTCTAAACTGTACCCAAATACGCAAAGAAAGACAGAAATGCCTTTTCAAATACTCCACGAAATTGAATCTTGTCATCTACAGCAGTTACAGGCACAATATCAACCTCAACTAATTCCTTCTTCCAGTCCCCCAACTAGAGCAGGTGAAAGCCTTCCAAATCTAACTCATGCGACTAAAATCACTGTAACATCTCTTCCTTTTTGTGCAAGTAATCTCTCACTGGTGAAATTTGGTCAGTCACAGTTTGAACTGCACCTCCAAACACTTGTTAAATATTGACAACATGAGGTTACATCTTACACTCTTGAAGAGTAAAGACCATAAATCTCTCTTGCGTAGCCAGTGAGAAGCAATTCCCTGTCAGGAGATACATGAGGAGATATGAAGATAACCTTTCCCTATCTATGTTGCAGTAGCCTCTGAAGGCTGTAAATCTCTCCAGAGCAGCCATTACAATGATGGCTCTGCATGTAGTGCTTGAAGAATAGTGACATTTCATCATCTGCCTACTAGAGATGCTGAATCAATGGAGAAGTATTTTACAGTTTTCCAAGGGCACACAGGGCCAGCAACACATGCTGCTACTACATCTGCTAAAGCTCTTGTACTGCCCACTCACACATTATTAGTAATATTCCCATGTGCTTACAATGGGCTTACCTGGACACCTCTGCCAGACGTACCTCTGCAACATACCCCGCTATGCTGCAGAACCCCTGCTCAAATAACCTTAGGTTAGCAAATGCACATTTTGGCCTCTTGCTTTCCTGGGCTTGCAACAACGACTGATACTCAGCACTTTCTACTCCACATTGGAAAAGAGCAAAAAGCCAAATGACAGCATTTTAGGTCGTATGCAGTCAAGCAAAGGTCACTTTTAACCAGGACTGATGTTAGCTACTGCTTTGTTCTATGGTCTCCTGAAAAATCTATTTCCTAAATCACTAAGCATAGGATATGCTTTTCCAAAGCTATCTCTGCATCCAGAGCCCACATTCCATTTCTATGTGAGGAAGGTACTTCTGAGCCTAAAACCCAGCCATGTTTACAACCAGAGCATCACTGAGGTGGAAGGGACCTCTAGAGATCTAGTTCAAATGCCCTGCTCAGACAATGTTTAACGAGAGCAGGTTGCACAGGGCAGTTGTATTTTGAGTATCAGTAAGGATGGAGACTCCACAGCCTCTCTGGGCAACCCGATTTAGTGTTGAGTAACCTTTAGAGTAAAAATGGTTTTTCTTACGTGATCTTAGCTCAGTGTACCATCTGAATATTTTTTCCTCTCCAGGAACCTGAGAAGTTGCCTAAATGTTCGGAGGAAACTTCCTGCAAGCAAAATACAAGAAGGAAGGGTGGGTTCCCTGCCATCCATACTTCATTCTTAAGTTTTTAAGATTAGAATTTACAGCATAGGTTGCTAACACTGACAAGTGATGCTTATCATTGCACCTATATTCTAACTCACATCCAGCAGAAATTACACAAACATCATGGAGTCAGGCTTAAAGAGAACCTATCTCACAGCAGTCACCTTTTTCTCCTTCTTGGCCAGCTTCCACTTACCAGTGCTGATGAAGTTTAACTGTGGAAGAAAATTTATATATGATACTGATGATGCCATCTGTCTCAGAGGTTCATGAGGAGGATGAAAACAATGTGTTATTTTACCCATCCCTTGGTACCTAATGTTCAGCCTAGGAACATCATATAGCATCTATCCTCTGCACATCACAAGAGGAAACAGGGCTTTCAAAACGGAATCTTGCACCAGAGGCATCCTTGCAGCCAGCCACCAAGGTCACAGGGATTTTTTACCAGCTTATCCATCACATTTCTACCCTTCTCTAAGCTTATTTTTTCAGCATGCTTACTAGTATCAGGATTGGATGAGCAATCTTTCACACCCTAGCTGGAATTTTATTTGCCAACATGTTAACTTCAGGGAATTGCTGCTCCATTTTACAATACTTAGCTACCCATTATTGGTCCCAGTTATGTTTCAAGTTAAAACCAAACCAAGACAAAAAGGGGGGAAAGAAATCCTCTGAAGTTTGGAAGCAAAGTGCCAGGTACATAGAAGACTACTGCTGAAGAATCAACTGACATAATTTCTACAGAGCTAGGGTTGTTTGGTTGAAGTTGTATTACCTGTGCTGCCAGTATTCTCTGCACCCTAAAAAATACCTAATTATGAAACAAGCATAGGAAATGATGGGTTGACACAAACAAAACTATCTTCCAAGCAGTAATTAAGGTAATGCTACAAGACAGGCCATGGCCAGGGAGGGAATTATGGGTTTTTCTTTGGTAAAGCTGAGAAGTGGATGTGTCAGATGAGCTATCTGGGACAGCAAAAGTAATACAGCTTCCAAAGTAAGTACAAAATACAAATAGACGGACTAGGTTATTGCCTGCAAAAGTCAGAGACATCTGGGCCAAGGCAGGATTCTTTTCCCTGAAATTTTTTATTGAAATAAAAAAAAAAGTCAGCTGAAGTCAGCCTTGTCTGTACCACAAAATTGTTGTTTGTTACCATGTATGAAATAACTCAACATGAAAAGATTAGGGCAGATAAAGACTGCTACATTTAAAGGACCTAGATGCTAACTGGAACAACAGATGATGATATGAAGTTAAGGATAACAGTGCTACATGCCATGTCAAATTTAGTTCATGCAAACCAACATGATAGTTAAAGGATGTTCAAGTATAGCTTCCAGATGGAAGAGGGAAAGAAAGTCAGAAAAAACTTGCTTAAGATGATTTCTGAAGACTTTCTTACTGGAAGGACATAATCAGCCAGTGAAGAGTATGGTAAAAAGAGAATGTAGTGTCTTGCAGGAATTTTATCCCATCAAAGCAAGCAATCTATCTCTACATACATGCACAGAACTGATGACAGATTCTGTGACAGAATAAATGTAAATAGAGAAAGTTACCCCACATTTCTACCACTTTTAAAAATTCTAAAAGATGCAACTGATAGATGGGCATAATTGAAGTAAAGCATAACTTAGAATCATTTAGGTTGGAAAAGACCTCTAGGATCATCAAGTCCAACCTTTGTCTAACATCTCCCTGATCCCTAGACCATGTCCCGAAGCGCCACATCTACTCGTTTTTTGAACACCTCCAGGGATGGTGACTCCACCACCTCTCTGGGCAGCCTGTTCCAGTGCCTGACCACTCTTTCAGTAAAGAACTTCTTCCTAATGTCCAATCTAAACCTTCCCTGGCACAACTTGAGGCCATTACCTCTTGTCCTGCCATTAGTTACTTGACAGTTTTTCAGTCCAAACAGCAGTAGTTTCTAACTTCGTGTGTTCTTTCACTGTTCACTGTTGCTTTTCTGCTAAGATTATATTCCGTATTGCTTTTCGAGCAGAGATTCCAGAACATCTCTTAATTGTAATAGATACATTTATAGTGTCTCAGTAAAACCAAAATGCTATGTATGAAAACAACAAGCAATAAGATATTAACATCTGAGGTATGAAAACTCTGACATAGAAGCACTACACTTGTTAACCAAAAGATACATGCTTTCATTATAGACAACTATATTTCTGTCTGGGTCTTCAAGTGGAATTTATTAGATTGCTCTAGGAATTGACATACAATAATACAATTGTCAAACATTACAAATTAAAATACTTATACCAGAAACAGCCTCACTTCCATAATACAAAGTAGAGAATTCACTCCATAAGCAGGACAAAGTGGTCTTTGAACATGTCAAGCACTAAAAATGGGTATTAGGTAATAATTTCTATCTTGGAGTATGGGTATTAATTTCTTTCAGATCACAGCTTTCCACCAGTAAATGGAACTACTGTACTACCACTCTCATCACAAAGCAGGAATATAAAGGGATGGTAAGACCTGTGCAGGAAAGGAAAACAGAAATACTGGATTGCAACTGCCTGACCTTCTCTCGATCAGGCTGAGAGACCTGCTGCCCATGTCATGGTTAAGCAGCTGTACCAAATGTGAGAGCAAGACTGCTGTATTGAATTTAAAGGTGATAGTAAGGGCTCAATTCTCTATCACGCTCAAGCTCTAGTCAGCATAAACGCAGAGCAAGAGCTAGTGTGTAAACACACAAACCTTTTACCTCTTGCACTACCTGGCCGTAACTAGAGCCACTAGCAGCAGCCTCCCAAAACGTAACGTAGCCTAAGAGATGTACTTACACAGATACCCTACTAAACCCTAACTCTGCACAGGTTGTTTATATTGGCAGAAAGATCCTTGACCAAAATACATTACAATGACAGAAGTACTTTTATAAGCATAACCACATCCACTCAGTATAGAAAGCGACATTGGGCAACCTAAACCAATGCTGCCACATCAGCATGAGTTCAGAGAGAGACAGCTTTCACATGTCAGCTACCACAGTCTCTGCCATACTTCTTCCAAATCAGTCTCAGACATAAACTGATGCAAGGGGCTGGCAAATGGTGGCTGTAGCAGGAGAAAAGGTCTTTGCTACCCTCTGTGACAAGATGCTTCTTTGCTGGAAGAGGAATGCTCTAAGAGCCTTGTCCATGTTCAGCTTCTCCTGCCATTTGGCCACTACAGCTGAAAATGTGAGATCAAACCAGAGAATGCAACTTAGACTTACCCCTTTTTTTTCTCAACAAGCATTAGCCTGGGGCAGTGGGGAAAGAACAAGGGACATAAAGGAACTATAGAATCCACAATAGCAAGAGTAGCATTTTCTTAAAACTCTTCAGGAGAAAGGTGCTGATTTTACACTCTTCTTCACATTTCTTTTCCACACATCCTGTCACCAAATACAGGACACAGCAGAGCAATGAAAATAGTGAGCTATGGTTTCCCTACCCACTGCCACACGACCTTGTACTTACCCACCTGGAAGTCCTGCACCTTATTGAACTGGACTCAGGGAGCCAGTGGTATAGGACATTATAAAAGCAACTGCTTGGAAGCACTGTATAGGCTTTTTTTTTTCCACTGTATAGGGTATTTTTTTACAGAAGATACAGAACTGGCATATTATGATCTTTTCTTGTAGAACTCTACATACTCAGTTATTTTCCTCTTCCAGATTCTTACACATTTTCAAAATCCACTAACGCAGTTTGTTCGAGGAGGAACTTGAAATGTGATCATTTTATCAATCACTAAGAGAACTGAGAGTTACACAAAGTTTTTCTTTTCTTTTCTTGCTGGGTTTTGGTTGTTTGTGCATTTTTGTTTTCACGCAAAATGGGAAGGAAATCATATGTTGCTATACGTGACTAAAGTTTCTCTTCCACATCGGAAAATATTTTTGAAGCTTCGATAAAAAGAGATATCAAATGTCTAAATATCTTTTTTTTTCCACTCCCCTGGCAAAATTTTTTGTATTTTTCTTAAAAAAACTGTGTATTTGTTGTTACCTTTAAAGACCTGGCAGAGGCTTGGCCACACATCTTCCATTAACATTAAGAAAAAAAGATGTGAGCAAACCTTTGTGTGCAATTCTCTGAAAATCTCAACCTTTGATAAAACAGAATGCTAAAACAAGACAAGTAATAATGTGGTTGACGTTAACTTGAAAGGTTCAGCTGTTTAAACTTTTATCTGATTTCATGCTTCCTGAATATTGATAGTTTGGTTTCTGGGATAATAGAAATTTGGATAGTTACTTCATTATTTCATCTCAACAGGGTTTTTGAGGAAATGTTAGTTGATTTGTGGGTATGTTTTTCTTATTTACCAATGAAATACTATATTCAAGTACAGCAAAGACTTTTTCCCATTTGTTTTATATAAAAATAATAAAAATTCAGCTGTACTCTTGGAGGATTTATAATTGACAAAATCCTTCCAAGGGTTACTTTATCTCCCTTTTTTTTGTTCATGCTTCCAGTTTGTCAGCAACTGAATCAATAATTAACTTGGACTGTCATGTTTCCTGCAACATAAATAGAACATTTAAAATAACAAGCCAGAAAAGTCCTATTTTCTTTAGGTTACACAACATCTCAAAAAAGCCATGTGGCTGAAAACCACTACAGAATTGATTTCAATGTTTTGAGTTCCGAGGGAAAGTCAGCTGCAGGACATCCACGTCTGTTTTTCAGATGGTAAGGAGGAACGAAAAGTGAGCACCCTTCACAGGTTTTCTAAACAAGTGTACAACAGTGCTCTTTGCTTTTCAGTAAGCAGGTTATTCCTAGACTTACAAACACCTTTGACCTGGATTGCTGAGGGCCCATCAAAGAATCTGTTCTCTTAGGGGCTCACAAAAGATGACAACAGACAAGTATGCAGACAAGTCATCCAAAATGCCAATTCATGTGACTGCTATTAGCAAAGACAAATGTCTAACCTAATAATTAAAAAAGAAAACAATCCTCACTCATAATCCTCCAAATCTCTGTAGATACAGCAGCTATGCCATGCTGTTTCTTAGGAGAGTTGGGACAGTATAGTTCTGATTTTAACAAGAGTGGAAAAACAGTGACATGACATCAATGGATATAAATGTGGTTGCGACTAAGATTGTCAAAAACCTCCTGCCTTATGAAAACAATTCTGCACAGTTTCAGAAAGGTTGAATTATTATGCTTCATTGTTCCTGATATATTTTGGTGGGAGAGAAATACACCAAAGCCAAAGAATCTATCAGAAATACTGACTGCAGCGTACCGCATTTAAGTATGATGTGAGGTGCAAGTTTATTTATGGAGATATGCTGCACTCTTTGGTTTAAAACCAAACAACGTACTGCTGTCAAAAAGACAATGCAATGTCATTACTGACGAGACTCTTTTGCAAAGCATCACACGAAGACAACAAAAAAGCAGAAGTTAACTATTATTAGGTTTACAGTTTTGTCACTGTGGGCTTTTCTGTGCTGAAGACAATTTACTACAATTTTTCTCCCTCCACTATTTCTCAAAAAAGAGGAGTGAAATACTACTAAACCCATGTTTTCTAGATTAAGAGATCAACAGCACACCACACCACACTTCATCAACTCCAATCTGGTTCTAATAGTTTAATAATCCTTTCCCCAGGGAAACACTGAAAAAGTACCAAAAAGGAAACAGCAGTCTGATATAGCTCGAGTTAAAGATGTTGCTGTTCATTTTGAACACAGAAGATCAGTTCAGGAAAATCACCTTTTTATGAAGTAGCTGTTTAATAAATGGCAAAGAATGCTCCCTACTGGAATTGCCTGTGCAAATATACGCTTAAGACTTGAGTATCTGCAATACGTTGTCCTCACTACTGGGGACTTGGCTGCCCTCTCCACTCCCATACCTTAAGAAGCAGCTTATGCAGCACAGCGATTCGATGAAGCTCTTTCTCATGACATTCTGGAAAATGATTCAACTAATGGCTTGGTGGGTAGGTCCAATTTTTTGCCTCATTGCCTGTGTTCTGACTCCAACTCTGTATAATATTTTGGAGAAAGTTCGCCTTTTCTGCACTGTGCAGAGTAAATATTTTGTCAGTTGTTAAGGATGAGCTACAGAGTAAGACCCAGCAACGTATCCAAATTCAGCAGCAAGACTTGGAACTGTGTTAGAACTTTTTCCAGATTGTGATTTTTAATGTATTTAAGGAGCCAGCAGAAAACCAACCACTTGAACTATTACAGAAGAGCTGAATGAACCCTTTTCAGAGCAGTGAAAATGTTTTTCCCCACAGCTGAAAAAAAAATAAAATCATTAACACCAGTAGAAAGGGCTGGGTGATGAAGGGGGAAGTTCACTTCCTGATTGCTCCACAGTGTGGCACATTCCCCAACAAAGAGCAGTATCTGTGCTGCACTGGAGTGAAAAATCTCACTGGGATGAGGCTAAAGGGCCAGTGCTAATGCAAGGCTGTGACACCAAACCACCCATGTCAGAGACACATCCACACAACCCACTGGTGAGGGGTGAGCAAGGAAAATGCAAATAGAGGCTGCCCTCCATCCTGTCTCCACAGTGGAACTATAGAGAAGGAGGCAGAAATGAAGACTAAACAAAGACTTATTTCAGGAACATAATTATTTGATCACTGCTGCAGCCAGGCAATTACTAGAAGTGATCACTAAGACTGAATTCCGCTACTTAAGCTAGAAAAACATTCATCTTATAAATTACTAAATGAAGAGAATGAAAAGTGAACACAACTATGCGACTGCATACATCTATAACAATGTCATAGCAACCACTTGTTTGTACTTCTTATGTTATCTAACATAAAATCTCTACAGTAATAATCTGTGGAAAAAATAAACAGATAGACCCATATACATGGTGCTGTTGTTCAGATCAATGGAGATATAAAATTAAAAAGTACCTTCCTTTCCAATAAAATAGTCCTTCTTCATATAATTCTGTTAGAAGTTGTACTAAAATAATTAGTATCTTGAGGCTTGTATGCCAGAGAGATTCTATCTCCCTTTTATTGTTATAATTTGGGCTGGAAAAATAATTTTTACAGTCTGCATTGCAAGGTACAAAAATCCTAAATTGCTTAAAAGAATGCAAAGGATGAAAAGGGCCACAAGGAAAACAGAGACAGACTGAAAAGACAAAGTGAAAAAATTATGTTGCTGTCCTCAGTGGAAGGTATACCTGAAGAAATTTCTGTCACTACCCCAGCTATGCAACAGTAATAAAAATGCAAGTAGTTTAATTTCCATCCATCCATCCATCCATCCATCCTTCCTTCCTTCCTTCCTCTTCATCCCCCTTCCTCCTCTTTCTCTTTCCTTCCCCTCCTTCCTCTATATTTTTGATGCTTTTTTTTTTGAGGTACAGGCTTTATATGGAAGATACCTGTAGGCTTTTTCTAGCAGAGTTCCACTTTGTCAACCAGGAATTTTTTTTGGAAAGCATTTAACATCAAGCCTGGTTAGTGGTTCTAGTCCCTGACAGACCTCTGCTACTTCTGGCACACTCAATGCAAAGAAAGCCAGTCCTCCAGGGAAGGCCATACTGAAAACCTACTAGACAGCCAGAAGGATTTAATTTTTGTTGCAGCTCCACTTTGCTATTGGCAACAGCATCCAAAATGTCTCACTGAATCATAAGGCAATAAATTGAGGCATAAATTGATAAAATCTACTAATTTCAATTTGTAAGAAGAGTAATTCCTGACAAAATTTACAATCTGCACTGTGAAAAGCATTTCCAGTTTTGTTTCTTTAGCACATTCATAAGCTTACCATCTTGATTTCCCTTCAGCTTTGGACTTCTTCTCCAGACCAACATGGTGTATGTAGTGTTTTACCCCAGAAGTCCTCTATGTGCCATCCTCTATCCCATATGATTTCAGGACCTTCCTGCCACGCTCTTAGGCCAATGGTTCCTCCACACCACCACATTCCTTCTTCCCATCTGCTGGGTTGGACACTCCACTCAGCTCTTTCCTGTCATACCCTGAGATATGGCTGCCCCTCTCTGCCACTTCTCTGCCCCCTCCTCCTCCTTCCCCTTGCCTGTGGCTTCCTATGCTTTCCCCCACACTCTTGTTTCTTGTCTTTCCCTCCAGAGAATTGCTCACATATCAGTCTTTCCTGACTCATAAGAAGCAAAGCAGAAGTGACACAACCAGCTGAAGAAGCCACAGGCAAGGTGCACGGTTGAGTCCTGCCTTTCCCTGCATCTAGTGTATCAGCACCCACCTGTGACTGGGGCACTCCAGCATGGCTGAAGTGGAACACCAGAGCCACCGGTCAGGCATCGGGACGGATGACGTGCAGGTCTGTAAGTACTGGTCAAAAAAACTGCTGGAGGAATATAATACTTCCAGGGCAAGTCTAGAGAAGAACAGATGGATGATCATGAAACATGCTGGTTTCTAGTTTTAGAATGGCTTTTTAGTCACCTTTCAAAAGCAGTCAAAACTATGGATAAAAAGAACAACAGTAATATTCTGAACAGACATTCCCTTTTTTTTTTTCCTCCCATCCTATTCTGGCTTGGTTTTACAGCTCTAGTGCAGACTAACCATAGACCAGAAAGTCAGTACTGACTGGAAGATCTACCCAAGCCTTACAGTGCTTCAGCTTGAGACACTTCGAGTCCCACTGGGTTCCTGATAGAAAAATGCAAAAAAGATGAAGAGACACATTTTGGAAAATACTAACTCAATTAATTTGTGCATATTGAAGAAAAGGCATGAGATGGCACAAGGATCTCTGGCTGCTCTTTTAAGGACTCCTGAAGCAGGTGTCAAAAGAAGCTTTTCTAGGATGACGATTTCCTCATACAAGCAAACATCACAACAGAGATGGGGCAAGGCATTAAACCTGCGGTCTTCTTTCAAGTTCTGTCCCCATCTTCAACCCACATGTACATCTACTGTCAACCTAACTTGTCACACTTAGGGAGGTCAAGTCCCTCCCACAGGGCCATTTACCTTCTTTCAGCTGGTGGAATTCAGGATCACCACAAAACAGGACATCTTATTTAACATACACAATTGACCAAATCCAGATGGCCTTTTCTTGTCTGTTATTTTTAGCCAAACAGGGTTTGCCTGAGAAGAAAACGAGTAAGAATCTCATTTCCACCAACTTCAGTATCAGAAAGTCTTTCATACCTCTAGTGGCCTTCTGCCAATCTACGTAATATTGTGTCTATCCATCTGATTGAACCACTGTTCAAATGTTGTACTCACCAGAAAACAATACTGATACCACACTGTTAACAAGAGGTATGGCAATTTTGCAACTGCTTCTTAAATTTGAATTAATATTAATTAATCTTGAGGAACCATATAGGTCACATATTATCAGAGAGCAAGGGATGTTACATAAAAAACTGCCATTGCCTCTTTGTGGTACACAGACAGTATTTTGGTGAGACTACAGGTGCAAATCTTCTCAGCATTTCAGCTAAAGTCCTTTCCTTCTATGTCAAAATTGTAATATCAAGAAATATCACTGAGCTCCCAATCCATAAAAACACATGCATGTGTTTCTAATTATTTTCTTTCAGTTTGTTATCCAAAATTAGAAATTGCATTAGTATAAGAACACCAGTTTTCTCTGTCATGGTTTATCTTTTCATCTTTCTGCTGGAGGAAGGAATGAAGTAATAAGAATTTACATATATATGTTAAAAATTATAGTCCACTTACATGTGTTTATTTTCAGATAAAGCCAGTAACTACCCTTAAAAATGAAGCACAATCCAAATAAAAATCATTGTTTCCACAAAAAAAAAAGGTATTGCTTTCCTTAGTAGGAAAACCATAAGGTGTTCCATGTGTTTATTAACTATAAAACTTGACTGAGGTTAAGTGAACGAAGAGAGTCAGTGACTAAGTGAGGAGATAGCAGGTAACAGAATCAGGAAACAGGTATAAGCCAACACAGGATTAACCATTCAGACCCAGTCCTGTGACCTACTCTGTTCAGCATCTGGCTCAGAGGAATGTGCAGTGCATGTATCCTCACTCCCTACGCCCTGTTTCAGCTCTGTACATGCACTGTCTCTCCCTTCAGTTCTGCCACGTTTCTGAAAACGTACTGCAAACATATCAGACATTGTTTTTTTCAGCACATGCATGTTCAAGTCACTTGCTTAGAAGAAAAATACCATGCTCCATCTCTGGAGGTGTTCAAGGCCAGGTTGGATGGGGCCTTGAGCAACCTGATCTAGTGGGAGGTGTCCCTACCACGGCAGGGGGGTTGGAACTAGATGGTCTTTGAGGTCCCTTCCAACCCAAACCATTCTATGATTCTGTGATTTTGGGAGTATCTGGCAATTCAAACTGCGGCACTGACTTTTTTAAGCCCAGTGACTGAAAGCAAGTTTTTGCAATTTTGTTTACTGCTGTGAAGAAATTCACACCACATCTTGACAACACATAAGATGACATATGATGAGGAAAGAGCTTAATACAGGCAGGCAAATATCAACGAGTAATTCAATAAAATTTGAGAAAAACATTTTAAAATTTTGATTAGAAAAGTTCAGTTATATGTTTCTTTAGATCTGTGAATGTGTTTCTCAAAAAGCAAATCATTGGGTAATTCCTCATTGCACTGCAAGGAATGGTCTGACTTGTACCAATGTCAAATGGGTGAGATTTCATTGCATATACCAAAAAATGAAGCTATATCAAATGATAAAATTAAATAGTAATATATTTTGTAGGGTTGGCAGAGTATGTTCACAGCATGGGAAGGATAAAGACACAGTATTAATTAAATATCTTTCAGAGACAATAAAGAAATTTATGCACTTTTTGTAAGGTTCTCCTTGTTATGTCCATAATCTAACATTTTGAATGGTGTGTATTTGGCCCCTCTGAGGAAAAGAACTAATGAACCTTATTTCAAGAATAATTCAAGAGATCTAATGAAGCTTTCTTAACTTCACCAAAAGGAAAACGACAAAGATTATGTCCTTACCTTCTCTTTTTGTGTGAAAAGGAATTAAGTGGTAAAAAGGGGTGTTAGAAGTGGCTAAAGAAAAGATCCCTCTAGCACAAGCTCTGTGAGAGCAGCTGTAAAGCTATGCTTAAGCACAATGTATACCAAAATAGAGGTCTATCTCAAAGCATGACAGGAACTTCACTCCACACTCAGTCCAGTAGGTAGCCTGTGTAAACAACTAATCTAGGGAACACAAATCACTGCAGAAGTCTTTTCAGCACATGCTGCAAAAAAGACACAGGATGGCCTCAGAAGAGCCTAACACCTCCATTCTTCCTCTGTTCTCTGGGATATGAGTTGAACCTTTAAAAAGTTCAGTGTAGAAACCTGCCCACAGCTCCAACACCTGTGAACTATGTATTTCTTCATATTCAATTTATAATTATCTTTTTCACATTGTCATCCTGTCTTCCACGCAAAAATCTAGTCAAGTCTCCTTATCCTAATAATGTGGAAAGACTGGAGTGTTGTGATTCAAGCTTTGGCTGCACTTTTCACTTCCATCTAGATATGCTCTTGATTTTGTTAGAAGATTGCATTTGGGAGGGATGAGAAACCAAAATTGAGTAGGGTGGATTTTTTTTTAAGCTTACTTCTATGGCTATTCTCTGACCTTAACCTTGAGAACTGTAATGAACCACAAGTCTATAGAGACAAATCTGACAAATTTTTAATCAATTCTTTCCTTTCAGAGTGTAATTTATTATTGTTTCCAAAATTATCTTCCACAGACTACTGCAACAACAAACACAAGTCCATGCTGATCAGAATATCATCTCACTGGTTGATCTAATCTCACTGAAAGAAAGGGAGGCTTATAAAAAATGTTTAAAGACTAAAAAATACAACTAGTGCCAAGTTTCACTTGACTCACACTATATGGAAGCTGAGGCCCAAATAACCAATGTCCTTGTCTGCTGGAGGCCTCAAGTTCAAACACATTTTATATTTGCCAGTCATACTTCCAGTAATCCCCAAGTTTTACTAAAGAAGACATTTAGTAACTTATACGACACCACATACTATATTTAATTTTCTCTTTAAAACATATTAAGAAACATTTTGTAAAAACCAAATTCTTTATAAACAAAACATAATCAGTATGGATGTGTGTACCCAGATGTTTATGTGTGAGAGAGATTTTGGAAAGTAAAGGCTCTATTTTATCTTTTCCGAAAGGCCCTAGATTTTACAAGGTCAGACTAGGAATTTTCAAATAAAGAAAAAAACATGAACGCACAGAAGGAACACACATCTGCTACACTGCAGTTCATACTGCAATCCAAAAGCAACACAAGGAAAGGCATGCAAACAACATAACAATTTTGGTGGTTATAGTGGGATTTTAGATAACAAGGAAATTTTTTGTTAAGAGCAAACTACAGAAAAAGAGCTAAGAAAACTCAGCATATTCCATCTCTATCCCTTCCAGCTGCATCACTCTGAAGAGGCTGCAGAACAGACAGAAACCTCTGACATTTCTGATCCTCCTTCTGGAGGGAAGTAGAGTCTGTCAGCCTTCCTTGTTTCAATTCAGAGGCTGTGCAAGTGTACACTGGTGTTTTAAGAGAGAACAAGGACGTACCAGAAGCCAGAAAATCCCTTTCCATAGGTTGTCTTAAACAAAGCAGAGCTGCGAGATAAAGGCGAGAGGAAGTGGTCTCGGGTGGCAGCCTGTGGTTTGGGAAGGAGTCCAGGCTGCTGAGCGCCTGCAGTGCCCCAGAGTGAGGACCACAGCATGGGCAGGGCATGGCTTCGCTCGATCTCATCTAGAAGGAATCCTGGAAAACATAATCCCCGGATCTGCTGGGATTTGCAGACCTCCACAGAAAGACATATTTGGAAGAAGTGCAAGATAGAAGCAGCCTCCTTTCTAATAACTTAGGAAAGTCTGAAAGAAACTAGAGATGACACTCATCTCTGCTCTAAGCAGGGGAATAACCTCCTTGTTTGACTTCCAGTGTCAAAGCTGAGGAGGCAGTCAATAACTTAACCGCAGCAACACCTGGGATAGTTTTAAACTCTGTGAGCAGGTCACTAGAACTCTGGGGAGATAATTCTCTTCAGAGAGAAGCTGCACTGTTTGTATGTAAAATAACTTGATAGATAAAGCCTGCAGAGAAGATTGGCCCCTAACACTCGGGAAAGGCAAATGAGAGTGGTAATGGATTCAAAGGCTAACGCAGAGTCAACAAGGAAATTAATTAGGTTAATGAATGCCCTCAGCTACCCACCCACTCCTTCACACCAATGTAATGGCATAGCTGCACCCCAGCTCTGGGTAC
Source organism: Brachypteracias leptosomus (assembly GCA_013401335.1). NCBI lineage: Eukaryota > Metazoa > Chordata > Aves > Coraciiformes > Brachypteraciidae > Brachypteracias > Brachypteracias leptosomus. The sequence goes on from VYZX01012575.1 coordinate 155,026, forward strand.
ATCGTTAGGAGGGATGAGAATCAGTTACTGCAAACCAGTGTGAGATGCAATGCATGGGAACACACGCAAGCTCTGAGTGTGCCACCCTGGATAAGTGCACCTATGCATGCTCACCTGCTAGGTTGCAACACTGACACCTTGCAGACTGACTGACGTCAGGCTGGGAGAGACCTTGTGACTGCCATTTGACCTTCTCCAGCCATGAAATTCTATGCTGTAATTGAAGGAAACTACTCTTTTCAGACTTGTGTGTCACCGAGCCCTATGTGTAAGGCTGTACTACAGATCGTCGTGCAGGTGCAAGACTCACCCATTTTCCAACCTGTCTTTATAGCTGGATTTTCTTATGCTAGCTTCTGGAAAGTTTACAAGCAGCTCAATTCCCAACACAGCTTAAATTCAGGCAACATTTCAGACTGCTTCATTTCTGAAGTGACTCCCAAAACTTCTTTTCCCCAATTTGGGATTTAACAAGTGAACTCCATCCAAAATTCCAGGTCACACCTTGTAAGCAATTTTCTGGGACTGGCTTATTTAACATCATCTTTTCTGTACTTCCCTGTTATCTTCAGGAACTACCTTGAAACTATAAGGTGCTGTAAGAAGCGTTTATGTAAATCAAAACAGGAATAGGAGGCTGCCAAGAAATTCTAAAATATGCCACCAAAATAAAACCTCAAGGTACTTCACATAACCACAAAGCTGAGGCTGAAAAAGCATCAGTTAAAATAGTCACAAAGTTGCATGTTGGGGTTAGAAAATTTCTTTCAGAATGAATTTCTGACAGAAATCTTACTTGAGCATAACTGAAATTTTGTCATTTTTGATTTGACAGAAGTTTTCCATGCTCATAAACAATATAAAAGATCCATCAGGCTACTTCAGCACAACTGTACTGGCGACATTCTGCCTTCCCTCAGCACCTCTCCAGAACAGCATAGCCTTGAGGGAAATTTAGTTTTCAGGTACCCCATGGACGAGTTCTTGGCTGTGGATTGAGCTTTGGGCTAGACCACACCTCTCTTAATGCAGTTTTTCCTCCTCTCAGATGGACTAGTTTGGAGAAACACAAGTGCAATCCTGAAGAACCATAGGAAGATGCAGTTCAAGTTTGAACTAAGAATGCATTATTCTGTGACTTCCAGATTTAAAATGTTTGAAATATATACAAAAATAAGATCTATTGGTACAAAACAATGAAAAAACCCCCACCAATAAAAAAAACAGAATGAAACATTGAATGATGTAAAGAGTATATGAATAACTGGTAAATAATGGCTATGCAGACTGCTGCATGTCTTATATAGCAGTGGTGCGTTTGAGTCTGTCAGATGGGGGCCTTGGAAAGACCTACCTGCGCTGCATTTGTGAGTATATACAATGGTTTATTTAAGGCTGCACAGGAAAAAAGAGGAATAATTAATGTAAACTTCCAGTCAGGTAAACTAAGCTGCAGAATTTGCTGCCCTTCCTGGGGGAGACCTTTTTTGAATGCAAGAAGCGTAAGGGATAGAGAGGACTTTAAAATGAGTCCAAGGCCAGGGAACTCTATGCAGGCATAAAGTGGCATTAACAAGTGATGAGCTCACATCTGTCTCTAATAGCACCAGAAGTGGTTGAAGCATTGCAGCTACTCAGCTCGGTCAACCGCGTGTAAAGAGTTTATAATAAATGGCGTATTTTCTCTGTCAGGTTTTGCTCCTAAAGTAAAGAGCACCGTGCTCCATGAAAGGTAAGTGGTGACCATCTCACCTTGAGTGTGTGCTGATTTGCTAGGGATGATTGGAATGACCTGTGAAAGGATGCCAGACCTGTGGATCTGTGTAGATCACAGCACACTGACAGCTCAGGTGCTGCCCATTAAAAGAGGGTATTGGAATAGGGAAACGAAGAGCCACTAGTGCTACTGGGAGACTGCAGAGCACCCCCTGAGATGACACTCTCAAGGGTCTTAACCCAATCAGTTTATCCAAAAGGAGAGACTCACAAGATCTCTCCCTGTATGGAAAAGAGTGATACAAAACAAGGAATAAAGGGCTCTTTAACATAGCAGTGGAAAGCATAACAAGCTGAAGTCAGACAGGTTAGAAATTTGGAAAAGAATTAGCAGTGACAATGAATAATGACAGGAGCAAGCCGCTAAGGAAAAGAGAAAATTGTTTATCTCTTCAGATCACGACCAAATGCCTTTTGGGAAGATAAACTTCAGTGAAACAAAAATTACTGGGCTCACTACAGGTGCAAGTGAAATGTTACAGCCTGTGTTAAACAGGAGGTCAAACAAAATGATCTAATACTCTTTTCAGACCTTAAATGCCATGAACGTCTGGGTTTCTCTGCATGGTATTTTGTTGGTAGGTAAGAAATCACTCTGTTTCTGAGTCTGGATGAATCCACGCCAACAATGAACCAGGAGCCATGTAGCTGTGGCTAGCACGGTGCACAATCCAACCTAATAACTTGCTCCTGAACTGGAGCTGGCTGATGCTGGGCCAGCTCACAACACAGAATAAAGTTGCACCTGTCTGCAAAATACCAGACACACCTACCCCTATCCAGCAAGCCAGCCACCCTAGTGCACTTTTGCAGATGAGACAGGAGACATGTTTGTGCCATGTACTGGAACGTGGTGCAGGGATTTCTGAGATAGCTCCCATGGTGCTCACCACAGAGCCAGCAGCAGTACAGCCACTGTGGCCCCATCAAAAAAGCCTGGGCAAGGGCAAGGCTTGTCCCCTGGAACCCAGTGCTTGCTAAAGCTGACCGTGCTACTTTCAGAGCTTTATTACATGGTGCCAGGACACAGCTGGACATGGTGACTACCTCTACTGCAGGGTAGATGGGCAGAAGATCCTCTTGCTACATGTGGTACTCTGAGACAAATTATATCGCGGATTCTCTTCTTCTAGAGCAAGGATGCGGTCTCAAGATGTGCTCACTGGCCATGGCAAGAGCTTAAACGCTCCAAAAGGACAATCTGCATTCCTTTCCATCAAGCTCTCAGCACCTGCTCAGTGACCTGTCTCTTTTTGTCAGCATGAACTGAACCAAGGCAATACCAACTGCAAAAGGAGGGATATGTTCACACTGTTTTCTGCACTTGACATCTGAAAAGTAGAATAATGAACAAGGTGGTAAGGATGTGCATTGGATGTGCAAAGAAGGGCAAATAAAGTGCACAGTGCTACTACCATTGCCACCACATGGTTTGCCTTTACAGAAGTTTGGTGAGAACACCATGAAAACCTTATTTTCTCAGCATAAAATATTACATTGACAAGAAAAGCACAGCTTAGGCAAAGAAGACAGAATATGGTCCTGAGGGAATAATGTTTTCCAAAAGGGCTTATGCCACAGGACTGAATTAATGTTGTGAAGAACTACTGAAGTAAAAATGCAAATCAAAAGCAAAATTCAGATGTTTACTACATTATGACAATCTGAGCCAAAATGATAGGTGCTGGGAAGGAATTAATATGGGAGGAAGGATTAACCACTTCTCCAGAAACTGTGCTGCTAGCTCTCTTCTTCCTCAGGCCAACACCAAACTCAGCAACATCCCCTCAGCATAACTTCATGTTTTATTCTTCATCTGTTTGCTCTTCTCCATCTCAAAACAACCAAGGGGGAACACACCACTGAGAGAGAGAGCTCAGCAAACTTCCTCCAACAAGGGGATCCTGCATCTGGTGCTGGGGCAAACCCCAAATCCACATACAGACAGCAACAAGAAATTTCACATTTTATACAATCTTCACTTCGCTGTTACCACTTACATACACTCTTTCTAGTTTAACGTATTCTATCTGCTTCTTCATGTGCTAGCTTCTCCCCAAGGTTTGAACCACTTGGGGAATAAAACATGTTGCTGGGATGTGACTCATCTACAGGTCAACTCCAACTCGGGGCCTGCAGCCCAGGCCCCAGCACTTCAGAAACATAAATACAGAAGAACAATTCTGAAAGTATCTTAAGACTTGTAAGAAAGAACTGAAATTTATATTATACAGAGAACTCAATCAAGATAAGTAAGACAAAGGTAAAAGCAATAAATACAAGACAACTTTTCAAGCAAAACCTCCTTTGTAGTAGGCTGTACTTACTGAGACATAGTCTCTTCCAAGAACGGCTGAATCTCCTTTTTCTAAGGCATTAGATTCTCAATTTACATGATTAATTGAAAATCCCAGCTTCTATTCAATAAAAAAGGTTTTCCAATCCTTCATGATGTGAAGAAGAGCTTAAAACTGAGGCCTTAAGGATTCAACTACCAAGGCAAAATTCCAAAACTTATTTGTGAGCCTCTGCTCTCTCTTTAATCCTAACCATTTGTATGCTAATACTTGCAGGCTTACCCTAAAGACCGCTGACACCTGGTGAAGAGCCCCAAAATATTGGTACCAAGTAGGATGCTAAGGGTTGTTATAATACTCAGTATAGAAGGACTGGTGCATGAGCAGTAGTTGCACACACAACTCAATCCACAGGATAGATCCTGAAAGCATTCTATGCCATTAGTTTCTGTGGGTGGGCAGTTCCTTGAAAGAATGGGCAGAGTATTTGGAAAGAGGCACTGGGGGTGAGATTTAAGCAGTACTGCAGCTACTGCATTTAAATTACAAAATATTGTAAACATTTGAAAAAGGTATATTAATTGCAAAACAGAAACATTTAGAATGATAACAATAACCTTAAGGGGTTTTGTAATCATAAGATCTTAGAAGTTGAAAACTCTCCTTCCCTTTCTACTGTGCACCAGTATGATTCTCATGAACACATCGCTTCAGCTGTTGTACCAGGAACAAAAACAGGATATTAGACATTGGAAACTCTCCATTTGCCTTTACCACAAGTTGTTTTTTTTTTCCCATGGATCATCAGAAGGGCAGACAGGCATTCCCTTGAGGCAAACAGAGATGTTTTCAGAACATCATGCAACAGGAATACTCCCTGACAACATGTCTGTAATAGTATGTTCTAAGTACAGTTTTCTGTACAGCACCTTAGGCTATTTGGTGGTGGACATATTTTTACACCCATTCATTTTCCCTGAACTTGAGTAGGGACCAGTACAACTAAACATCGGCCTTTTAAAAGCAGGATATCTCATTTAGCCACCCAGATGCTTCTAAGAAGTCAACAGGTCCCTAGAATTTTCTGAAAAAGGATCTGTGTATCATTATCCAGGTTCTCAATTAGCAAGGTGGAAAAGGTTATGATGAAAGAAATGTGCTTAGTCACAGAATATCTGGCAATCAAACAGATTCCAACCCACTCCTTGTCCCAGCATTTAGTTTCCTTACAGAGCCTCTCTGTGACCAGAGCTTGATAAAGATGTGAGAAGTGAGACAGTGCCAAATGCCATCCAAGGCTTCCCTGTGGACAAACTTGCAAAAGAAAGGAAAGAAGATTCCAGGATCATTTCAGTCCCATGAGGCTTCACTCAACACACCCCAGGTGGCATTTCCCCAAGTGCTAACAACACGTAAACACTGAACCCTGGCTCAAGGTGTGTGCTAGACAGTTCAGCTTGATTCTCCCTGAGCATCTCACCAGATTCTTCCCTGTGAGTCTAATAGGACATCAGGTTTGCTAAATGCCATGAACATAGCAAGAGGAAGAAGACTGTTGACTCTCAGAGCAGCTGCCTTCTCTGTGAATCCCAGGTGCAGTAGCCCTCCTCACTGAGAAAAATGTAATTTTTCTGTGCTGCTGATGTACTTTCCGTTTCACATCTGGAGATTGTTAACTGTTTCCCTTGTGGTCTGAGCTTTAGCAGCAAAATCACTCCAACAAATTATAGTAAAACTGATTTATTTGTATTAACTGGACATTGGATACCCAGATAATACTGTATGGAGGGACTTTATTCTCCCTTCCTCTTCACATTGACATTCCACCTTGACCTGTCCTCTGAAATAAAACTCATGTTTTAGTGCTTGGAAGTTCAGAACTGAAAAGGTTAAAAGCTGAAAATAATTTAAGCATGACATCTCTTCTGTTTAGGAGCGTTTAAGTATATATGAGCAGCAGAAGTCCCAGCTAAAACTCAAACTTGATGCTGCGAGGTTGAGATTTCCCCTTGGATACCAACACCTTACAAGAACCTCTGTTTTTGCAAAGTCATAATTTGCTGCCATGGAAAAAATTATATTAGCAGAAACTGGATTCATTAACTCAAATCTTTGAGGGACAAAACACCGCAGAAGGGAAAAAGATACATACATGTGCATGTATTTTTTGCAACTACATAAATGTAGAAACCAGACACATAAAGCATGGGGAAGCACTGAGTGGAGCTGGGAAAATGGTTTTAAGTTAATGAAATAAAAATTACCCAAGTCTTGGACAGTAAAATTTACTACCTTTCCAGAAGAAGGCCAGTTAAGAAGGCCTCATTTGGTGCAGAAACACTTCTGCAAAAATATCTTTAACATACAAGCTACTCTTAGGTGAAAGCAAGAAGGGTAAGTTAAAAGCTCTACAAAAGCAACCAAGTAACTAAAGAAATCAAGATACTATAAATAAGTTTGTTAAAAAACCACCACTAGCAGGGAAAAGAACTAATTTAATACTTGAAGAATGCTTTCCACTCTACTCAAGC
>VYZX01012575.1:175805-186551 GCA_013401335.1 Brachypteracias leptosomus
ATATCAGTTTTATGGCATTGTACAACTCTCTTAGTGATGCCTTTCACAGGTGTATGAATCTCTATGCATGAGGGACCATCTGGTACCAAAAGACACCACTTACTACACAGATTTTTCTGTAGACAAGAATTTTATTTTTAACTATTATGGTATATATGTATATATAAAATAGAAAATACAGTTCTTGACACTATATGCAATGTTATGGTAAATAGTTTGTGGCTTTTATCTTTGTGCACAATGATGAATCTCTCTCTGCTTCTAAGAAATTTATAAACAATATTAAGATTGAACTGGTAATGGGATTGCATAGCTGTGAGGTTCATTTCCCTTATGTTTTCCATTTCTAAAGAGGATTTTTTTTATACTTAGGAACGTTTTAGATTTTGAAAAAGTGTTACTGTGAAAGAGTGATATCACTGAGTAGTAGCAAGACATTAATAAGTATTCAAGGAAACAGTGGGGTTTTTTTAACTATAGACAACATTATAACTACAGAGAAGAGATGGAAAATGGAGGAGAACAAAAAGGGTGGTGAAAATTAATTATGATAATCTGCAGACGCTGCTGCCCAAACCACTTCTGCTTGGACTAATGCACCAGCCCTTCAAATTCCTTCATATAGCCTTCAAGAGATTCATCTTAAAATGCTTCTAAAGTATGAATGCTTGCAAATATTTTGATACATGTCCATATTACTAATGGAAATATAGTTGCTATTATTACGGCCAGATTTCATGACTATTCATTCCTTTTCTACATGTGGATTTTCCAAGCTGATGTTGACAGTTGAGCAAGTTATTACAGTTGGTCATAGCATATCTGTCAAAAACTTTTGAAAATATGACTTCTCAGTTAAAGAAGGCAATCTTTTCATTGTGGAAAATGTAAAACTATACACACTTTTTGTAGCTTTTTTGTGATAAGTATGTGTTTAGGGAAACTGCTGTGAAAAACTCTGGATAGCATCCACAGGTGAAGTAACCTTCAAGCTCAAATCCTTAGGAGCTGTACCAGGCACTGCAAGGGAAGCTCACAGAGAAGAGGGATTCATCAGGAATGCTGCAGTAGCAAAAGGACCCACCTCTCACTGACAGATTTCACTCTGCCAAGGGTAATGAATCTCTTCTGTGATTTTTGTTGTACGAGGTTAGGCTCCAGCACAGCCACTCTTGCGTTCAGAAAAACTATCACTGAATGTGCACAGCTGCTATCAAAATGTGTAAGAAAAGATGGAAAAAAATGTTTATTTATTTCAGTAAAAAACAATAGCCAGGGATCCTGACTTCTCTACAACTATATTCCTAGAGGTTCTACCCTTTCACCAAGGGGACCTCTCTCATATTCTCTAAAATCTGCCATGTCCAAATTGTAACTACTACTAAGTGAGGTGCTAGCATTTTCAAGGTGGTTTAAGAACCCTTCATATTAAGACGGGTAATGCATCAGAATTAATTAGTATGAAAACTGGTGAGGATAAAATTATGGCTAAAACATCAGAAAGAGTTAAACTGAAAAGTGGTGAAAAGCCCAACAGCCATAAGCTTTCTCTGTGATTGAACTAAACTTGCATAAATGAATTCTGACACAGCAAACAATTGCTTTACAAAAGACTTTCAAAAATGCCTTCTACAATATTTCAAGTGGAAAAAAAAAGTCTAAGATGCTTGCACACAATTTATTTCAGCAAACTCTATTATGTCAAAAAATCTCAAGCAAAAGTCCTCTTCAAATATTTCAGTAAGTACACATTTCTACAGAGCAACATGAGCTTGAACTGCCTTTTAGTTATTGCACAGAGGAGACTTCCTGAATACGTAGGACCATTTGTTCTCAACTGCTTCACTGTGTACATTCATGAAAAATGTTATAGGTTAGGCACTTTCAGTAAGTGGAATGTCACCTGGAAGAAATGTCATCAGAGCTGGCACTGACATGGTGTGAGGAAAAAATCAATATATGTATGGCTTGGTAGTATCTGCAAGTGTTCAGTTTGTAACTTCAAAACTCAAGGGAGGACCATCTGAACAAACACAGCAGGAGCCATCAGACTCTTTTCTCGGCTCCACACACACATAGTATCATGCTATTCCTTTCAAAACATAGTAAAACAGTACAGTATCTAGCAGAAGCTGATGCTCTTCTTCTTAGTAGCAGCTTTACTACTTCTACTTTAACACACAATTTAGGGAATAAATAAATAGTAGTGCCATCTGCTCCACCCCACAAAGGACCAATTTATCAAGCCCAGCAGTAGTGGACAAATCTTGATCTGCTGTGGTGACATAGTACTCGCATCCTGAAGGATGAGCTCTGCTGTCATCTACTGATGAACAGCAGTGCCAAATGGTTTGCCATGCCTTGATATGAAAAACAAAGTAATAATGAAACATTTTGCACAGACACAACTAGAGAAGCAAACATGATGCTTTTCAGCTCCAAATGCTGCATGAACAGCATAAAGTACCTGATGGCAAAGTGCAGCCTTAGCTTTCCCTTAGCATTTAAACATATAGTTGAAAAAATGAATGTCCAAGTTGACAAACCAGAGAGGGATGAAAAGGTCAGATTTCTTCTCCAGAATCTACTTTTATGATTACTGATGTAGCAATTTTGAAAGTTTGCAATGATGCATATAATTCAATATTATTAAAAATACCCAAATACAGGTTCTGCTACACAAGTTTGGTGTTATTCAGAAGTGAGTAACTATTTCACTATTTTCTAAAACCACAGAATTCCAAACAGCATAGTGAGATTTTCTGAAAAAGCATTTTAACGAAAACATTTTCATCACAAATTATACTTTGGTACAATAGTAAAGATTCATTCAATTGTTTCTGTCATTTTAGAGCAAGATTTGTCAAAGTCAGAACTTCCGTTCTGTGGAAGATTGTCTTTTGATTCAATTTCCTCATGACCATGACAGAGCAATACCTTACCACAGAAAACAGCCAATCCCCACAACTAGCCTGGGAGGCAGGACACACAAGTTCAAATCTCCACTGTTTTAACCTAATAGGGATTCAGGTACGGTTCAAGCAGTGAAGGAAGTAAAGATGTTATTCCTGCTTGAAAACAATGCTCCTTATCCACTTCTGAGGGGATGAGCTCTAAGTGCATGTAAAGCAAGCACAGGGAAATCAGTGTCTTACACTTTTGTTTATGTAAGGAAGTGTTTACATTACATTACTCACCATTCCATGATTTAGCCACGCTGGTATAAAATTATCAAGCAGCTTTGGGTAAACCAGTTCCCTGTCATAGATATAGATGCTCCAAAACATTGTCACAACAAACTAAGAGGAAAAAAAAAAAGAAAAGACAAGACATTTTGAAATACAGGCTTCTGAACAATTAGCTACACATTTTAGATACTAAAATGGGGCATTTATCAAATGAACTACAGACAGACATGGACATTATTGTTCTTTGCTTTAATCGACAGTGTGAATCTGGACTATTCTTTGCATTCACAGGACTTTTAACTTTTTTTCTTTTTTTTTTTTTCCCCTTGACTTTCAGCCTGGAAAAAAGTCTCATTTTTTGACTTACATGCCTGTGGCCAAATTACAACTGAGTGCTACACTTTAGTAGCAGATGTGGCACATAAATAACGATTCTCCACTAGCAGAATAGAAAACAAATGGAAAATCTGATAAAATATCACTTGGAATTCATAGAATGTACAAATATGAAACATTCACCCCTGAACAGAAGCCTTTAAACTCATCTTTGCACTTTTTCCTATTAGTCATCAAAACAGTATTGTTTTTTTTAAAAAATTAACTCTTTAACTACTCTGCACACAATTCATGGACTGGGATCCAGAGAAAAGAGGTCTAGTATCTGCTCGTTTATCAACATGAAATTTGGCTTGGTTCTCGTAGGAGACTATTTATCAGGAACCCAGGAAAGACCATTATTTCACCTAGACTGAGGACAAGGCAGATGGGTCAGATAACATTTGTAGTAGTCTAAATTTTTTGCCAAAGTGTTCACAAGTCCTTTAAAGATATCCTGATGTCTGAAAATATAATATATAAATCACATAATATAAAATCACAAAAATTTTCAGAAATAATAGTTTTATCATACCTTAGCTGAGGAAAGAACAATGTAAGTAATTTCCTAATTAAAACACAATTGTTTTCTTACCTTGGATTTGAGTCATAGTTTTCCAGTAATAAAAAGCTTATTGTTTAAAAGCAGTAAACCCAATACTTGGGCCAGGAGCTTTTCAATGACCATTTTCAGGGGATCTCTAAACAGTAGCAACAAGTCTACATTTAAAGTCTGAGTGGCAACAGATAGGACTTTCACTAAAATCAGCAGGGAAGTCTTCAGTTACAATCAAATCGATGGGGCCCATGATTTTACGGTGAATTTGGGAGGTCAGGAAAAGCAAGTGCAAGAAATATGAGATGACCACAGCAAGGTCAGGAAACTAGTGTGTATGATAGTGTTGGCATAAGCTGTTTCATATGCTTTTTACTTTGGAAAGTTAAAATTGAGGTTGCAGTTTATCAATGGCACCTTGTTCTACCCACAGACACGCAGATTTTGGCCAGCCAGTTATGTGAATGACCTGAACCAATATGCTGTTCCCTCAGTGTGCATACAGTACATAGTTTCTTGGTTTCCAACACACTTGTCCATCTGTTATGATAGCTATTGGTGCCTGCTCAGAATAAGCTTGGACTATTTTACTAGTATACAGAGACCAAGAAAAAAAAAAAAATAAAGTTTATGATGGACAGCCTGAAAAATATTGCAAGTATAAAGCACCCCACAAGAAGTCTCTCTTCTGGGCCATCTTGGCAGTGGCACAGTCTATTTACGCACCTGTTGATACGTAAGTGCCAAGATATGAATAGCTGAACAGCAGGGAAAATGGAAGCAAAATATCTTCTTCTCTTCCTAGAAGTCACGTATTATCACAGTGGCTCTCTGAGAACCTGCTACAACCAACTGGGACACAAACACATTCTCAGGCACATGAAGGCCAAGACTGATAATGCTTTTTTCCAAGGAAGCCTTACAGCAAGAAAAATCACCCAGAATTAAGTTGAATCTTATTACACTGAACACAGCAAAGCTGGCGTGTTTTGACCTGTGATTTTTGTGTGGAGCAGAGTAGAACAATAGACTTTGCAAGGAGGTAAAGACAAGAGACGAGGGGACGTACCATCTGTCCCATAACCAAAGTCAGCCAATGGATGGAACAGGATCAGCCTAGCTGGTTGCAACCATCTGGAGCTACAGACGGCAAACGCTGCTTAGCAAAGCACCATCACAAGGTAGACATAAAGTAAAGGAAGTGTGCAAAACCCAAGGTGTTACAAGAACTAACCTATCCTGGAGGACGACCCGACATGAGACTAACGCAATGCCCTAGGGAAGATCCCTTCCAGTGTCTGAATGCCTCACCATTCCTTACAATTAGTTCACTTGGATAAAACTAACTATAAAAATGAATGATTGCACTATGAACTAAAATGAACTATAAAAATGAACTATTTTGATTAAAAAGCTACACTAAAGACTTGCTACTTTGCTACCTTGGCTGCTTCTGAATTTGTTTACTTTGATTTATGAGCAACTGCTCATCTGGTACTTTTAAATCTTAAATCACCTCTGCTATGCTTACACTTTGGTACTAGTAGACTTCTGTTTGGGTCGGGCTTTGCCAAGACCACACATAGTCATGCAGTGCCAGACCATGATACAATTGAGCTGCTTCTTTACACTGTCTATGTAAGGCTCAATTGGAAATGCAGCTCCTATGCTCATGCTGTTTTCCTTGTGGCACATTCATCACTATTGTGGAGACAACCACAGTACTACCCTTACGTGCCAGGCTGAATAGGCTGCTCAGGTGCAGTGGACATCTTTCAGGGAGCCAAATACTTTTATTTTCTTTTGTTCCCAACGCAAAATGGCACAAATGTCACCCTTCCACTTCACCTTTAGACAAATTTGAGGCCTGGAATTCAAGGAAGAAAACAGGCACCAGCTTTTACACTTCTTTACACGGAGCCTCCTCAGGTTGCCAACAAAGACCACAAGTACTTCCTTAAACATGTGGTTAAGCAACACATAAAAGACCAGGAGAGTCCCTCATTTGCTACTTACCCTATCTAGCATCTTTACAGACTAAAGAGAACCTCAAATTTACAAGGAGACCTTGAAAACTGCTTGAAAATATGGAGTAGCTCACTTGTCACAGGCATCTAATGTATTACTAAAGAAATACACAGCAGCAGGAAAAAAATAAGGCTGAAAACTAAACTCTGTTTTCCCACTTAGGAAGATATTCCTTGAATTTTTGTCCTCCATCTCTGAAGCTTCAGATGATATGAGAAGAGCATGTGGCACTGCCAAGGGAAAAATTTCAAAGGACAAGTTGGGAAACGGTGATTCAGAAGGGAAAACAAGTGGCTTTATCAAAACACCACAAATGGAAGCAAAGAGAAACCAAGAGAGGAAAGCCAGTGAAAAGAATTGCATAATTTATAATGTGGGAGGTGTCCCTGCCCATGGCAGGGGGGTTGGAACTAGATGATCTTTAAGGTCCCTTCCAACCCTGACGATTCTATGATTCTATAATTTGCTGTTTCACATGAGCCCAACCAAGAAATGTTATGCAAATGAAGCATGAACCCAGTGGAACTTTATTTTCCTGCACTATTGTCTCTGTTTAGGGCTCAGGGCAACCCCCACGGAGCAGAATTAGTTTCACCCCTCTTCCCCCTCCCCTCTTCCCTCCCAGGGAAGGAAGAAAGGCCTCACACAATGCTGGAAAATTAAGATCACAACTTTTAATAGGGAGTAATAAAAGGGATATCAGAGGAAGGGAAATATACAGAGGTAACAAGGGAAGGTATATATACAAATATATACAACACCGATCCTCGGATGCCACTGGATTTCTCCCAAGCCACGTGGAGTTGTAGCAGCCACAGAGCCGTCCGGAGCCAGCAGCAATTCCAGCGAGGAGGGGGCGAGCGGAACTTCCTGTGTCCTTTATATAGACTTGGACACGGACCCATTGACAGCCACTCTTTGGGTGCGGCCGTCAAGCCAGTTCTTTATCCACTGAGTTGTCCATCCATCGAACCCATATTTTACCAGCTTGGAGACCAGGATGTTGTGCGGGAGAGTGTCAAAGGCTTTGCTCAGGTCCAGGTAGATGACGTCAGTTGCTCTACCCTTGTGTATTAATGTTGTGACCTTCTCATAGAAGGCCACCAGGTTTGTCAGGCACGATTTGCCCTTGGTGAAGCCTTGTTGATTGTACCCAATCACCTCTTTGTTGTTCTTCTGCCTCAGCAGTGCCTCCAGAGGATCTGCTCCATGATCTTACCAGGCACAGAGGTGAGACTGACTGGCCTATAGTTCCCTGATTCTTCCTTCTTTCCCTTCTTGAAAATGGGGGTTATGTTTCCTCTTTTCCAGTCAGTGGGGACTTCACCAGACTGCCAGGACTTTTGGAATATAGTAGAGAGCGGTTTAGCAACCTCATCTGCCATTTCCTTTAGTACCCGTGGGTATCCCATCAGGTCCCATGGACTTGTGCACTTTCAGGTTCAGCAGATGGTCACGAACCTAATCTTCACTTACAATGGGCAGTTCTTTCTGCCAGCCCCTGCCATTATCTTTGTGACTCCGGGAGTGTGGCTGGAGGTCTTGCCAGTGAAGACTGAGGTAAAGAAGTCACTGAGAACTTTTGCTTTCTCCGTATCACTTGTCACCAGTTCTCCCGTTTCCTTTCTGAGGGGGCCCACATCTTCCCTAGTCTTCTTTTTGCCATTAATATACCTGTAGCCTCATACTGGTCACCAGCCCTTCCCTGTTGATGAGAACAAGGTCCAGCATAGCACCTTGTCTTTTTGGTTCCTCTATCATTTGAAGGAGGAAGTTGTCGTCTGTGCATTCCTGGAACATCCTGGATTGCTGGTGCCTTGCTGTGTTGTCTCTTCAGCAGATTTCAGGGTGGCTGAAATCCCTCACAAGGACCAGGGCCTGTGAACGCGAAACCACTTCTATCTGCCTATGGAGAGCCTCATCTGCTTGGTTCTGCTGGTCAGGAGGCCTGTAGCAGACCCCTACTGTAACATCACCTTCCCCTGTCTTCCCTCTAATCTTAACCCATACGCTTTCAACCAGCTCATCATCCTTCCCCAGATGGAGCTCCATTGATTCCAGCTGGTTTCTGATGTAGAGAGCAACACCTCCTCCCCTGCCTGTCCTTCCTAAAGAGCTTGTATCCATCTATCCCTAAATTCCAGTCATGGGAATCATCCCACCAAGTTTCAGTGATAGCCACTATGTCATGGCTTTCAAGCAGCACAGTGGCCCTTAATTCATCCTGTGAATATGAGATCATTCTAGCCAGTTTAGTCTCAGACCCAAATCGAGCTATTAAAGCCACATGATATAAAATATCAATGGTAGAGTTTGTGATATTCAAGGCAGCAATCTCTCTTCTAATATGTAACAATATCCATTTTCTTTCCTCTTCCTATTTCTATTAAACACTGTCTTAAACAACTAGAAATGCCTGCTTTATCTCTTATTCCTCGTTTGATACAAATTACAAGAATCATATTGATAAAACCATATACAGTTTACACAAAACACTAATTAACCACAGAAACTTGGCAACTTCATGATCTGTGTCAAACAAATACAAAAAGGTAGGAAGAGTCTAAACCCTGATGTAGTCTCTGACGTTTTAGTGTGTCTCATACTCCTCTAGCAGTGTAAATTATTCTCAATATAAATCTCCTTTACAATGATGAGTAAGTGCAGCCAGTACAGATGAGAATTGGTAATGAACTTCTAAAATGTCTATGTAAGCATTTTTCTTCAGTGGATGCTTCCTCATCTCTTAGGCATTAGAATAGTACCCCAGGCTTATAAAAAACTACAAAAGAGCTAGGAAGTGTTCCCACAGGCTTTTCATGGAATAAGACTTTACTGCATAGAAAACTGGGGTGTTGATTTCTGATTTCATTCTCTTAAGAGTTGTACCAATAAGAGCAACAATAGATAAGCACTAGTTATTTAAAGAGGTTCATGTTTATTACTTGATGCTCCTAAACAAAATGGTACATTGGCAACTCAGTTTTTTTCTGAGCCCCTGAAAATACACAATGCATAACAAAACACTGGAGAGATGTGATTTGCTGCAAAGATTTTGCAAGATCTGATTTGTTACAGAGCCACCCAAGGAGATTGTTTGCCCTTGAGCTGGTTCTTTCCCCTTCTTTGGAAGGTGAGAGGAAGTTAGTGGTCAGGCTTCCCAGGTGGTTTATATGTAATACTTTTTTAGGAAGTACTAGAAATGAAATACTTAATTTTGTTAGATTTTTTTTTCATGCATCATTGTTTGACTTGGGATTGGAAACCCCTTTCTCATCTGTTTTTCAGAACAAGTCATCTCAAGGGCTTCACTAGGCAGGAAATACAGGAAAAAATTGTGAATTGCTCTTGAAAAACTACAGTTAGTGGGCTTTAAAATGTTCCCGTAGTATTTGTATTATTCCCTAAACATGCCCTGTGTAAAACACTGAGCAATAAAAATAATTTAGATGTTAAGGTAACAGACAAGTACTTAAGCATGACCACTGCTGTTATATTAGAAACCCAACAAGGATTTTATTCACATACGCCCAATTTTTATATGTGAAGGTTCCCTTCTGTCACTACTGAAAACCACTGAGAAGCTCCGTAGAGAGCTAGGTGGCTGAGTCTCAAAGAAAGAAACTGCATTTGAATTTCTTTTGTTCTCCTGTTTTGTTTTTTTTTTTTGAGTGAGAAAGCTGTTGAAAGAATATGGCAAACGAGGGAACTTTTAACTTTTTTTTTTCTGCAGACGCTCTGGTGTTTAATAACTAACTTCTAACAATCACCTCCAGCATACCAAAATTTCATTATTTCTTTTTCTCACACAAGTAGCTCTTTAGAGAACAAAGCAACTGTAAGAGGTTTGCTACTTCCAGGCCCTGAAGTTTTGCTGCTTTCAGGCTTTAAACTTTTTTTACCTATAATCCCACTGAAGAAGAGACCCCAGTGGCTGGAAGTCCCTCAGGCACTGGCCAAGGCTTTGGCAAAGGGCAGCTGCAGTGTCGTGGGCACTGCTGGAGAGGATCAGGTTTCAGGAAGCAGCTGAGACCAGTGTTAAGTTATGAAGTGCTGCTGTTTGTCTCTCTGGTAACCAGGAGAAGAAATAAATCACAGAATCATAGAATCATCAGGGTTGGAAGGGACCTTAAAGATCATCTAGTTCCAACCCCCCTGCCATGGGCAGGGACACCTCCCACTAGAGCAGGTTACTCAGAGCCCCATCCAGCCTGGCCTTCAAAATTTCCAGGGATGGGGCTTCCACCACCTCTCTGGGCAACCCGTTCCAGTGTCTCACCAACCTCATGGTGAAGAACTTCTTCCTAACGTCTAATCTGAATCTACCCACCTCCAGTTTTCACCCATTCCCCCTAGTCCTACCACTACCCAACATCCTAAAAAGTCCCTTACCAGCTTTCTTGTAGGCCCTCTTAAGATACTGGAAGGCCACAATAAGGTCCCCTCGGAGCCTTCTCTTCCTCAGACTGAATAACCCCAACTCTCTCAGTCTGTCTTTGTAGGAGAGGTGCTCCAGCCCTCTCATCATCCTCGTGGCCCTCCTTTGGATACGTTCCAGCACGTCCGTATCTTTCTTGTAAGAGGGGCTCCAGAACTGGA